>JAJJMB010017856.1:6489-237578 GCA_023531105.1 Papaver atlanticum | reverse complement strand
TCACTCAATCACTACTTTGTAGAATTTTAATTGTTTGCATAATTTTTTCTAATTAGTTGTGATTCAATTAGATAGGTTATACTTTGGTTAGATAATCTATGCTTAAGGGATACAATTAATGTTTGAGAATATGCTTGATCATTTGTTAATTAAGAAAAAGAGATTTTAAAAATAATTAGAGTTTTGGAATTTTTACCATCATTCATTCATGTGTAATAGTGGAATCTAGTGTCTTGGTTATTTTCAATCTTAAAAAAAAACAAATTTGGATTTAAATTTTCTCTACTTTTAGTTTAAATAAATCTAAATTCAATTGCTTTCACAAGTCTTACGAACCTTTTACTACAGCAAAGTTGAAATCACATCAGGATGTCGTATGATACTTTTAGGATCAAGTCTGTATGATTCTTTCATTTTTCTATTTCCTCATTAAAAGAAAATTTGGTATTAGCAAAGGAAGAGAAGTTCTACTTTTAGGACCATGTATATAAGTTGGATAATCCTGAAGCACATACGTTGCGATGATCCCATACCCATAGAAATCTGAAATAAAAATTATCCTATTACATTTACATTTAGTGATAATTACAATAGTATCTAAGAATGTGGTAAACATATATCCTTAAAGTTTTGTGTACAAACACTAAAAACTAGTTTTATATAAAGTTAAACTTATTTTTTATAACCTTTAATAAAAATACAAGAACATGGGCTATCCAAAAAAAAAAAGGATCCATCCACCATCTAGCACATTCCCCCATGGAGAATCAGTTATTGAAAAAAGATACGGGTTAATTGGATTTGAAGCATCAAAGATGATATGAATATGAAAGAGAAATAGAGAACCAATATGAATCTTTGTTATTCAGAAAAAAGGAATATAGAGGTTTTTGGTTGCTATAATGTCAACTTTAATAGAAGATACGAAGCAAGAATTCAAAATTATAGGGTTTTATCTACTTCGGAGTAAAAAAAGAAAAAATGAGAGTAGAAGGTTTTGTTGATTGAAATGGAGAATTTTGTTGATTTAAAGAACCACTTTTCTAAAGTCTTCCTTAAAGAAGATGAAACAAAAACGGTACTGCTATTTTCTCTGTATTTCATAAATTTTTGATTTTTAGCTGTTAATTCCGAGTTAAAATTTCATTGTAGAAGAAAGTAAAAACATTTGATTAAAGCCAAAATTTTATGTAAAAGATTAGATGCTTATTAGCTCTATGAAGTTGGAAAAAGTCCTGGTTCTGGAACAACTTTTGAGACCACATGAAAGTAAAGAGGAAAAAATAACAACTTAAAAAAAAACAATAAGTAAATTTTGCGATCGCCAAGATACATTTTATGTAATTAAAATGAACTTTAGCTTAAGTTTCTAAGATGCCGGCTTCATATGATGTTATTTTCTAATTCTAGCAAGATGCATATATTTCGATCATTAATCTGTTTTAGTTTATGACGTTGCTTTAGTTTGTTTATTTCACCATTTACTTTGAAATAAGGGAGTCAATTCGATGACATTTAAGATTCTAATGAAACTTTCTTTTTCTTCCAATAAATTTTGTAACTCAAATTGATATTTGAATAACTGAAGCTTAATTTGCTCTAAAGTGAAATTAGTAGGAGTCATGTTGGACTCAATGTTTGTTTACCTGAGAATTTAAAGAGATCTTCTTCATTGTTAGGTCAAAAATAATTTATGGAATCCCTATAAGTAAGTTTCTAGAACCTATAAATTTGGTTCTTCTACATATGAAAATCACTTGATTTTAAAAGCTAGTTCTATAATCATGAAACGAGATCCGTTATTCTTTCCTTAGGGATTTTGTATTTTTGTATTTGTTAGATTTAGGTTTGGGGCAATACCCTGTTGGGGGACATATATATTGCGATTGACAAAATAAGGGGCGGAAATATTAAAATTCCTAAGTAAGGGACTTCAGTCATTTTGGGTCCGAAAAAATTCGAAAATGCTAAGCGTGTCCTAAATATCCTTCGTGTTTCGTTGTTGTCCTGATTGTCCCGAATTTAATTGGACAACAGGACAGTTTGGTGTATGACATTATTTACAATAGTTACTGTCCTGGACAACACGGCTTACACCATGTTTAGGACGTATGCACAACATGGACAACATTGTTACAAGCAAGTATACAACTGTTTATTCAATATTCAGGAATTGCATATATGGCTTATCTCAGGTTGTTGTATGGCGTTATTAAAACTGTACTAAAACTGAGAAATGGAGGGTTATCTTACTATCTGTTGTAGTGTCCTTGACAACACATCAATTCAGTGCTCATATGGTGGACTAACACGTCTGACCAGGATTGTCTCGTCATTTGAATAGAATTAATTTTCTTCAATCGACGAGTAGCCATGGCTTGAAATGTGAGTCCCAACAACAATTCAGGCCCAGCTCCAGAAAATTCGATATAAATATGTGTGGATGGTTCCTACACATCCGGGTATTATTCTGAACCCTTAACGTCAATTCCTATGTTAACAGATGTTTACATCCCGAAGTACTGATTCCCAGAATTTTTTCTTTGTTTTTGCAGAACCAAAACCAAGAAAATACAGAGATATCTTCCATGGAAAATACAAAAACGTGTGACTCATCCTAGTATAAACACACAACCTACCCGTGTCTTTGGGGCCTCGCCTTTTGATGATTTGGAATCACTTCCTTTTTCTTGATTAGTTGGAGCCATTGAACATGCTTTTTCGATCTTGTTCTGTTTCTCACGCCTATTCCGAAGAGCAGCGTTTGCATACTTATCTTAACCTCTTAATTGGTGATATGCAGCTGTTAAATTGCTTCTTTTCAAAATTATGGCATATAGTTATAACAGTTTTTAGTATAAAATGTGCGACTATGTGTTACTTTTTCAAATAATGCCTCCTCATTAAGGACACGATCATTGGCCAACAAATGTATTTTTTGGGACACATATTGGATGTCTATATAATCTTTAATCGTATCTGCTTGTAGCATTCTGCAATAAGAAAATCCTAAATGTTTATAAAAAAATGATAATTTTTCATCAGTAATAGTGATGGATATGTTGCCGGTATTAACTACCGAGATACTACCGCACTTCCAAACTGCAGAAAGCGTTCTAGCAAGCAAATATGTATGAAAAGAGTGGAATACTGTCCTTGCGGACAAAAGAATTGTACTCCTTTTTGGTGTCACACCAAGAATGGGGAAAGACAAAGTTACGCGACCCTTCTTTAGAGATCAAACTAACGAGGAAGATTTCAACACAATCGTAACATCCAACAATAATTACGTCCTGGATGACAGAACATATGAATGGACTAATTTACACCCAATAGTTGGATCTTGCAATGGTCTGGTATGTTTTTATGTTTCACACCACGACATACAAGATCTTGTTTATATTATGAATCCAGCAACGGGTGAGCACCTCCATCTGCCACAACTATGCATCCCAATTGCACGAGATCAAGTACGAACATGGTATCCACGATACAACATAATTTGGGGTTTCGGCTACTGTCAACGTACTAATGAGTACAAGGTAATTCGAATTCATATGGATGGTAAAGTCAAATACATACTCTAGGAGACGAAAGGGGATGGAGGTACATCGGGGAGATTCCTTATACTTTTTGGGGTTCAAGTGTGTACGCATGGTTGTATTTTTTGGAAGGATCGTTGTCAGCAGGATACTGTCATGGTATCTTTTAATTTGGACACTGAGACGTTCCGTCCATATTCGCCACTCCCGCATCATATTCCCGAGAGTGAATTTTTGATAGATTCTTACCCATCACTTGAGATGGTCATGCTCGGAGTTCTCCTTTTATTTTACTACAAACATGAGGGGGTTGATCAGCCGCTGATAGATTTCTGGGCACCCATTTCCGAAGAAAATATTCATACATGGGCACCTGGCAGGGAATGGAATTGGAATCATATAATGAGCATTTTCTTGGAAGAGAATGGGGAAGAATGGCCAACTTCTGACCCGGTAGCCTTTGGAAATAACAACGACCTCCTATTGTGGCAGCAACGCCATTTATTGCATTACAATACACTCACCAGAACTTGGACGGAAATTTGGGGGACACTACCTTGGGAAACATGGGTTGGAATTATTCCTCACATGAGGACCACTGTGTCATTGAAGAATTTTGATGTACAATCGGAAACGTGTACTCATGATGTCCATGCCACTAACACATTCCCTAGGTTATCTAGGTTGTTTTTTTTTGTTTTGTTTTTTTTGTTTTCCTAAGTTATGTTTTTTGTTTTAATGTAGATCGTCACTTTGTTAGTTACACATTCAATGTATAACTATATTATATTTTCCAGATAACACTCTTCATGTAAACCTTTGTAATTTGTGTCGTGTTTCCTTATTTGTTTGTTTATTTTATTGATTTTGGTTTGAATGGTATATGGTTATCTATATATTGGATGTGCACCAATGCACATTTATAGTACTACGACATCCTTTTCATCATAGTATGTTTAAGTGTTGATCCAATGTATCGAAATAATTCGACAAATATAGATTTAAGTCAATCCCAAAGCAGTAAATGGCAAGAACACACTTTTAAACTATAGATAACACAGAAACATATTTCGTGCTATGTCAACTCAGACGCCTATTGAAGTTTAACCGCGTATTGGTTCAATAGCAAAGCAGTGAGGTGTTGGCATCATCACACTTTAATGAACACCAAAAACTTTGAAGTACAGACCTTTTACGGATCTCATCCTAATTCAATAAGAAACATGTAACTTAATCTATAGAAAAAAATCTTTGTATCGGGATTCTCAACCAAATAGTATTTGTTGAAGCCCATGCTGTAAAAGGCTTTTTCAAGGAAATTCATAGTTGAACAAGATTCCCCATAACATGGAACGCCTTTCTCTTTACGGAAAGTGTGTTCAACGGGTGAAGAAATAATTCTCCAAGAGCGAACCTGTTGATCTGAGGCAAACCCCAAATCAGGTCGATGAAAATGGTCTCACCTCAGTGGTTGATATATTTGAACCACTGAAGCATGAGTGAAGTGTGATGTGTATTTAATTTGGACAAATGGTGAGGCATGTACTTCGTTGTTAGAAGACGTTTCTTGCTCTTATATTTCGAGGACCCGTACACAATAACATCTTTAGATTGTATCAAGATCCTCTATCGGATTTACATTGGTTATACCTCTCAATTTAGGAGGCATCAACGCAGGTGTAGGTTCTTCTTTGTAGGATTGGATAACACAAGGAATTCCAACCTAAGAGATTTTGACTTTGTCAACGATAGATCAGAAGGAAACACCACACCTTAGTGAGCGCTAGAAACTAAGAAGTACTTGGACGATCGCACTAACCAGGACAATAAAATCTGTCACTTAACCTTGAACCAATGAAGCATGCAATCCCCTAGACGGATGTCAAAGCATGTACCTAGTTGTCCTTTGAAGGAGTGGACCTTGGTTGTATTAAGAAGAAGGTCAGGATGTTGAGGATGAGAATAGCGAGGATGGTGATGTGGAGATGAAGAAAGTGGGAACGATAATTAGGATGGGATAGTCTATGATAGTGATTCGGATGAAGAAAGTGGAACTACACAAACAAACAAACAAAAAAACAATATGATCGGTTTGCGGTATCACTTATCGCTTATATTTGCGATAACAACTTCGTTGTCCTGTACAACAAAAGGACTTATGGGCCATTACGATATTTGTTTTAACCCATCTCGGTATAGAGTTCCTTAGTTCGGTAATAGTAAATGACACGTCCATCGGGAGCATTATTAAAAAAGCCCGTCCCCGTATGAACCATTTGTACTTTAGGTTTCAGATTGTGTGATCTATAAAATATTTCGTGTTACTGTATGTTATATGGTTTGATTGAACAAATCCGTAGTGTGGATTTATTGATACTCTTGACGAGGTTTGTTTGTTCTTGATTTTGCTGATTGTGGTTATTCTATTATATTTTTGGGTAATCAAATTGATGATTTCTTTGTTGTTGTTACTATTAGTAAATTGTTTTTCCTGAATGCTCAAGATCCCTCCAAAGATATACACGCGTCTTTCAATTAACTCCACTGGTGGGTCTTTAAGGTATGTATGCATTTTAGGTTTTTCTCTATTATAAGTGTTTTTCTTTTGGTGTGAAAATCTGATACAATTGTGCATATCTTTGACACTGAGACTTAGATTAGAAAAATCCACAAGTTTACCTCATAACAGAAAGCGACACAAAAAGATTTTCAACAAAAACAAGTAAGTATTGCAACCGAACTATCAATCAATAATGACACTAAGGATTTATTGGGCCGACCGAGCGAAGCGAGGGAGGACCTTATATGACCACTTTTTTGTAAAATCTAAGTGATCAATTGACACAAAAAGATTGGAAATGGTTAGGGCCGAAAAACCAAAAAGTCTCTTCCTTTTAGTCCAATTACTATAACTCCTTATGTACCCTATCTTTTCAGGGGTATAATTGGAAAACAAACTTTAATATAACATATCTAAAAATCCGTACCTTGGAATTTTACAAATTTTATCTCGTTGGTAAGGTTATAAAAAACTCTACGCAATTAGTACAAACAACAATATCAAATTTAGAGTTTTTTACGAAAAAATCGGAGGTATTTATCATTTTATGCACAATTTTAAAAAATTAAATGTATATCCATTATGCAAACCACCACAAATGATACATAATACTTTATGTAGCCATATTTTGGTTTATGCATCAACTAATTTTCCGTTGCAACTAATACAACGATGTACTTCCTCTGTTTCAAGAAAGTGATACTTTCATTTTTAGGCACAATTCTCGAAAATTGAATACATAGTCATTATGCAAACCACCACAAAGGATGCATAACACATCATGCACCCATATTTTGGTTTATGGATCGACTAATTTTCCGTTTCAGAAAAAGTGACTTATGAAAGTATCACTTTTTCTGAAACGGGACGAAAGTATCACTTTTTCTGAAAATCTTCTTGCTTCTCACTTTGGATTGTTTTTTTTCTTCTTTTTGCTTCCTTATGAAATCCAAACACCCTTTTAAGTATTTTTGGGAAGTCAAAAGCAAACATGTTTGGCTTAACAAAACAAAAATTACTTGTAAACTAATTTTGGAAAAAAAGAATTTATTCCTACAAATTATTTTAGAATTTGATTCCCAAACTAACTT
The DNA here is from genome assembly GCA_023531105.1 of Papaver atlanticum. Taxonomy (NCBI): domain Eukaryota; kingdom Viridiplantae; phylum Streptophyta; class Magnoliopsida; order Ranunculales; family Papaveraceae; genus Papaver; species Papaver atlanticum. The sequence goes on along the minus strand of JAJJMB010017856.1, from coordinate 230,385 downwards.
TTCTTATCATTATACTATCAAAAATTATATAAATACCACGATAAAAAATTAGGCATCTCACAGTCAAATTGATACGGGTGATTTTTATAAGATGTGTGAAGATTGTCAAATTGAATCAGGAATAGAACTCTTCCCAAATTAATTGACATGAACCACGACTTGTTAGACTCACAAGCACATGCTCATTTTCAGTAAAATCACATTTTTATAATGGCGTTCGGCAAATGATAAAATATTCAGAGACATGCAATCTATGTCTATCCGAGGCTGCAGCTTCACTATCATCGCCATCATTGTCTGAAAAGGCATCATAATCATCCCAAGGACCTGTAAAATGTGCAACACGTTCACAGTTGTCTAGAAGATCACCATCAAGCCACACACAAACAGACCCAAGTATGTCAAGATGGGTAAGATTTTTGCACTTAGCAGCCAATGCATCAACCGCTAAATCACCAACTCAACCATAAGCAAGCTCGAGACGGCAAAGACTTGCCATTGTATCAGCTACAACCATCGCTTCTCCATCATTAATCTTCGCAGCAGGTAGTTTTCCAGCCTCTTCCCAATATGATGGCGGCATGTTCCTCCTCAAGGAAGTTAGAGACTTGCTATTATTTCCTAGAATTTCAAGTCTCTGCAAGTAACCTGCAACCGAGTTGCTGATGTCTAAGAGTGTCAATTTTGCAAAGGACGTGACATGCTTCTCGACCATTTTATTGGTTATTCTACTCGCTGGGATCTGTAGACCTTGAGGTGTTCAGCACTACAAGAAAGGAAACAAAGAACAAGCATTAGTTCAGGAGAATCAGTATGAATCTTTCAGAATAAATCTGTTATATTACCTTGATCACTGACCATATATCCAAGATAACGCCATTTGACATGCATAATAATAACTAAAAATCAATTTAAATTAGAAGAAATAACCGACACAATCAAATCAAATTCAACGCATTATTATTTTGACAACAAGCGACTGACTTCCTTGGCAATCTTAAAGGAGATACAAATTTTTTGGATAAGTTAATTAGTAAGACAGTAAATATGGCACTAAAGGAAAAACAAGGAATGCGGAGTTAAAAAATGCAGGCAAAGTCAGTACCTGTACTAAAGGAGAGGGAACTCTGTACCTTGGAAAGGAGTTTCGCGTAATGATGATCAAGTAAGACCTAGTGTGACGAACACCAATGGAATGACATCCCTTGCTCACAGATCAGGCTGTGAAACTGTCACATAATTGAACAGAATCAGACTCTATCATACATTCATACTATAACCAGGCTGTCGGACCGAAGATTTTGCTTTTGCAATCTCTCTAATTCTGGCTGCTGCACCCCATTCACCAGCTTCTGCGTATAAATTTGCCAACAGAACGTACGTAGCTGAGTTATTAGGATCTAAATCCAGTAGTTCCCTCCCAACAATGTCACCGACCTCCACATTTCCGTAAACTCTACAAGAAGATAGTAAAGCATCCAATGCAGAAGTTCTTTCTCTAGGAGGCAAATGCCGAACAAGACCATAAGCTTCTTTGAGCCGACCTGACCGACTTAATAAATCAATAGCGCAACTATAGTGTTCTGTATTTGGAGTAATAGAATGTTTCTCTGCCATGGACTGGAAAACACGCCATCCTTCTTCCACATATCCTCCATGACTGCAAGCAGAGAGGATTGATGTGAATGTTATATCATCTGGTTGGAAACCTTCCTTCAACATCTGATTAAACAGGTCAAGTGCTTCTAAACATTTCCCATGCATCCCAAAAGCAGAAATCATGGTGTTCCATGAAATTTGACTCTTCTTTACTACGGACTTGAACAAGTATTCAGCAAAATCTAAGCTTCCGCATTTTGCATAAGTTGTTAACAGGGAATTAATGATCAGTAGTTCTTTCTCCAATTGATTCCTGTATATGTGCCCATGAACCTCTTTTGCTAGTGATAAACAACCAAGCCGTGAAATGGCCTGGAGCAAACTTACTAAGGTGACTAAATCAGGCTGGAGTCTTTCTTCTTGCATTAACTGGAATAACATCAGTGCATCGCTGGCATACCCATTTTGTGCGTAACTCGTAATCATCGACGTCCATGAAACCAAGTCTCTCCTTGTTATCCTGTTGAAGATTTTCCTTGCAATCTCAATTCGCCCGAATTTCGCGTACATGGAAAGAAGCTGATTTGCTATATCGACATTTGATCCCATCCCTTGCCTAATTATGTAAGCATGGACTTCCTTGCCGATTCTTATTTCTCTAAGGTCTGCAGACAAAGAAAGAAGATTAAGAATGGTCGCAGGGTCAGGTTTTATACCTGCTTTAATCATCCCACAGATTGTTTCTAAAGCTTTATCAGTAAACCCAGCTTGGAGATACCCGGAAACCATCACATTAAACATAATTACGTCCTGTGCTTTGATCTCATCAAACAGTATCCTTCCCTGGTTTGTTCTATTGCACTTGGAATACATTTCAATCAATGCAGTGGTTGCAACTAAATCCAGCTGAACTTTTTTTCGAATTATATATGCATGGATGCTTTTGCCTTGACGGAGGAACTTCATATCACCACAACTCGAAAGCAAGTTCGCAAGAGTAATCATATCAGGCAATATATCCTCCTGCGACATCATCTGAAACAGCTCGAAAGCTTCCAACGGTCGACCCATTTGAACATGGGCAGCAATCAACGCATTCCATGAACCAACACATCTCGTATGCATTCTATTAAACACGGATCGCGACATTTTCAGATCTCCGCATTTACTATACATGTCCATAAGACTAGTCTCGAATATCTCATCAAAAGAATCAATTTTCCTTCTAATAGCATATCCATGAACAGCTCGACCATCTTTATAAGCTTCTACATTAGCCGCTGCTTGCAGCAAACTAACCAAAGTCACCCTATTAGGATCCAACCCATCTTCATTCTGCATAAGTCTAACAACTTCAAAAGCTTCATAACTATCAGAAACCTGTGCAGCATACCCAGTAATCATCGCTGTATAAACAACAACATCTCTTTCAGATGTTTCATCGAACACTTGTCTCGCATCTGTAATCCCTCCATGTTTCGAATAAAATCCAATCAGTGTAGAACCCACAAATCCATTTCTTTGTAAATTATATTTCAAAGCATCCACATGAATCCCTCTACCAAATTGTACTGATCCAATCACAATACAACTTTTCAAACCAAATGTGATTGATGAACTATCTATACAAATATTAGAATGTTCCTTAAAATCACAATACAATTTCAAAACTTCAATAAAATGGCCAGTTCTAAAATACCCAACCAATGTTGAATTCCAAAGAGATTGGTTTTTGTTTGTAATAGTGTTGAAAACCCTTTTTGATTCAGTTAAGTTATCAAACTTTGCATAAGAAACTAATAGTTTAGAACCCAAAAAGACATGGTTTTTTAAACCTGAAGTTATGATGTGAGCATGAACTTTTTTCAGAGAGTTGATATCTTTACAGGATTCTCCTTCTAAGTAAGAAACAAATTTATCTGAAATTAAGCGTTCTGGATGATGTTTATTGGTAGAAGAATAATGGAGAATTTTGATCAGAGTAGTGGGTAGATTACACAGAGATTTATGTTTTATTGGAGAATAACCAGATGACAAAATAAGCATCTTCATTTTTTATGAACGCACTTTTGGGGACTTCCCGGATGACAAAATAATGGGAAAAATACGGTTTAGTCCAAAAATCAGTCCAAATGTACGGTTTAGTCCAGCCCAGTCAACTAGGTACAAATTAGTCCAAATATATGGAAAGTATATATTAATAGCCCTTATTATTTACAATTTAGTCCAATTATTTACATTTTAGTCTAAAACGACTCATAATGATGTCAGCAATTTTAAATAATATATAAATAAATAAATAATAATTTATCTTTCGAACCGCTCGTCCAAAATTCACAAACTTTATATATTCGGAAAGCTCTTTTCGAGATCTATAAAAAGAGTACCCATATGACTACAATTTTCACTTTTTAAAAAAAATTTATCACTAGTGTATAAACTATGTACACATTGGCAAAAATACAGAAAATCCAACATTCATGATAGCCAGACTGCATAGACTGACAAAAATATCAACTACGCCAAGCTCTGGCTGCATAATGGCTGGATTTGCATAGGAAGGTTTTAGCAGTTAACCTGCATCCAGGACAAAACAATAAAACATAAGAAACCGGAGCTTGAAAAAGAATTGATAACCTTTCACCAACAACCACATAAGAAACAACGCAAAGAAAGCGATCAAAACTAAAAAGTTAGTCGGTTATTATCTTAAAGAGACGCAATCCATTTGTGCTTAACTGCACAAACTTAATATGACTTCAAACGATCTCAGTACACTGATTTATTGCAATTTACTGAAAAGGAGATTACTAAATGAATATGTTTCCACTTTCCGCAGATCAATCACTAATGCTATTAAATTATTACTAAAATAAAAGAGTTTCCACTATCATATTATATATGTACAAGGAGTTAGCTTTACATAGGTATGGGTGGTTACTGGTTAATTAATCGTCTTTGATAGGAGACCGCTTAGTCTGGGGTAGCTTAAAGAAAAATAAGAAAAAATCAGGTCAAAAGAAAAACGTGAAGAAGAAGATAAAATCAAAAGGAAAACATGAGAAATCTTAGGTCTTGCACCACTAAATCTGATTACAATGAAGATTAAAAAAGGTAAAATGCATATCCACAAAAAGGTGAAGATACTGCTAGTTTTATACTGAAAATGCTTTTCTAAGAGTTCGAAACATGGATTAATTAAAAAAGTGCAATTCCAATACTTACACAAAACATGCAATATATCAATGAGACGGGACAATGGTGTACACCTATGTACACATCTATAAAAGACCAGAAAATTCAACATCCATACTCACGAAACATACATGACAAGTATACAATTACGTACACATCTATAAAAAATCCATAAAATCCACCAGCAAAACAGGTCATAAATACATGAGATAGGACAATGGTGTACAACTATGTACACATCTACAAAAACCTAGCATACATACTCATAAAACATGTCATATATCAATGACATGGGACACTGGTGTACAACTGTACACATACATAAACCTAGCAAATCTAACAATCATACTCATAAAACACGTAATACATCCATGAGACATGACAATGGTGTATTCATACCCATAAAGAAGGCAATATATTCGTGAAACGAGACAAGGTGCACCAGTTTGTACACACATACAACTTGAATCTTGTATCTTAAGCACCACTAATAATACCATAAACACAACTACATGCTTATAGTTGCAAACTACCAGGTATATGAAGCAAAATTGTGAAATAATAAGCTAAAACAAATTCATACCAACAAATATGAACCAAAGTTTTCCTTCGTGACAAATCAGTCACATGCTGCAAACCAAACTGAAACATACTAAAGTTCAATACAACTTCCACAACACAAAAAATACAATATCAACGAAAGAAATAAGAACCATACTTTGATACTTACAGTAATTATATCATTGAATGATGCAAAGATCTGAATAGCTTCAAAAAAAAAAAAAATCTTCATCATATACAACAGGTCCATGGGAACAATCTCTTCCTTGATATCTCTAACCTTCCTCCACAACTACAAAAATTCACACACAAAAAATCAGTATGTGTACAACTATGTGCACATTAATAGTCAGCATGTGTACACCTATGTACACATTAACAATCAGTACGTGTACAACTATGTGTACATTAATAATCAATGTGTACACCTATGTACACATTAACAATTAACATGTGTACAACTATGTACACTCAAAACACGATGTACACCCAGAACATGATTCTAGCAATCTTAAAATCAAAAATAACTTCAAAATAATCGATACAAAGTATACTAGTGTACAAATATGTACAACTCTGTAGAAACCTAACAAATTCTAGTATCGATACCCACATGACAGGCCATCCATTCATCACAGAGCACATTAGTGTACAAACATTTACACCTATACAAAAATCTAACTAATCCAACACCCACACACACAAAACAGACCGTAAAATCATAAGAAAGCACAATGGTGTATAATTGTGTACACATCTAGAAAAATACAAATAATCAAACGTCCACACCCAAAAAAACAGGTCATATATCATTGAGATAACACAATAGTGGACAACTATGTACACGTTTACAAAAGTCCAACATCCATACCCAGAAAACGTGATATAAAATATTGAGATATCATAATGGTGTTCATTGTTCCCTTTCTTAAGCTCTCTCCGAAAATTTCCTAAACGCATAGCAAGCATGCTATTAAAATCATCTCATGATATCGAAAAACAATAACTTAGGGTTTCATCAAAAATTAATTTTTTATATTTTTGAGAGAGCACAATGTTGTACAATTGTGTACATACCTACAAAACTAACATCCATACCCACTAGACAGACCATATATTATTGAGATAGCATAATTATGTGGACACCTAAAAAATTCAACTAGTCCAGCACCCATGCCCACAAAACAGGTCATATATATTATTGAGATTGTACAATGGTATACAATAGTGTACACACCTACAAAAATCTAACAAATCCAACATATATACCTACAAAAAAGGCCATAAAATCACGAGAGAACACAATGGTGTACAACAATGTACACACATACTAAATTCCAGAATCTATACTCACAAAACATGAATATATTATTGAGATAACACAGTGGTGTACAACTATGTACACATCTATAATAAAAAACAGAACGTGCATAAACTAGTAAAGCAAGTGTTTAAAGTATCTGTCAGATTATTAACCCAGAAATAAGTTATATAAACATCTATATAATGTACTATCATATTTATGGTTAAAATGCGAAAACAAACAAGGAAAATTGGATAAAATGATAGCTCACCAAGTTGTTCTTATTATAACATTAGTACAAGTTGGGATAGAAACAAAAATGCTGAAGTTCTATTTCCTCCTTCAAATGGTTTTTTCTCAAGCTTAAGAAGCATAGTTACAATAAACCATTTTTTATAGCTGTACTACAAGTTTATTATTAAGTTAATACTGAAATTTTAATGTACCAGTGTTTACAGAAACTCAACCAGGTCTTTAAATGATCCATAAGAAGGTAAAAGAAGATAGCTGGATTAAAAGGTGAATAATCATTTAAACTAACCAAAAGAAAGGAACAATAATCATGAAAATCCACAAGTGTACAATTATGTACACATTAAAAATAAACATGTATACAATTATATATGTATACATTAACAATTGAAGAAAAAAAGAAGTAAGGATGATATTATTAGGCAGATAAAAAAAAATCATCACAGTGTGTTGAGATCAACGTGAATCACCTCAAGTAATGTTGGATTGCAAAAAAGAAATATCTTTGTCAATTGTGAAGGTGCCTGGTTATGTAGGTAATGTAGAATCTATGGGAACATGGCTCAAACTGAGCATTTACCTTGGAGGCATAATAGATGTAACATTCGGAGTCGTCTTCCTCATCCTGACCACTATTTTCCCAACCTAACACATATGGATGCACCACTCATAGTCGTCTACCTTGAATACTTCAATTAAACCAACCAGATGCTATAATCTCCCAACATATAAACACTTGACTAAGACGTCAATTATCTAAAGTTTTTTAACGTAGTTCCACCTAGATAAGCTATGTACTAAGACTGGGATGGAGTCCACTCTATTGGATCCAAGTTCCACTCAATTTGTCAAAACAAAATGTTTTCTTGTGATATATATATGATATTAAACCTAAATAACATATCATTCTCAATCAATTAATCATTTTTAACGTAGCAATGGATAGCTGGAAACAAATCCTTATTAACTCTCCGTAAGAATACCATTAATTAACTTCTCAACCTCAAAGTATCTCCAATAAAGAATATAATTAACATGCACCGATCTAATTTGAACCATCGTTAACAGTATGATACTATCATTCAAACTCATAATGGAAAACATAGTTAATCAGTAGAAATCATATAATAACACAAATACATGACTTACCAGTGGTAGGAATTGGTGTTACAATCTCTCCAAGCTTGAGTAGTCTTACCAGCACTATCAAAGACCGACCACCAAAACACGCATCTCTTTCTCAACAAATAACCAATAGCTAGGTGAATGATAATGCAATGCTTCTTGTATTAAAGTGACTCCTTCAAATCTTTATGCAAGAGAATTAAGAATCAATGCATGCGTTGTAGACGATCAACAATAAAAACCAAAGGATTCTCCACAAAAATTCAATTAAACCTCGAATAGATCTCATACAAACTAAGAATTTACATAAACATGTTAATAATTTAACGGATCTGGGAACTTAACACAAAATGAACCACAAATACAAAATCAACTGATCGGAATAGGATCTGATAACCAATCAAAACAAAAATGAATACCTAAAAGTATTGCAAAAGAAATTGTAATAAGATTTCTCACCAGATCTGTTTGTTGTGAGATCTTCTTCAAGAGGTTCTTGGGATTTAGAGAGAGGGGAAAGGTAGAGAAGCTTAAAATGATCTAAACCTGATCATGAGTCGAATTTGAGATGAGTTTTTTATTAAAATCAAATCACCGTCAAGTAGATGGAGAGCTCTTTCGAGAGTATCGATGTATAAAACCATGAAATTGAAAATGAATACGACGGGGAAATAACATATTTTGTTTTATGGGTATTTTTGTCATCAAAGAAAGCACATTTTGGACTAAATCGTTCGAAAATGGACTGACTCGTTTAGAATTTGGTAAATTTGGACCTCCTAGTACTAGGCCTGAGGATACAGGACTAGAATGTCTAAATCCCAACTAATATGGGATTAAACGTTAATTTCTATAATACATTTATGGTCATGGGATATGGGGTGCCCGTAGGACTTCACTGGTTGACCTCTTACTTTTTGATATTTGCCGTACTGCCCTTATATGCTCTAATCTTTTGAAACCTATTATTGGGGCGTCACATTCCAATAGAGGGGCTTCACCCATGATCCTAATGTCTATTTAGTTGGTTAGGGGATGTCCTAAAGGTATTTAAAAAGTCTAAATTACCCTTTCATCTATTTAAACCTAATCAATAAAAAAAACTAAAATCAAAATCATTTTTTGTTCCATCTCTTCTCCAAATCGTGATAATCAACAACCCAATGAAAAATTGATAATCAATTCAAGAAAACCAAGATGAAACCGGTGCACAATTTCAAGTTCCTCGACCGCACCCAATGTTTATGTGATGTTTAATTCGACAAAACGCATCTATTTTTTCCCTGTTATGTGTTTGAAATGATTTGAATTATTGAAATATGTAGAAAAATTAGGTTTGCAAAACCAGTTATGGTTAGCTAACTAAGAACTCCTAACCATAAAATTAAAAAATAAATAAATGCATGTGTAGTTAGGGCTAGGTTGCTAACCGTAAATATTTTTACGGTTGGGATCGAATCTCGGAAAGCTCTACGTCAATATACATGGTTAACAACAATTTCAAGTTTTTATGAATTAGTTACGGTTCGTTTGAATTTGTTACGGTTGAGTTGTAGTTGTTTAAAGGTTTTAATTACGGTTGGGTTTTAGCTACGGTTAGGTTTTAGTTACATTTGGGTTCTGGTTACAGTTAGGTTTTAGTTACGGTTGGGTTTTAGTTATTTTTGGGTTCTGGTTACGGTTGGGTTTTAGTTACTTTTAGGTTAAATTACGGTTGGTTTTTGGTTACGGTAAGGTTTTAGTTACTTGGTTACTATTGGGTTTTAGTTACGGTTGGATACGAGAAATGAAAACTTCACCCGTAACTTGTCTACGGTTGACCCCGGAAAACTAAAACCTAACCGTAAATGGTTTATGATTAGGTTCTTCCAAATTTTAACCACTTACGGCTAGAATTTCATCATAACCTAACCGAAAATCGCCCCAAGAAGCTTATGAAATCCAAAATTTTGACGTATTTCTACCAATTTTTGGCAATAAAAACGACAATGGAGTAAGTTGGATGTATACCTAATTATTTTCAATCACTAATTTCTTCACTTTGATGAATCAAAATCTAGGGTTTTGAAAAGAAATCCCCAAAAGAATAATATTCCCTCTACTTTTCTTTCACCAAAACTAACATCTAAGTATATAAGAAATTCATTAATCTAATAGCTAATTAAATAATTAACATTAACTAACCGAGGGTAGTTTAGCCATTATAAAAATACTTTAGATAAAGGGTTTTTTAAATTACTAACGGGTGACCTGTTTTCGTCCTATTAGTGAAGCCCCTCTATTGGAATGTGACGCCCCAATAATAGGTTTCAATCTTTTAGAGGGAGAGGGAAATATAATCCGAGGAGAGCAAAAGTGGTACTCAACTCATTAATTAGGACCGATCCAAACTATTTGAGTGAGTTGGACTATAATATCCTTGCTTAAACATTAACTTTACGATGACTATCAAAAAAATTCAGTTATTTACTAGGAATAAAGAATCAAAGTCTTTTATCATTCCAATTTAGTATCAGTTTTGAGATTAATTTCGCATCTTTCTTTTCTTTTTCTGAAGGGAGAGCTACGAAACGAGAAAAAAATCGTCGTCACCCTATCTCGTTATATTATAATTATTTTTATGATTTTGGAAGATCTAATTGGAGGTGTGTGCTCTGATCGGTATCATCCTTTTTATTTTAGTTAACGGTTTGACGATGTTTGTATCACCAACAATTGACAATAGTAATTAGGTTACTCCTTTATCTATCAGCCTTAATTTCTCAATAGATAGGATAGATAGAATGATGGTATAGTGGGTAAAATAGAATGATTCAGTCTTCACATACCCGATACATAAGTTCTCCAAATGTCTTCGTTGATCTTCAGTCTTCAATGGTGATCTCTGATACTCAACTACAATTCTAACTTAGTCTGAGACTTGACTTAGTAGACTAGAAATCAAAATATAGTTTTGATCATCTAACATTTTCAACAAGCTTGAGGTAGCAATACTTGTGGATTCAACCGAGCAATGCTCTAACAATCTCCCATTTTGTCAATATTAGTGACAAAACTATTCAATGTATATGGATAAAATAAATAAACTTTTCATCTCAATCCACTATGCTTGATTTCCTTTGTTCTTCAACACATGTCTTGAATTTTTCGTACTTCAAGTTTTTCTAATGTTCTGCATGTATTCGTTGCACTTCGTTGTTGAAGGTCCGTAGCAATAACAACTTATGAGAATACTAGTTTAGAGCTTTTATAGAATGAGGTAAATGCACTCTACTCATTAGTCGTTATGCATAAACATAGTATTGTTACCTTCCTCAAAATTCAATTGCACCACAATTTTGAAGCAATACTACAGGTGATATGTTCTCCCCCTTAGTCAATACATACATACTACTTTTGCAAAATAGGTAAAACCTACGGTTAATAAATGACTCCCCCTTACATGATGTCATATGTAACGTAGTAATTTAATACTTAATACTTCTCCTCCTTTTTGTCAACAAAATTGGCAAAGGTGAAAAATCGGGATAATCATGAATTAATCAAAAGAGTTTTAAGACTAGATAACATATACCAACATTTAGTTTAGACGATTTCAACCAAGAAATCTCGGTTTGCGTCAAGGAGACATAAGGCACAAGAATCTCTTACAATTCCACATCCGCGCTCCCCAAAAAGATATTACCCTTAAGCCCAAATTCAAAAGAACTCTCCCCCATTTATGTCATTCTCGAAAGAACGACAATGCGACCTTTACTCTAATCACAAGAGAAAGATTTTCTTGGACTTTAAATTATTCGTCAGTTACGAATAAAATAAATTTGTACCCAATATTTTTCTTGCTTATCGCCAGTTACGAACAGAGTTAAAAATAGCGATCTTAATGTTAGAGGCACAAAGATACAATATTTTTGTGAGAGAAATCATCAACACAAACTATTCTCTATGCCAATTACGAACAAGAGAACAATTAGTGTTTTATGACTCAACATAAGAATTACAACTTCTCTAGCCATGTACGAACGTATAGATTAAAGTTGACCACTTGTTCCCTGGTGGCGACACAATCAAGGAAGTAAGTCGATCCCTAAAGAACATCTAAGGAATCCTGTGGCAGTTTATTCACAAAAAAAGTGTAATCGTGGAGAGATCAAAAACTGCAATTCTCAAAATAGTTTACTCCTCTTTTGCAAGAGTGAAAGAGCTTAACCTATGAGATATATGTCCTAATCACCAAAGAATGATAACAAAGAATAAATTTCACAAAATAAGCAATACAAATATATAATCCGTGAAGAATTAGGTATTGCAAGTCATCTTCTAAAATAAAATTTAATTAATAAACTTAAAACATGCAAGATGATAATATTTGGAATAACTAATGTAACACATAAAAACTACTCCCAAAACTAGTGTTCTTCCTTAAAAAATAAGAACAAAATTCCTACAAGGAGTTAAAGATCTTTGAAGAAAGCTTGATCATTCCCGAGCTCTTCATAATCAACTGACATTGGAATATAAGGTTTATGAATAAGAGCATTAAATCCTTCAAACCTGTTCGGTTGTTGTTTGACAAGTGCTTCTTGAATCTCGAGAGATTTCTGCAGGATGTTTTTAAGACATTACACTTCTATCTTGGTCTTTTCAAGCTCTTCAAGAATATTTGCAAAACTTTGCTCATTTGATCAGTTTGCCCTAGGTTTCTTCATGTTCTTCCTTTTTCTCTTAAAAAGTGAATCTTTCTCCTTAGGAAAAGAATTCTCAACACTTTTTGTTGTGGAATCAACAACCATAGATGTAAGAAGGTACACCAGAAGAGATCATACTTGAGGACACCATAACTTAAAATTTTGAGTATGCAAAAATTCTTATAAAACAAAAATAAATCTTCAAGTCACTTTAAGTTTTTGAAAGAATTCCAAAGTGAATGATTTATAAAAAGGAAGAATAACCATCAATTCAGGAACCGACCGACTTAAAAAGAAGTCCATTCATGAACCAAAAAACCAAACTAAAGAGGTGAAATACAATTTTACCCTTTCTTAAAGTTTTTACAAGGGTAAGTCTTTATACTTATTACTTGAAAAATAGTGTGAACGGAGCGTAACTAATAGTTTCAAGATATAAGACACTTTGAATATTCAAGATAATTTCCCTGCGAAGTGGAAATAAATTTTGGCCATTTAATATTATAACCAAGTCAAAAACCAGAAAACTAGACAGAACTCAATGGAGCAAAGCTCAACATGAATTAATGTTATTCTCGTTTTAAACATGAAATATCAAAGGAATTTTAATCTTGAGTTTGTGATAAATAGATGGAAATTCATGTAATAAGATTCAAGATACAAATAAGAGAGTTTGTCCCAAAGCCCTTTGGAGGTGCATATTTCTTGTCTGTTTTCAGGGAACATGAGACAAGATAACACCTTTTTCAACGTAATTGGTTTGTGTTCGGGTGAGCATCAATAATCTCACCACTTGGTTCCTGCACTGGTTTGTCAATTTTTATTTTTTTTCTTCGATCGTTTAGACCTTGATCTCTTCTTACCTTTTGGCTTTACCTCTTCCTAAGAAACAATTAATACTACTATATTGGAAGAAGAAGGAAAAAAAAAGTTACATACCTTAGCAGAGTTTGGCTTTTAGAAGAGTTTAAGAACATTTTTCAAACGACTCTGTTGTAGTTTATTGACATACCTCACTTTCTACTTGTACTTGAAGCATTGTTCAAGTTCATGACCCTCAATAGTACAATACGATTGGGAAGTGAATCAGGAACACTCTTAATTTCAGTTGACAAACACATCAGAGATGTTTATGGAAGATTAGTAATGAGATGTTTATGCGAAGAATAAAATTCATGAAGCCCTCCAAAGTTATGGATGAGGGATCTTCAAACAACTTGTCAATATTGATGTAAGTATTACTACTCCATCAAGATTAGCTATTTCAGCCAGAAGTGCTAAGCTTGAACTTTCTTCTTCTCCTAAATCATAAAAATCAGAAGTTTCATCAAGAGTTACAGCAATACCCTTGTTTCCAGTGTACTTTCGTCGGTTTGGACACTCAGTAGCAAAATGACCAAAACCTATACACTTGAAGCACCGTGGCATATCCTCATCATCACTCTCATCGTCATCCTTTTTAGGGGTAATACGATCATGAGGTTTTGCTGATAATGATGTACGTTCTCTTGAGAACTGTTTATTCCTCTTTTTGTTAAGATCTCTAAATTGTCTTGTAATAAGAAAAACCGAATTTTCAAGATCTTCATCCGAATGTTCGCTAATAAACTCTTTCTCAGATATACCAACACTTTTACTTGTTTGTAAGTGCTTTGAACGCAATGGCTTTACCAGCTTTAGTTTTTTGTTCATGATTAAAGATCTTTAACTTTCCGACAAGTGTGCTTCTGGAAAGTGTAGTAAGATCGTTTCCTTCCTTGATAGCATGTTTCTTAGACTTGTATCGAGATGGCAAAGATCTCATAATTTTCATCTCAATATCCTGTTTAGGAATGATATTTCCTAATATATAACAAGAATTCACTATTTATGACAATTTGTTATTAAATTCCTCAAACAAATCTTCATCAGACATACGAAGGTTTTCCCAGTCATAAGTTAGGTTTTACAGCATGGATTTCTTATGTGCAGAATCCCTTCAAATATGATTTCTAAGATATAACAAGCATCTTTTGATCTAGTGCACGTAGACATATGATGTTAAAGATCTTGACTTATAGCGTGGATAATGGCGTTCAATCCATCAGAGTTACATTTAGTATCTTTGATTTCTCCATCGTCATATGTTTTTATGCCTTAAGGAACAACAACAGTTCCTTCTCCAACTAGTGGAGTATTTTATCCTCTTATAACAAGAACCCATGTCTGAAAGTCACGAGCTTGTAAGAAGGAATGCATAGCAGTTTTCCATAAGTAATTTGTGTCATCAAACGCTGGTAGTACATTAATAGAGATTGCACCCTTGTCCATAATACAGATCGCTTCAAACAAAAACTTATTAGGTAAACAATGTTTGCCTACTGTGATACCAATTGAAAACGCAGGGGATACCAAATACACCCAACTTTTTTATTCGGCAACCTGTATAGACAAAACTTAATACAATAGCAAGTAGACCAACTAAATTATCCTTTACAATATGTATCTAAAGTTTATACCTCAACCTCTACTCAATCAGAATGTATATAGACATAAGGTATGTAAACCTGATTGTTAAGCAGAGTACTTAGACGATCTCAAAAATCAATATCCAAGATCAATATAGTTGTATCCAAATAATTCAATAGGAATTCTTCCAAGTGATTAAACTTGTTATCTATCTTTCAAGATATGAATTCTACAAGAAACTAGTCTCGTAATCGATTAAAATTAAGCAGACGTATCTACATAGATTGAATACGTTCAAACTTGTGTAAATTCAATTATAAAGATAAAAAATATAATGCGGAAAAGGAAAAACACAAGACACCATAAATTTTGTTAACGAAAAAACCGTAATAGCAGAAAAATCCCAAGACCTCGTCCAGATTAAATAACACATAGTATTAAGCCGCTACAGACACTAGCCTACTATCATACTTCGGACCGGAATGTAGTTGAGACTGAATCCACCCTCCAAGTGATTCAGTTATAGTCGTGCTCCTTACATCTCTTGAACCTCGCAAGGTTATACGTACTTGATTCCCTTAGTTGACATCCTTTACAGCCTAAGAGTTGTTTTATCCGAAGTGAAGACTTTTGATACCAATCTGTCTCTAATAGATAAGCCTATTTGATTTTCGTTTAGATCAAAGATCAAGGTATGGAAATTTGTTTACAATGGACAAAGCTAGCAAACCTCACAAATCCGGAACTTACGACTCCCTAAGAGCAACCTCAATTCTTAACCACATCTCAAGAACAATCTTCAAAAGATCAACTAATGTCAGTTTTTAGATATCTATCTATATGAATCATAAAGTTTTAGACAAAAAGAACTTTGCGATTACTATCTATCTTGCCTGAAAGAGATTATGAAAACCTCGATAACATAAAAGCAAGATCATGACTCACAAACTATCAGGGTAAAGATAGTTGGACCTGGCTTCACGAATCCCCAAGGCAAAGTTTTTTAGTCGTAGACCTAATTATGTTTCTCAGAGAAAACCTACATCAATAGAGGATGACTCTAGAATCAATTAGGACACAAAGTGTCAGGGATTGAATTTCCCAGTTGACAGAGATGCTCTATTTATAGTTTTCAAAGACCAGAGTTAGCTTTGAATTCAAGATAAGATAACTTGAGAATCAAGCAAACACTTTGGGTTTTCAAAATACAATAGAAGAGCATACACATAAGTTCAGTTACAGAACCGTGTATAATGACTGTTCGGTTTGGAAAGTTAGCCAAAGAATTGAAATCTATTTGATGTTCATTTAAACACCTAAGAAGTTAATCATGATTTACACACATGAGTGTTTAAGTGATCAATGAGGTCTTAGAAGTGTTTAAGAGAGTTATAGAAATGCTAAACATATTAAAATAATAAGTCTTTAAGTATTTGATAAATATTGTCGGGATAGTTGGTACAACGGTTCGCTAACCATAGGGCTTTTTCACGATTCAGTGTGCTACGGTTCATGAACAGGGCTCGTCAACCCTTCTAGACTACCGAACTCAGTTGACCACAGTTCGTGAACCGGGTTCGCCAATTGCTCGCCTATTTATCCAACTTATAAAATTCAGTTCACCAATCGGGTTCCTGAACTGTTTCCAACTGAACTTGCGGTTTTCGAACTTGTTTGCCAACCTTCATGTATTTCTGTATCTCAGATATATATGGTTTGCAAACTGGTTCGCCAACCTACCCTTGATAGGTGCTTAATTTACATGTTTAGAATGTCAATTTCATACTTGTTTTTGCTATAATTTTTGCATATTACTTGTTATTATTATTATTTTCTAGTTTATGTGTCATATCAGGTGAATCATCAAAAAATGAGCTACGAAGTGCTTAAATGAGCAAGGAAGTGGAATTTATCGATGGAGAAGGGCCAAGGAACAAATTCAACTCATTCAAATCTAAGAGTTTTTAATACCATCTTGAATAGAACGAGAATACGAAGTGAACGGAAAAAGAATTCTAAAGCCTAACTTGGAGAGTTCTATATAAGAAGATATCCAGAGCCTTAAAGTATCATATACCACACCTTGGGAGACACAATTCTATCTCCCATATATATTTTATCAACTTCCACATCAAAACCTAGGGTTTACCCCTTTAGGGGTAACCCATTCTTTTATAATCATGTGTAGCTAATCCTTTTATTGATTAAGGATGAATTCAATGTGCTAACGTGAAGCTTATCAGTTATATAAATCTATTTGAAGTTTTATTCATCATCGATTGTCTTTTTTATATCTAATGTTTATGAGTGATTCTTAGATTGATTTTGAATGCATACTAGATTAGTCTATTGATTGTTCTATCGCTAGTATAAGTTATGAGATAAGTAATCGTCGATTGACTCTCTACACAAGTAGACATCGCGAGACCTTGCAGAGGGATTCTGTGGAGTAATTGCGAGTGAATATAACATCAGCAAGTGGACCTTGATCTAAGAGTTTAACTACTGGGATCAACCTAAATTCACAAAGCTTAAGGCGTTCAATTGGATTACACCTTGAGTGATCTACTACTTGGTGGTTCGTTGAATAGAATCTGGTAGTCGAGAACTTTTGTATCCAGTGATAGTAAGAGTTTGGGGGATAACACTGATCTAGCTATTATTCTACGGTTGGTGATGAATGGTTCTGACGAAGATAGATGAGTATATTAACTCTGTCAATGCTTGGTAACGATCGACGAAGGGTACTCCTTGATCATCTCTTTCTTTTCTAGAAAAACCAATCCGCCATTGTCTTTTACTTTATTTTGCTGATTCAAATAACCTATCAATTACACAGCTCTCTGTGGGAACGATCTCTTACTACCACTATATTACTAGTTAATAAGTGGGAAATATCTTTATTAATTTGTTGTGCCTACGACAGCCCATCAAATTTTGGCGTTGTTGCCGAGGAGCAGTTTTTAATCAATTTTTTATTTGTTTTAGCTTGTTTTTATTTTGATTTTGATTTTCTATTTCTTGTGAGTCGTCATGTTTCCTTACGAAAATAACATGTACGGAGCACAAGATCACTCATATGATAGTGGTAATCAATATGGTTTTCAATCTCAAAGTTATGATAACTACCAACCATACCATGTGTGTAATACCCTGTATTTTTATTTACTGTTTCGGTTCGGTTTGCCCGAGTTAGCTAACATTTTGTTTAGGTTGTTGTTTCTTTTTCCTTAACAAAGTTGGGGTTGTTTGAACTTCAAGAGCTACAAGTTAGGGTGGAAATAAAGTCACCTAATTTATTTTAATAAATAAATAAATTTAGAGAAAATGAAAAGACAAATAAAATAGTTAAGAAAAACAATAATTATATTTATGTGTATTAATATAAAGAGAAATAACTTTACATGTTAGAAATCCAAAGGCTAGAGAGAAGGAAAAAGAGATGGAGCTATAGTTTTTAGAGAAGAAGGCTATGGATAATCTAGAGGATATTGTAGCTAATTAAAGGTAGAATGTTAAATCCTTTTCTCTTTTTGTGTTTCTTTGTTATACTTTGATTTTAAATTTGTTTAATCTTATATTATTAGGATTCTGAAATTTATCTGTATAATTCTATGAATCTGATTGATGATCAGCTTTATATTTTCGGTATATAACATAATTGGGTATCACTGGTTAAAATTTGAGAATAATCCACCATAAATTCACCGTTGAATGTTTGTTTGAATTTGGGTGATAGTTTCTGAATTTCTGGACAGTTTCGTTTTGCTATTGTTTTGGTGTGTTTAAGAAATCTTAATGATTTTATAATGATTTTAGTCTTGACAAAAGTTTTAGAAATATATGATATCTTTAATTGTGCTTTGGATTTGCTCAATTTCAAGTTGATATGAATTTATCATGAATTATTTGGTAATAACATGTAATCTGCCGATTTTTTATGTTGACCTTGTAAAAATCGTATCTTTTGTTTCAACCGTTAGTTTTCTGATAAATTTGGATATGTTATATATAAATATGACAGAAATGTTCACTTAAAATTTGAAGACGATCGGATCAAGTTATAATTATGAAACCTATAAAATAAAATTATGCAGTTAGTGTGTTTGCTTAAATGGTTGAAAGAATTTCATCGTTAGTTTGGTTGTGAACTTATGACTTGTTGATGAAGTGGTTTGGAATATTAAAATGTATATTGTATGATATGCTTGTTTGGATGGTGGTGCTCGTATCGAGGATATACGGATAGGTGGGGCACGACCCAAGGATACTCGTGCAACTGTAGTGTGAATTTATAAATGAATGAATATATTTGTTTGATTGGCGGTGCCCGTACCGAGGATACACAGATAGGTGGGGGGCGACCCAAGGATACTCGTGCAATGGTAGTGTGAATTTATAAATGAATGAATATATTTGTTAGAATGGCGGTGCACGTACTGAGGATACACAGATAAGTGGGGCACGACCCAAGGATACTCGTGCAAGTGAGGTTGGTGGTCCCATGCCGAGGATACACGGATAGGCAGGGCACGAACCGAGGATACTCGTGTATTTAAGAGAATTTGATGGATTGTGAGTTTAGTTGATGAATATACATATATTTAAATCCTTAAAGTTGCGCCATATACTCGTGTTGTACATATTCTCTCTGATTGATTGGCATGTTTTCATATATTTTGAGAAAGCGAATGCATTCTATTGAGCTGTCATCTCACCCCAATTGACATTCCTTGCAAATTTATGGAAGTTGGAAATGGAAGCTAATAATGAGTATATTAGTGATTGCATTGTTCTCTTGTATTGTTTGAAGTGTAAATATAAGTAAAATAAATGTTTAGTTGAAAATGTTTTGAACGATGTTTAATGTATTCATATGCTTCAATTCATGTATAAAATTTTCAATTATGTTTGGTATAAAAGTAAATTAGCAAAAAAAAAGAATAAATTATGCACAAGTCCCTTCCCGACCCTAACGCTTCGAGTTCGGACCTCCATACGGGTTTGACCCTGGTCCGGAATTTGAGGTGTTACAATGTGTATAATCAAAACAAATCTTTTGGCTATGATCAATATCCTACGGAACCTTTTGGTTATTCTCATGCATATCAACAACCTTATGACGGGCATATACGTGAGCAATCACAAGGATGGGAGGATAGTTATGCTACTAATCATGTTTCCTCTAGTCTTGCAGATTTAATACAACATTATATATCTAAATATGATGACGTTATAGAGGAAGGTTCATGGAGATCGAAAAGCTTGGATAATAATCCTAGCTTAGAAGATACTATAAGGCATTACATCGAACTACATGAGCAACACTATGATTGGGAAGAATCACATCGAGAAATTCAAAGGAATTCAGAGAAATTATACGAACAAATTGCTCAACTCGGTAAAATGGGGATGAAGAAGAAGTATGGCCTCAAAACCAAAACAATTCCAAAATTCTTATGGACGACAAAGAATATTTTAAAGATGAGCAACATTTGGAGATTCCATATAATAATGATGAAGTTATTCCAACTCCAGATCGTAATAATGATCATTCTCCTATTCAAAAAGGGGATCCTTGGTATGACCGAAACATTGTTATAATGGTGTAACACACTCAAATGCATATCAATGTTACAATGAATGTCCGAATTACAATTTTTTTAGGCCAGTTGATTTGCAAGAAGTAGACCCAATTATTCCTTCGTCGGAGACTCAAATGGAAGACTCTAGGATTTGCACCAATGAACTAGACTTTTTGGGGGAGGATTCTGATTCTGATGACGGGGTTGTTGAAGAGATTGAGATTGAGAATGAAACCAAATTGATTGAAGTTGTGGAAGACCCAATTGAACTTGTCAAAGAATATAATGATGTTGAGATTTCGGTAGCAGAAATTAAGAGTTCGATAGAGGACCACGATATACTTGAGGTAAATAATTCACTGTTAGATAAGAAAGATGGGGATCTGATACAAGGTTTGTCTAATCCTTTGCATAATTCTATATCTATTGATCTTTTCCATCCAATTGGAGTAGCTTCTCAAAGAGTTTTTAATCCAACTTTTAGGAAAATACCTCACTTAGGATTGGAATTATGTGCTTCCAAAGTTTTAACGGATTATTTTTCTTATAAATATCCACCACTTGATGTATTTGATTCTAGCATTGTGCAGGTTCACCAAGCTGAAGAACCTTTTGAAGTTCCTGAATTCTATGTTATCTATCCACTTCCGAGTGTAGAAAGAACTAAGTGTGGGGAAAACTTCAATAAAGTGATAACTTCTATATTTATATCTTGTGCTAATATTTTTGTGAAGTTGTTATTATAATTACATATTATTTTCTGGATGGACTACCAGATTTTCAGATTGTTGGTATACGGATGATTACCAGCGGGTCAGGCTGAGGACGTTAAACTAAACGCTGAATGGGAGAAAACCCATTGGTTTTGTATTTTCTATCCTTTTTGTTTTTAGTTTTCTTCTTTTGCATATCATATTAGTATTTCCCACCTTGATTTTACTTTGGATGACTTAATTACATTGAGGACAATGTAAAGTTTAAGTGTGGGGGAGTGCTTTGATATTTTGCATATAGAGTTTTTCAAAAAGTTTGTAAATATTTGCATAAAAACCTTGAAATTGTAGAGTTTTAGAGTCACTAGCATACTTCTAGGTATGTTTACATAGAGATTTCTGACCGACATAACTGAACTCGGAAGTGTTAGGGAACTACGTTCGAATTTCTTACTTGTTAGAGTGTTAAATAATGGATTTAATCATGCCGGTGGAAAATGAGGTGAAGAGGGAAATGCATTATTAGAGTTGCTTATCAATCATTAGTGGAGATTACCTATTTTCAAATCAACCGAGGCACCAGACCAGATTTCTTTATAGATGACTAAAGAGCTTTCTTTTGAGTGTGTGTCACAGTACGTTAATTCCGGGTAGAATGGTGAGCTACCCAACTTCACACCATTTTCAGCACTATTTTTGATCTCTTGAGTGCTAATTTTGTCAATCATGAGGGTGACGTCTATAGACGAAAACCATCTTCTTGTAATTTGATTTGCAGTTAGCATCATTCTCTCTCTCGCCAACAATAGGTCCATAGAAACACCATCATCATTAATAAGCGGAGCGACAGCAAAATCCACAAGGAAAGTTGAAGACATTTAAGGTTTACTATAAACAATTCAAGGAAGAGCAAATTTCATATCTGATTAAAGCAACATAGAATGAGCAGATATTTATATACATGTTAGAGACTTACAATACAAGGAGTGGAATTCTATATCCAAGTTGAAGACTTATTTACAAGAGCGAAGAATCAAGATGAGAGTTATTGAAGTTTAATTATGATACAAAGATAATACAAGTTGTGAAGAATCAAGTGGTAAATTACTTCTTCCATGGCCAAAATTATTTTGTTTTATTTTCACTTTGTATTGTATTTTTCTTGTCTAGAGAAGGAAAAAATTAAAAAGAAAAAGGACAAGAGAAAAAGTTATTATTTTTGGTTTTTATTTTATGAATAAGGCCATGGGGAAGAAAAATATATAAATAAGTTTCAAGAAACAAGGAAATTGAAGAGAAAAAGAGTTGCAAATTGTTGAAGTTCTACGAAGATCAAGAGTTTATCGTCAACAGTTGAAGACCGGAGACCGAGAAGATGAAGAAGACGAGCCAAAGGAAGACGTTTCTATTGGATGCAGTGAGAGTAGTGCTACCATTACTGCCGATCGGATGTGAAAATGAGTGAGTACTCTCATCCTCGCAATAATGGTTGATTTCCTTTCTTAGAGATCATCATAAAAATATCATTTACTTCCCACGATCTTGTGGGGTCTCCAGAAATTATTTCGGAAGTTTTCATTCCTACCATTCAATGTGTGCAGGATTTTTCTCTTCATTCCTACCTGCACACATGTGTGACCCATAAAAAAACCCGTTTTATTAAGTGCAGTTATCATAAAATCCTTTTAAGTGAGGCAGAAGTCGAGGAGAAATGCTTATTGGTCGCTCTCAAACACGCGTTCTCTCATTATGGTGTGGTTATTTCGCACTCAACATTTAAGAATGAGAATATGTTCTTTAGTATTTCTAACTTCTTATTACTAGCATGCAGAAACTCTATATCCTCATAGCTCTTTGGATGCTTGGGACGCTGGAACGCTTTGAAGTTGGAGAAGGTTTTGTGGGTATACGTCTTGTAATCCCTCACGAGACTAGAACTCATCCACTAGGGACACCTATAGGGGTTTAAAGGATCGTTGCATATGCTAAGTGCATATGTATCCTCGATGAAATGGAGTTGTTGTACTTTACGTAGTTTGCTCGAGGACTAGCAAAAGCTAAGTGTCGGAGAATTTTTGATAGGTGCTTAATTTACATATTTAGAATGTCAATTCCATACTTGTTTTAGCTATAATTCCTGCATATTACTTGTTATTATGATTATTTTATAGTTTATGTGTCATATTAGGTGAATCATCCAAAAATGAGTTACGAAGTGCTTAAATGAGCAAGAAAGTGGAGTCTATAGATGGTGAAGGGCCAAGGACCACATTCAACTCATTCAAATATAAGAGTTCTTAATACTATCTTGAAGAGAACGAGAATACGAAGTGAACTCAAAAAGAATGAGTTCATTCCGAGTTCGAACGAAGAAGTTATAGGCAAAACAAGATTGAAAGACTTGAAGTTACAGAGAGAGGTTCGACTGATAACTTCATCAGCTCGAGTCAGCCGAACCTGGAACTTAAAAATAAATATTTTCAAAGAGTATACAGGATGATGTTCAGCTCAAAAGAAATCTAATCAAGTGAGTCGAACCTAACACTCGCCTAGAGTAAATTTAACTTGTCAGGTTCGTCCGGGAAGGTCGGCAAGTTATGAGCCGAACCAGACAACTTCCTGGGACATATTTGGACACGAAATTGACTTATATCTCAAGGAAACACGGTCCCGTAAGGATTCTAAAGCCTAACTTGGATAGTTATATATAAGAAGACATCCAGGGCCTTAAGATATCATATACCACACCTTGGGAGACACAATTCTATATCCCATATATATTTTATCATCTTCCACATCAAAACCTAAGGTTTACCCCTTTAGGGATAACCCATTATTTTGTAATTATGTGTATCGAATCCTTTGATTAATTAAGGATGAATTCAATGTGCTAGCATGACGCTTATCAGTTATATAAATCTATTCGAAGTTTTATTCATCATCGATTGTCTTTTCTATATTTAATGTTTATGAGTGATTCTTAGATTGATTTTGGATGCATACTAGATTAGTCTATTGATTTTTCTATCGCTAGTATAAGTTATGAGATAAGTAATCGTCGATTGACTCTCTACACAAGTAGACATCGTGAGACCTTGCAGAGGGATTCTGTGGAGTAATTGTGAGTGAAGATAACATCATCAATTGGACCTTGATCTAAGAGTTTAACTACTGGGATCAACCTAAATTCACAAAGCTTAAGGCGTTCAATTGGATTACACCTTGAGTGATCTACTACTTGGTGGTTCGTTGAATAGAATCTGGTAGTTGAGAACTTCTGTATCCAGTGATAAAAAGAGTTTGGGGGATAACACTGATCTAGCTATTATTCTACGGTTGGTGATGAATGGTTCTGACAAAGATAGATGAGTATATTAACTCTGTCAACGCTTGGTAACGATCGACGAAGGGTACTCCTTGATCATCTCTTTCTTTTCTAGAAAAACCAATCCCCCATTGTCTTTTACTTTATTTTGCTGATTCAAATAACCTATCAATTACACAGCTCTCTGTGGGAACGATCTCTTACGACCGCTATATTACTAGTTAATTAATGGGAAATATCTTTATTAATTTGTTGTGCCTACGACAACCCATCAACCCTGGGTAGAAATATCAGTAGGTTCATATTTCTCTCTTATGGTGTTTGAAACATACGACATGATCTCAATAGATAAATTGATGGTATAGCGAGTAAAATAAAATGATTCAGTCTTCACATACCTGATACAGAAGTTTTCCAGAGGTTTTCTTCGATCTTCAGTCTTCAAGGGTGATCTCTGATACACAACTACAATTCTAACCTAGTCCGAGACGTGACTTAATAGACAAGAAATCAAGATATAGTTTTGATCATCTAAAATTGATAACAAGCTTGAGATAGCAACACATGTTTTGAAAAGTTTCGTGTACAAACACTAGAAACTAGTTTTATATATGGGTAAACACTTAGTTCTATAACCGTTAATAAAAAGTACAAGAACGTGGTCCATTCTTTCATCTTGCTATTTCTTTATTAAAAAAATGTTTTTATTAGCATAGGAAGAGAAGTTTGAAAATTCAAGTATGAACAATTTTATCTACTTAGGTATTTTAGAAGATCAAATCAAATCATGCCTCTAACCGCTGAGGTACTTTAGAATATCAATTAAAGGTAGGAGGATAACTTGTAATGACCGGTGAATCTTTGAATAAAATCACAATCCTCTGGATAAGTTGGATGATCTTGAAGCACATACGTTGTGATGATCCCATACTCATAGAAATCTGAAATAAATTATTAAATCAATTCCAAATAAATAAACAAATCTTATTTTAGTAATAATTAAGATTATTAGTTAACCGTTAACACAATTACCATAGGGTTAATCATATATTAACAGTTAATCATATATGAATATTAGTTCCAAATTTTTATTAACAATTAATCTTCTAGAGTGAAACCTATCAAAAGAACATACTTCTGGACTAACTTATATATGAAATGATACATTTTGAATGTTCCATTTATCAAGTCGTTCAAGAGGCGTACTTGGGACTAAGACCAAGTCTTCCCTGTCACTACATTTACAACCTTTCCCGGAGCTTTGAAGATTCTATGAAGTTCAATGTCAGTTTGAGGTCAAGACCAGCAGTATACTGTTGTTGTGCGACGTAACATCGATGGTGATGGTAAAATGCTTCGAGTTACTCGGCATTCAACCTGCTGAGAAGTTTGAAACGTTCTTTGATTAAAGGGAATGAGGTGTTACGTGAAATTTTGTCTATAATAAGAGAATGCTGCCGTACTAACTACACTACTACGACTACAAGTGAAGTCTCAATAATATCTAAGAACGCGGTAAACATATATTTTTAAAAAAATTGTGTACAAACACTAAAAACTAGTTTTATATATAGGTAAACACTTATTTTTTTATACCCTTTAATGAAAATACAAGAACATGGGCTATCAAAAAAGAAAAGGATTCCACCAACCATCTACACATTTCCCCATAGAGAATTAGTTATTGAAAAAATATACGGGTTGGATTTGAAGACATCAAGGATAATATGAATATGAAAGAGAAATAAAGAACCACTAAGAATCTTTGTTATTCAGAGAAAGGAATATATAGGTCGTTGATTACTATAATGTCAACTTTAGTTGAAGATACGAAGCAAGAATTCAAAATATTAATGTTTTATATACATCGGAGTAAAAAAGAGAAACATGGGAGTAAAAGATTTTGTTGATTGAAATGTAGAAGTTTGCTGATTTAAAGAGCCATTTTTCTAAAGTCTTCCTTAAAGAAGATGAAACAAGAATAATACTGTTATTCTCTCTGTATTTTATAGACAAAAAAAAAAGTAGTTGTTAATTTCTGAGTTTAAAATTTCATTGTAGAAGAAGGTAAAAACATATGATTAAAGACTAAGATTTTATATAAAAAATTAGGTGCTTATTAGCTCTATGAACTTAGAAAAATTCCCTGGTTCTGGAACAACTTTTGAGACCACATGAAAGTAGACAGGAAAAAATAACAACTTAAAACAAAAAATAAGTAAATTTTACGATCGCCAAGCTACATTTTGTGTAACTAAAATGAACTTAAATCTTAATTTATTAAGATGACGACTTCATATGATCTGGAACAAACTAGGTTTAAGTTATTGGCTTAATGGAAATGATGTTGTTTTATAATTCTATCTAGATTCATATATTTCAATCAGTAACCTAATCTAATTCATGACATTTATTCGCATACTCATTTTTCTATTTTTGGTGAAGAGGGAGGACTGAAAGCAAAATCTAATTCCCGCCGTTTGAAATAAGGGAGTCAATTTGATGACATAATTTAAGATTCCAATTGAACTTTCTCTATTCTTCCAATAATTTTTGTAACTCTGAATAACTGAAGATTAATTTGCTTTAAAGTTAAATTAGTAGGGGTCATGTTAGACTCAATGTTTGTTTTCCTGAGAATTAAAAAAGATCTTCTTCATTGTTAGGTCAAAAATCATTTTTGATTTATCTACAGGTAAGTTTCTAGAACCTAAAAATTTGGTTTTTCTATATATGTAAATCACTTGATTTTAAAAGTTGGTTCTATAATCAAGAAACGTGATACGTTCTTTTTACGTGGGGCTTTTTTTTTATTATTATTATTTGTTAGATTTAGGTTTCAGGGAGCTTGGTGTTTGTTAGATTTATTTCTTGGAGGTGCATATTTCTTATCTCTTTTCAGGGCACATCAGACAAGACGACACATTTTTCAACACAATTAGTTTGTGTCTGGGAGAGCATCAATAAGCTCACCACTTGGTTCCTGAACTGGTTTGTCAATTTCCATTTTTTTCAATCGTTTATACCTTGATCTCTTCTTACCTTTTGGATTTATATCTTCCTTAGAAACAATACTACTATATTGGAAGAAGAAGGAGAAACAAAGTTACATACCTTAGCATGGTTCGGCTTTTGGAAGAGTTTAAGCACATTTTTCAAATGACTCACCATTTATGACTGTCAGAGTACTGCTCGGTCGAACTCGCAAGTGTTGCTATCTCAAGCTTGTTTGTCAAGTTTAGTTGCCAAAACTATAAGTCTTGATTTCTAATCTACTTATAGCTAAGTCTCGGATTATGATAGTAAGTGTAGTTGAGCTTTAGACTTCATGACGTTAATCGAATGAAGACGAAGAACTACTCAAGGGAACTTGTGGAACTTCATCAACAAAAGGTATGTGGAGACTTGAACTCATCTATCACTCAAAAGTCTATCTACTCTATCTCCTACTTGAGACAAAAAATCGTATTGCTATATAGACTTCAATTATAAACATTTGGTATTTCGAGCCGAGTTTATCTCGCTTATCTATTTCTCGAAATATGTGTTGGTAAGATTTTGCTTTAACCAAGTTCATCTTTTATTATTGACGAAAGTCAAAAGATGATCATGTGAAAATCGATTTGTAACATCTTACATGATTTGTGTGAGACAGTCATTTGATGTAGACTCGGAATGTTTCGTATTGATCATTTAATCACTTGAAAATTGCTTTGAAGCTAATAGTTTGTGTGAGACAGCTATTGTCGTCTTCCAAGAATGTTTCAATGATTGAAATGAGGGTTTAGAACATGTAACCATGATTGGATATAAACATAGTGTGTAATCACATTTGTGTAAAGTCCAAAATCGGGAACCATGGTATGCGTACCCGTACGCGTACTGGTTGGTTGTTGAAAGTCCAGGAACTAAGTATGCATACCCGTACGCGTACTGGCGGAAGTCCAAGTCCCGTGAATTTCTGCTGGAGTTTGGAAGTGTAAGTGGCATGCGTACCCGTACGCATACTGGTGTAACCAAACTCACCCGTTTGCATACTTAAATAGGTTATGTTCTAAAATCGGTTTGTTCATGAACTAATACATTTTATATAATAAGGAATGCAATCTTTTGTAAACCGTGGCTATAATGTTCATGAAATAATTCAAGTGAATCAAAATCGATTTTGCTTTAATTGTGTCTTGTATACTTCTATGAGAATATAAACAATTGAACAACTCTATAACTAGTTTCATTTGAGTCATTTGAACTAGTTATGATGAAGATGAATAAGGTTGATATGAAAGTGCTCATATGGCTAACCATTGGTTAACTATTGTTGAACCAACTTAGTGAACATGTTTAGGTACAGTTACCTTTATCTAAATGATGGTACATTTCATTTGTGTATAACAAGTTAAGTTCAATCTAACGGTGGAAAGATATTAGCTTGAATCTAATCAGGTTTTCAGCTAACGGTGAATATTGAATGCATTGTTACCAAGGTAATTTAGATTGCAAACCCTGATTTGAAGACTATATAAAGGAGAACTCTAGCAACTGGGAAACCTAATCCCCATACCTCATGTGTGATACTAGTTGCGAATAGAGTCGATTCTCCTTTAACCTTAAGTTTTTCACGAAACCCTGTAAGTTAACGACTTGAAGACTTCATTGGTATTGTGAAGCCAAACCCAACTATTCTCTCTGTAGTTGTGTGTTTTGATCTTGCTGTTTTCTATCGTGATTGAGTACTATCTTCTTTAAGATTTGCTCGAGATTTATTCTCCGATAGACAAGATTGAAAATTAGTCACAAACATCTTCGTCTCATCGTTTGTGATTCCACAATATCTTGTTTCGTTAATCGATTAAGATTATTGTGAGGCGATTGATAATACTAGGTTGTTCTTTGGGAATATAAGTCCGGTTTATCAATTGGTTCCTGTTCACCTTGATTTATCAAAAGAAGGAACAAAACTCATAGGTTTATCTGTGGTAGACAGATTTATCTACTCAATAGAAGAAGAGAGACATTGGGATGTAAATTTGTCAATGTACAAGAAATCCTTCTCTTCTTTTTTTAAGAAAAAGGTTGCTCATGTTGGTCACTCGAGAATGACATCAAATGAGGGAGAGTTCAATTTGAATTTATGCTTAATTGACATATCTTTTGGGGGACTTGTGTTGTGGAATCGTAGGATATGACTGTACCTTTGTCTTTCCTAGATGTATATACTAAGTTGCGAAACTTAGTGGAATCGTCTTAAACGGTTGGTGTGTTATGTTTAGTCATGATAACTCTTTTGTGTAGTTTATTAAGATACATTTTCTTTCACCTTTGCCAATTATTTAACAAAAGGGGGAGAATTATTTAGAAGTATTATACTTTAACATAAGCTTCTCGTAGTTATATGTAAGGGGGAGTGAATTGCGGGTGTATAGGTTAATATCCATCAAACAAAATGGACAAGTAAATATTGTTAGGGCATTTCTAGACTGAGCCCACAAGTGTTGTTATCTTAAACTTGTTGTCAATGTTAGATGATCAAAATTAAATATTGATTTCTAGTCTACTAAGTCAAGTCTCAGACAAAGTTAGAATTGTAGTTGAGTATCAGAGATCACCCTTCAAGACTGAAGATCGACGAAGACATTTGAAGAACTTCTGTACCAGGTATGTGAAGACTGAATTATTCTATTTTACTCACTGAAAAAGTGGGGGTCTAACAAACACACCCAATATTTCGCTTAGCAATCTGCATGGACACACTCCAATATACTTTCGAGAGAATCAACTAGACAGTGAGACTCAATCTCAAGAAAAGTATATCCAAGAGTTGTATCTCTGTTTAACAATTTAATCAGCAAATCAAACAGATAGAAATCCGTGAGCCTCATTATTATATGAAACAACTTGAACGGTACCAAAGACCAATGTTCAAGTGTCAATCAATTTAATCAACAACCAAAGGTTGGATTCTCTAATTGATTGAACTACGCACAACCTGTGATATTTCTATTATATAATAATAAAATATAATGCGAAAAGAAATAACACAGACACCAGAAATTTTGTTAACGAGGAAACCGCAAATGCAGAAAAACCCCGGGACCTAGTCCAGATTAGAACACCACGTTGTATTAAGCCGCTACAGACACTAGCCTACTAGCAAGCTATCTTCAGACTGGAAAGTAGTTGAGCCCTAATCAATCTCATACTAATCAAGGTACAGTTACGCTCCTTATGTCTTCGATCCCCAGCAGGATTCTACGCACTTGATTCCCTTAGCTGATCTCACCCACAACTAAAAGTTGCTACGACCCAAAGTCGAAGACTTGATAAACAAATTCGTCTCACACAGAAAAGTCTATTGAATAGATAAATATGTCTCCCACAGATAAACCTATGAGTTTTGTTTCGTCTTTTGATAAATTAAGGCAAACAGGAACCAATTGATAAACCGGACTTATATTCCTGAAGAACAGCCTAGTATTATCAATCGCCTCACAATAATCTTAATCGATTAACGAAACAAGATATTGTCGGATCATAAACGATGAGACGAAGATGTTTGTGACTACTTTTAAATCTTGTATATCGAAGAATAAATCTCAAGCAAATCTTAAAGAAGATAGTACTCAATCACGATATAAAACAGCAAGATCAGAACGCGCAACTACAGAGAGAATAGTTGGGTCTGGCTTCACAATCCCAATGAAGTCTTCAAGTCGTTAACCTAGAGGTTTTCGTGAAAAACCTAAGGTTAAAAGAGAATCGACTTTAGTCGCAACTAGTATCACACAGGAAGTGTGGGGATTAGGTTTCCCAGTTGTTAGAGTTCTCCTTTATATAATATTCAAATCAGGGTTTGCAATCTAAGTTACCTTGGTAACAAAGCATTCAATATTCACTATTAGATGAAAACCTGATTAGATTCAAGCTAATATCTTTCAACCGTTAGATCAAAATTAGCTTGTTATACACAAATGAAATGGACCATCATTTAGATAAAGGTAACCGTTCCCAAACATGTACACTTAGTTGGTTCAACAATAGTTAACCAATGGTTAGCCATATGAGCACTTTCATATCAACCTTATTCATCTTTATCATAACTAGTTAACCTGACTCAAATGAAACTAGTTAGAGAGTTGTTCAATTGTTTATATTCTCATAGAAGTATACAAGACACAATTGAAGCAAAATCGATTTTGATTCACTTGAATCATTTCATGAACATTATAGCCACGGTTTGCAAAAGATTGCATTCCTTATTATATATATAAATGTATTAGTTCATGAACAAACCGATTTTAGAACATAACCTACTTAAGTATGCAAACGGGTACGCATACCTAAGTAGTCGGACAGAGTTTGGTTATGCTAGTACGCGTATAGGTACGCATACCATTTTACAATTCCAAACTACATCAGAAATTCACGTGACTTGAACTTCCATCAGTACGCGTACGCATACTTAGTTCCCGGACTTCCAACAACCAACCAGTACGCGTACGGGTACGCATACCATGGTTCCCGGTTTCGGACTTTACACAAATATGAATACACACTATGTTTATATCCAATCATGGTTAAATGTTCTAAACCCTCATTTCAATCATTGAAACATTCTTGGAAGACGACAATAGCTGTCTCACACAAACTATTAGCTTCAAAGCAATTTTAAATGATCGAATGATCAATACCAAACATTCCGAGTCTAAATCAAATGACTGTCTGACATAAATCATGTAAGATATTACCAGGCGATTTTCATATGAACATCTTTTGACTTTCGTCAAGAATAAAAGATGAACTTGGTTAAAGCGAAAGCTTACCAACACATATTTCGAGAAATAGATAAGCGAGATAAACTCGGATCGAAATACCAAATGTGTATAATTGAAGTCTATATAGCAATACGACTTTTTGTCTAAAATAGGAGATAAAGTAGATAGACTTTTGAGTGACAGATGAGTTCAAGTCTCCACATACCTTTTGTTGATGGAGTTCCACAAGTTCCCTTGAGTAGTTCTTCGTCTTCATCCGATGATCGCCGTGAAGTCTAAAGCTCAACTACACTTATTATCCTAATCCGAGACTTAGCTATAAGTAGACTAGAAATCAAGACTTATAGTTTTTGAAACTAAACTTGTCAAACAAGCTTGAGATAGCAACGCTTGCGTGTTTGACCGAGCAGTGCTCTAACAATCTCCCCCTTTGTCAATTTTAGTGACAAAACTATCAATACATATGGAATACAAAATAAATAAACTTTGCAACTTCTCTTCCACATGCATGATCTCCTTGGTTCTTCAACATTACTCGAAATCTTCGTCACTTCCAAGTACTCCAATGATTCTAAATGTGTTCAACTCAGCATCATCGTTGTTGAAGATCCATAGCTATAATAATGAGAAAACAGTTGCTCTCGATCATTGTTATACAGTGTCATAGTATGATTACACAGCATCAAAGTTCAATTGTATCACAACTTTGACAACAATACTATGGTGATATGTATCACTCCCCCTTAGTCAATACTTCATCTCACATGAAAACCACTCCCCCTTACATAATAATCCGTAAACCATATATATTTGTAGTGTGAACTACACATTAATTCTCCCCCTTTTGTCAATATAAATTGGCAAAGGTACGAAAACTAGTGGGATCCTCATGAAATTTCCATAGAGATCATGACCAAAGAAAAGCACATCTCAATTTTTTAGATGCAATCATATAGCCGCAACTAAATGAATTCATCAAGAAGTTTATAATGATACAAGATAACCCTATAATATTCCACAGCCGCACTCCCCACATAGATTTGGCAATTAAGCACAAGTTCAAGAAAAAACTCTCCCCTATAAAATGTCATTCCCGAAAGAACAACAAGAGCGACCTTCCTTTCACACAAAAAGAAGGATTTCTTTGGACATTAGCAAATCACATAAAAATATGAATTTGTATCCAAAAATCTCAATTAAATTAACCACAAGAGAACCCATGATTAATTTAATCGGAAATGCTCACATAAGAAAACTTACGGAGACGCACAGTATTTTACATAAAGATATGGATCAGGAAAGATCAATATTGCGGAATAAACAAAGATTCATTCTATTCTTCATCACTATTTGCACAATGACGTATAATAGACATAATCTTTATGCACAAAAGTTCATCCTATCTTCCATCAATATTTGCATAATGACATAATAGGCTTAACTTTTGTTTGTCAAAAGCTCATTCAATCTTTTATCAATACTTGCATACTGACATATGAAAGACTTAACTTTTGACCATGTATGGGACAGTTAAGGTTCACGGATGCAAACATACATATCCCATAGCAAGTTGCAATATATGAAATTATAAAGATTAATACTGCAAAATCATCTTCCAAATAAACTTTAGAATTTAAATAAATAAATCTAAAAACATTGCAAGATGAAAATCGTTGGAAATAGCTATGTGTACTCACAATAATGGCTATTCCAAACCCTAGTTATCCTTATTAAAACATAAGAATAAATTCTCATAAGAAGTTTCCTAGACATTAAGACCTTTGAAAATTTATTTATCGTCCCCAAACTCCTTGTCGTCAACATCCATTGTGACATGAGGTTCATGAAGAAAGGAGTTGATATCAACAAACATTCTTGACTGATGTCGAACCAGGGCCTTCTGAATTTCAAGAGTCTTAAACACAAAAGCCTTTATTTGCTGCACTTCCTTTCTTACTTTAATTTTTCAAGAACACCAGAAAATTTCTGAAAATTTGAAGGGACAGCTCTTGATTTTCTCACATTCCTCATTTTTCTTTTCAGGTTAGGGTAAACAAGAGGAATGTCTTTTTCCTTCATGATTGATGGCTTGACAATCATATTAACATCTTTCCCATCAGAAGTTATGATTCTTGGAGTTTCCATAGAATATGGGTTTGTGAGAGGAAATTCTCAGAGCAAGCGCTACAAGCAAAACTTTTGACAAAAGAGTTTCTTAGAGAAGGAAAAAGGAATGTAGGGTTACAGAACCTTTATACACTCAAAGGATTCACGTACGCATAACTTTTACCTTAAAAGGAAGAATTGTCTGTTTTAACCCTCTTTTATTGACTAAACAGGGAAAACTTTTCCAATATCAATTAGATATGAAAGCGACATGAATTCCATACTTTACAATGCTCATAGAGAAAAGACAAAAAGAAAATCAAAACAGTCTAAAAGACTTTTCTTTTCCTAAAGCCTGAGGTGTGCAACATCTATTCTCTTTTGATCAGGCACATGAGACAAGATACACAAACCAACACAATTTAAGTTGTGCTGGGGTGAACAATGATCTGTCTACCATATCCTTTTCGAATGGAATTCATAAAACCCTGTTTCCCATAGAGTTTATACCGTAAATCTCTTTCTAATGATCTAATTTTTTCTTTGGAAACTAACTTCTTTGAATAAGAAATGCGTTTACATACCTCTGATGATTCTTGCATAAGTTTTAGCTTGTTTGCTAATCGATTCGCTCTTCGTTGAAGTTTGTTGACATATCTCATTTTGTGTTTGAACTTGAAACACTTTGATAACTCATGTCCTCTGAGAGAACAATAAGGACATGTCAACCTGGAAGAAGATTCAGATGCTCGAGATGTGTATGCGGCTAGACATATAGTGGAACCTGAAAGATCAAAAAAAGAGTTTCCAAAAGAAACAGGTAGATCAATTTTTTCTTCAAGACCGGTTGAGATATCTTTTGAAAGAATATCAAGATTGATGTATGTATTGCTACAGTTATCAAAATCAATATTTTCACACAGAAGTGCAACACTTGACTTTTCGTCTTCATTAGAATCATAATTATAAGACATTTCATCAAGAGTTGCAGCTAGACCTTTGTTCCCAGTGTATTTTTTTATGATTTGGACACTCATTTGCAAAATGGCCAAAACCTTTACACTTAAAGCACTGAGGCATATCCTCGTCATCAGTTTCATCATTATCTCTATTTTTAGGAGGAACACGGTTATGAGGTTTAACTGATGACCTTGGTTTATCTCTGGAGAACCGTTTACTTCTCTTTAAAAGAAGATCCCTAAACTGTCTTGTGATCAAGGAAACTGACTTGTCAAGATCTTCATCTGATGAATCAGCCTCAGAAAGATCATCTTAAGAGATAACAACACTTTTACTTTTGTCAAGTAATTTAGTGTTCTTTTGTGCTTTGAAAGCAACATCCTTTCCGGATTTGGATGTTTGCTCATGATCAAAGATATTTAATTTCCCAACCAGGGTATTTCTGGAAAGAGTTACGAGATCATTTCCTTCAATGATGGCATGCTTCTTAGAATCGTATCTGGATGGCAGTGATATGAGAATTTTCATCACAGTGTCCTTCTCAGGAATAGTCTTACCCAATACAAAAAATGCATTAACAATTTCAGACACTTTTTGATTAAACTCATCAAATGACTCTTCATCTGCCATATGAAGGTTTTCCCAATTAGAATTTAGGATTTGAAGCCTAGCTTATTTTTCAGAGGTATTCCCTTCAAATACAATTTCTAAGATGTCTCAGGCTTCTTTGGACTTTGTGCAAGTAGTCACATGATGCTTAAGATCTGGGGTAATGGCATGTATGATAGCATTCAGGCCGTCATAATTTTGCTTTGCAGCAAGGATTTCTTCTGGACTATATCTACCAATATCCTTAGGTATATATATATCGCCTTCTGTATTAACCGGAGGATCATAGCCATTAACAACACGTACCCATGTTTGAAAATCATGAGCTTGAAGAAAAGCATGCATAGCGTTTTCCACTACAAGTAGTTTAAGCCATCGAAGACTGGTGGTACGTTTATGGAGATAGAATTTTTGTATATAGAGTCAGATCGCTACAAACAAAGACTTATGAGGTGTTTAAACGTGTTTGCCTGCTCTGATACCAATCAAAAAAGCGGGGGTCTAACAACCTCACCCAATATTTCGCTTAGCAATCTGTATGGACTAACTCAATATACTTTCAAGAGAATAAACTAGAATGTTAGACTCAATCTTATAAAAAGTATATCAAAGATTTTATATCTCGATTTCTCAATTCAATCTGCAATCAAACAAATAATAATTTGCGAGCCCGATTGAATATAAGAGAAATTACTTGAACGGTACCAAAGACCAATGCTCACGGATCAATCAATTTCAATAAATAATCAAAGGTTGGATTTACCAATTGATCGATTCAACGCACAACCTGTGATATTTCAATTATATAAAAAAATATAATGAGGAAAAGAAATAACACAAACACCATAAGTTTTGTTAACGAGGAAACCACAAATGCAGAAAGATCCCGGGACCTAGTCCAGATTGAACACCATACTGTATTAATCCGCTACAGATACTAGCCTAATACAAACTAACTTCGGCCTGGACTACAGTTGAACCCCAATCAATCACATACTGATTCAAGGTACAGTTGCGCTCCTTATGTCTCTGATCCCAGCAGGATACTACGCACTTGATTCCCTTAGCTGATCTCACCCACAACTAAGAGTTGCTACGACCCAAAGTCGAAGACTTGATAAACAAATCCGTATCACACAGAAAAGTATATAGGAATAGATAAATCTGTCTTCCACAGAAATACCTACGAGTTTTGTTCCGTCTTTTGATAAATCAAGGTGAACAGGAACCAATCGATAACCAGGACTTATATTCCCGAAGAACAGCCAAGTATTATCAATCACCTCCCAATAATCTTAATCGACTAGCAAAACAAGATATTGTGGAATCACAAACAATGAGACGAAGGTGCTTGTGACTACTTTTCTATCTTGCCAATCAGAGATACAAATCTAAAGCCAATCTTAAAATTGTACTTAATCACGATAGAAACAACAAGATCATATCACGCAACTACAGAGAAAATAATTGGGTCTGGCTTCACAATACCAATGAAGCCTTCAAGTTGTTAACCTACAGGGTCTCGTGAGAAACCTAAGGTTAAAGGAGAATTGACTCTAGCTTATACAACTAGTATCACACAGGAGGTATGGGGATTAGGTTTCCCAGTTGCTAGAGTTCTCATTTATATAGTCTCCAAATCAGGGTTTGCAATCTAAGTTACCTTGGTAACAAGGCATTCAATATTCACCGTTAGATGAAAACCTGATTAGATTCAAGCTAACATCTTTAAACCGTTAGATCGAACTTAGCTTGTTATACACAAATGAAATGTAACTTCATTTAGGTTTGAGTAACCGTACATAAACATGTACACTTAGTTGGTTCAACAATAGTTAACCATGGGTTAGCCATATGAGCACTTTCATATCAACCTTATTCATCTTCACCATAACTAGTTCAAATGAACTAGTTAGAGAGTTGTTCAATTGCTTAGATCTTATACAAGTATACAAGATACAATCGAAGCAAAATCGGTTTGATTCACTCGAATCGATTCATGAACATTATAGCCAAGGTTTGCAAAGATTGTATTCCTTAATATATAAATGTTTTAGTTCATGAACAATCCGATTTTAAAAAGTAACCTACTTAAGTATGCATACAGGTACGCGTACTTAAGTAACCGGACGAGTTTTTTTTTCACTTTCAAACTCCAGTAGAAATTCACGGACGTGAACTTTCCGCCAGTATGCGTACGGGTACGCATACTTACCCAGATTTCCAACAACCGCAAGTACGCGTATGGGTACTCATACTTTGGGTTCCCAGTTTTGGACTTTTACACAAATGTGAGAACAACCATGTTTATATCCAAAGATGGTTACATGTTCTAAACTCTCATTTCAATCATTGAAACTTTCTTAGAGGATGTTATATAGTAATTATTCACAAACTATTTTTCATCAAAGCGATTTTCAAGTTATTGAAATATTCAACATGACTTTCGTCACGAATAAAGATGAACTTTGCCAAAGCAAAAGCTTACCAACACATATTTTGAGAAATAGATAAGCGAGATAAACTCGGCTCGAAATACCAAATGTGTATAATCGAAGTCTATATAGCAATACGACTTTTGTCTCAAGATAGGAGATAGAATAGATAGACTTTTGAGTGGTAGATAAGTTCAAGTCTCCACATGCCTTTTTGTCGATGAAGTTCCATCAGTTCCTTGAGAAGTTCTTCGTCTTTGCATGATGAACGCCGTGAAGTCTAGAGCTCAACTACACTTACTATCCTAGTCCGAGACTTAGCTATAAGTAGACTAGAAATCAAGACTTATAGTTTTGGCAATTAAACTTGACAAACAAGCTTGAGATAGCAACGCTTGCGAGTTTGACCGAGCAGTGCTCTACCACTCACTATACCATTAGTTAATCTATTGAGACTATGTCGTATGAGATCAGCTAAGGGAATCAAGTGCGCAGAATCCGACGTGGTTCAAGAGGCGTAAGGAACGCAACTATACCTTGATCAGTGTGAGATTGATTAGGATTCAACTACATTCCAGTCCGAAGTTAGCTTGGTAGTAGGCTAGTGTCTGTAGCGTATTAATAAAGTGTGGTGTTCAAATCTGGACTAGGTCCCGGGGGTTTTCTGCATTTGCGGTTTCCTCGTTAACAAATTTATAATGTCTGTGTTATTTCTTTTCCGCATTATATTTTGTTATATAATAGAAATATCACAGGTTGTGCGTAGTTCAACCAATTAGAGAATTCAACCTTTGGTTGTTGATTAAATTGATTGACACTTGAACATTAATCTTTGGTACCGTTCAAGTTATTTCACATAATAATCAGGCTCACGGATTTCTATCTATTTGATTTGCTGATTACATTATGAAACGGAGATACAACTCTTGGATATACTTTTCTTGAGATTGAGTCTGACTGTCTAGTTGATTCTCTCGAAAGTATATTGGAGTTTGTCCATACAGATTGCTAAGCGAAATATTGGGTGTGTTTGTTAGACCCCTGCTTTTTCAATTGGTATTAGAGCAGGCAAACACGTTTAAGACCTCATAAGTATGTGTTTGTAAGCGATTTGACTCTATGGACAGTAGTATTATCTCTGACAAACGCATCACCAGAGACAAAACTTCTGTTTCTATGAAATCTATTAAAGAGAAAGATTTATCAATCTCAAATATAGATGAACCTAGTGTTCCAACGAAACAGACGTGTATTGACAAGTGTTATCCCGATTACCTTTCGAACGAGTCTGACTCTGTTGAAGAAAGTGATGCATCCAAAGAGAGTGAACTAATTCTAAATCTTGTTAGAATTCAGGCTGATAGAATCAATCGGTTGAAAATCAACGTTAATACTCTTATCGGTATAGTAAAAGTTCGTGACTTTGAATTAAAGGCTCTTAGCGAGGAAAACGCCGAAGTTTGCTCTTCACGAACCTTATTCAAGGCAAAACTAAAAAAGGATGCCTTGGAAATTGAACAGCTTTTGAGTAAACTCTCTATTCAAAGATGTTTTAAAGAGTCCACTATACCAACTGCTTCTGACTCAATTATAAGAGAATTAGTTCCAGAAGGAAAATTGAAATCCCTTCCTTGATAAAGATGTGCCTGGTTCTTCCACTAATCATGGATTTACCTTATCTCATGGAAGGAAGAATTCTTCTAATTATGGTTCTAATGCTACACACTCTAATCACTCCCGTGATCAGAAAGTATGTCTTTTTTATAATTCAAAAGGACATGTTCAACGGAAGAGCAAACTGAAGCCGAATGACAATTACTTTGGTCGACTTCATCATACCTTGGATTTGATTTTCAAAGGTGTTACTGATATTCGGATGTCTAAACCTATTGGTTTTAGTACTCTCCATGGGAATTCTCCTAGGAATGTCAGTTCAAATTGCTCATCGAACGTTCGAACCAATTGTAGCATTAATACAAATCGTTTAAGAAGAACTCAGAAAAGTCACTCTCAATCTAATGTGATGAATGATGTTCTAGATGTGAAAAAGATTCATGTAGAGGGAAGCAACGGTGGAGATATGAAGGACAACCTTAATATGATAATTGAAGGATACAAGGATCTTATCAACAGGTTGTCGAAATCCTCCGAACGAACTTCTTCTGGTAAGGACTCGAACTCTGTCTCGTATTTTGATGATAGCAAGTTTCATGATATTTTTTCACATCCAAAAGGATTCTTTCCTAGAATTGGAAGGAAAAAGAGACTCAACCGTGAACACCATTCATTTAATGAGATTAGGGAACAAGTATGCTTACTCATAAAAATCCTGTTGAGTAAGATTTGCTAATAATCAGGTAGACTTTCGGCAAAAAATGCTTTCTGTTTAGTTGAGCTATTTTCTTATCGTCCATAGCTAAACTATTATCCACAGACAACTTTTCCTAAGTATTGGTTGTGTCTAAAGAATCTCGTCGATTTTTTTTTTTGCAACTAAGTTGCATGCTACTCTTGTGCTCTAAATTGTTTCTCTGTGGAGATATAAAATTTATTGAGCCAAAATTTTTGAAACAAAATTTTCACGTAACAAAATTATTCTGTTTAGTCTTAAGGTACTTCTCATTTTTGGTTTTGTTTTTGATTGGGTTAGGATTGTTCTCGTACGGGTACCCAGTTACTTGTCACGAACTGTCTTTAGAAACCCCAAAAGTTATATTCCCTATGAAACTATTTAAATACCAAACCTATTGAGTCACGTACGCGTACTCTAGATTATTGTTGTTTTGTCAAGAATGTCTTCACCTTCCCACACTGGAGGTTTTGTAAGAGGTTTTATTGACAAAGGTATTGGTTTCGAGTCCAAAGGGAGGAAGAAAAGAACCATAGTAGAAGATAATGATCAAAATCCTAATGCCTCATGCTACTATGCCTACACTCATCAGGATGTTGAGAATGAGGATATGGTTTCTGTTGAAGTGGTTTATGATTTTCTTAAATACTTTGAGGAAGCAAAACTGCAATTCGTTGATACTATGATGAGTCTTGATGTGTTAAGAACTGAGTTCAAAAAGGTTAATTCTGACTTAGTTCTCATGAAGACACATGTTAAAGAGCTTCTCAATGAGGATATCTTCTCTGAAGAAGAAGTGGATGTTGTCAATCACAATCTCAAAGGTCTCAAGGCTCGTGAGGATTCCGGAAAAGCTAATTGATTTCAGTTCATGTTCGTTTTGACGGTTTATGAGTCTTTCTTTGTTTCTTAGCTTGTCGATTTCTTAATGTCTAGGAAACTTCTTATGAGAATTTATTCTTGTGTTTTAAGAAGGATAACTAGGGTTTGGAATAGCCATTATTGTGAGTACACATAGCTATTTCAAACGGTTTTCATCTTGTAATGTTTTTAGATTTATTTATTTATATTCTAAAGTTTATTTGGAAGATGATTTTGCAGTATTAATCTTTATGGTTTGAAAAAGTGGGAGTACAACAACCTCACCCAATAATTCGCTTAACAATCTGTATGGACTAACTCCAATATACTTTTAAGAGAATCAATTAGACAGTAAGACTCAATCTTAATAAAAAGTATATCAAAGAGTTATATCTCAATTTCTTGATTCAATACTTACTCAAACAAATAGAAATCTGCGAGTCTAATTAAACATAAGAGAAATTAACTTGAACGGTACCAAAGACCAATGTTCAAGTATCAATCAATTTCAATCAAAAACCAAAGGTCGGATTTCCCAATTGATTGATTCAATGCACAACCTATGATATTTCAATTATATGAAAAAAATATAATGCGGAAAAGAAATAACACACACACCAGAAGTTTTGTTAACGAGGAAACCGAAAATGCAGAAAAACCCGGGGACCTAGTCCAGATTGAACACACATTGTATTAAGTCGCTACAGACACTAGCCTATTACAAACTAACTTCGGTCTGGACTGTAGTTGAAACCCAATCAATCTCAAACTGATCGAAGGTACATTTGCCCTCCTTACGTCTCTGATCCCAGCAGGATGCTACGCACTTGATTTCCTTAGCTGATCTCACCCACAACTAAGAGTTGCTACGACCCAAAGTCGAAGACTTGATAAACAAATTTGTATCACACAGAAAAGTCTACAAGAATAGATAATTCTGTCTCCCATATAAATACCTATAAGTTTTATTCCGTCTTTTGATAAATCAAGGTGAATGGGAACCAATCGATAACCCTGACTTATGTTCCCGAATAACAGCCTAGAATTATCAATCACCTCACAATAATCTTAATCGACTAGCGAAACAAGATATTGTGGAATCATAAATGATGAGACGAAGATGTTTGTGATTACTTTTCTATCTTGCCTATCGGAGAAATTAATCTCAAGCCAATCTTACGATTGCACTCAATCACGATAGAAACAGTAAGATCAGATCACGCAACTATAGAGAAAATAGTTGGGTATGGCTTCACAATCCCAATGAAGTCTTCAAGTCGTTAACCTACAGGGTCTCGGTAGAAACCTAAGGTTAAAGGAGAATCGACTCAAGCTTATACAACTAGTATCACACGGGAGGTGTGGGGATTAACTTTCCCAGTTGCTAGAGTTCTCCTTTATATAGTCTTGAAATCAAGGTTTGCAATCTAAGTTACCTTGGTAACAAAGCATTCAATATTCACCATTAGATGAAAACCTGATTAGATTCAAGCTAATATCTTTCAACCGTTAGATCGAACTTAGCTTGTTATACACAAATGAAATATACGTCATTTAGGTTTTTGTAATCGTACCTAAACATGTACAATTCGTTGGTTCAACAGTAGTTAACCAAATGCCTAGCCATATGAGCACTTTCATATCAACCTCATCTTCAATATAACTAGTCCAAATGACTCAAATGAACTAGTTCAAGAGTTGTTCAATTACTTAGATCTTATAGAAGTATACAAGACACAATCGAAGCAAAATCGTTTTTGATTTACTCGAATCGATTCATGAACTTTATAGCCACGGTTTGCAAATATGCATTCCTTAGTTTATATATATCTAAGTTCATGAATAAACCAATTTTAGAAAGTAACATACTTAAGTAACCGGATTTGAGTTTGTTTTGGTTTCCAAACTCAGCAGAAATTCACGGACGTGAACTTTCCGCTAGTATGCATACGGGTACGCATACTTTGGTAACCGTTCACGGACGTGAACTTCCGCTAGTATACGTACGGGTACGCATACTTACCCAGTCTCCTTCAACAATTTAGTACACACACAAGTATGCATACATTTGGTTCCCGGTTTTGGACTTATACACTAATGCGCGAACACATTATATACTTATATCCAAAGATGGTTACATGTTCTAAACTCTTTATTTCAATCATTGAAACATTCTTAGAGGATGTTAAATAGAGGTTATTCACACACTATTTTTCATCAAAGATATTTTCAAGATATTGAAATAATCAACATGACTTTCGTCACTTGTAAAGATGAACTTGGCAAAAGCGAAAGCTTACCAACACATATTTCGAGAAAAAGATAAGCGAGATAAACTCGGCTCGAAATAGCAAATGTGTATAATCGAA
Organism: Papaver atlanticum; assembly: GCA_023531105.1. Lineage (NCBI taxonomy): Eukaryota > Viridiplantae > Streptophyta > Magnoliopsida > Ranunculales > Papaveraceae > Papaver > Papaver atlanticum. Next base: position 186,129 of record JAJJMB010017856.1, on the reverse strand, counting down.
GTCTATAAAGCAATACGATTTTTGTCTCAGGATAAGAGATAGAGTAGATAGACTTTTTGAGTGATAGATAAGTTCAAGTCTCCACATACCTTTTAGTCGATGAAGTTCCACCAGTTCCTTGAGTAGTTTTTCGTCTTTGTATGATGAACGTCATGGAGTCTAGAGCTCAACTACACTTTCTATCCTAGTCCGAGACTTAGCTATAAGCAGACTAGAAATCAAGACTTATAGTTTTGGCAACTAAACTTGGCAACAAGCTTGAGATAGCAATGCTTGCGAGTTCGACCGAGCAGTGCTCTAACAACCTCCCCCTTTGTCAATTTTAATGACAAAACTATCAATACATATGGAATACAAAAAATAAACTTTGCAGCTTCTCTTCCACATGCATGATCTCCTTGGTTCTTCAACATTACTCAAAATCTTCATCACTTCCAAGTACTCCAATGATTCCAAAGGTTGTAAGTTTAGCATCATCATTGTTGAAAATCCGTAGCCATAACAATGAGAAAACAAAAGCTCAATCATTGTTACACAGTGTCATAGTATTATTACACAACATCAAAGTTAAACTTCAAAAACAATACTATGGTGATATCTATCACTCCCCCTTAGTCAATACTCCATCTCACATGGAAACCACTCCCCCTTACATAATGATCCGAAAACCATATGTATTTGTAGTGTGAACTACACATTAATTCTCCCCTTTTTTGTCAATAAAATTGCGAAGGTACGAAAACTAGTGGGATCCTAATGAAATTTCCATAGAGACATTTCATGACCAAAAGAAAGCACATATCAACTTTTTAGATGCAATCATATAGTCTAAACTAAATGCATTCATATGGGATTTTATAAAGATACAAGATAACCTCTATAATATTCCAAAGCCGCACTCCCCGCAAAGATTTGGCAATAAAGCACAAGTTCAAGAAAAAACTCTCCCCCATAAAATGTCATTCCCGAAGGAACAACAAGAGTGACCTTACTTTCACGAGAAAAGAAGGATTTCTTTGGACAACAATAAATCACATAAGAATATGAATTTATATCCAAAATACTCAATTGAATTAACCACAAGTGAACCCATGATTAATTCAACCGGAATACTCAACTAAATTAACCATAAGAGAACCTATGATTAATCCAATTGGAAATACTCAACATAAGAGAACTTACGGAGCCACACAGTATATACATAAAAGATATGGATCAGGGAAGATCAATACTGCGGAATAAACAAAGGTTCATTTTATCTTCCATCACTATTTGCATAATGACATACAATAGACTTAATCTTTGTAAACAAAAGCTCATCCTTTCTTCCATCAATATTTGCATAATGACATAAAAGGCTTAACATTTGTTTTTGTCAAAAGTTCATTCATTCTTTTATCAATACTTGCATATCGACATACGAAAGACTTAACTTTTGACAATGAATGGGACAATCATAGTTCACAGACGCAAACACACATATCCCACAACAAATTGCAATATATAAAACCATAAAGATTAATACTGCAAAAATTATCTTCCAAACAAACTTTAGAATTTAAACAAATAAATCTAAAAACATTGAAGATGAAAACGTTGGACATAGCTATATGTAGTCACAACAATGACTATTCCAAACTTTAGTTATCCTTCTTAAAAACACAAGAATAAAATTCTCATAAGAAGCTTTCCTAAGCAAAAACAAAACAGAACTCCTATGAAGCATTTCACTTACTTTGAATACTCTTCTCATATTCCCTATATTCATCAAGCTCGTCTTCGATCAGATCAATCCTGGATTCAAGGTTATCCATCTTTTCTTCAAATCTTTTGGAAGAAACTTCAAGTTCATTCTTCAGGGAGCGCACTTGTTCCAGGACGAGATCTATGGTTAAAGAGAGCTTATCAAAATGAGAGACAGAGGGATTCCCATCAGGGGAGGAATCACGCTTGTTAGAGCACATCTCACCATTAGAAGGGTCAAAACGAACCTTATTAGAGGGAAAAAGAACAGTCCAGACATCAATTTCTTTGCTTGAAAGACTCGATGAGGACATGATAGAAGAGAAAAATGAAATGCTCTCACCAAGGAGAAATCTTCATATTTAAAAAGGAATGAAGATAGGGGATAAATTTCCAAAAAGACCTTTGACCAAAACCCTAACAGAATTTTGTTATCCCCAAGAAAAAGTCTTTACAGGAACAAAAACGTTCACGTACACAAACGGTTCTTGACAAAAAAAAATTTGAAGAGCAACAGAAAGAAACAAAATAGGGAATCAACAGAAATATTTTATCACAACCCTCTTGAAGATTATGATTCTTGCCCAAGAGAGATAAGCAAGAATCATTTTGATCAAAATTATAGAATTTAATTTCTCCAATCCATAACAGGACTGGGAGTTTTCTTACGAGGGGATGAAGTGTTTGTAATTCCTTGTTTCTGTTTTGTGTACTTAAGTAACTAGATTTGAGTTTGTTTTGGTTTCCAAACTCAACAGAAATTCACGGACGTGAACTTTTTGCCAGTATGCGTACGGGTACGCATACTGAGGTAACCGGATTGAGTTGGTTTTGATTTTGTAACTCAGCAGAAATTCACGGACGTGAACTTCCGCCAGTATGTGTATGGGTACGCACACTTACCCAGTCTCCATCAACCATTTAGTACACACACAAGTATGTATACATTTGGTTCCCGGTTTTGGACTTATACACTAATGCACGAACACATTATATGCTTATATCCAAAGATGGTTAGATGTTCTAAACTCTTTATTTCAATCATTGAAACATTCTTAGAGGATGTTAAATAGAGGTTATTCACACACTATTTTTCATCAAAGCAATTTTCAAGATATTGAAATAATCAACATGACTTTCGTCACTTGTAAAGATAAACTTGGCAAAAGCGTAAGCTTACCAACACATATTTCGAGAAAAAGATAAGTGAGATAAACTCGGCTCGAAATAGTAAATGTGTATAATCGAAGTCTATATAGCAATACGACTTTTGTCTAAAGATAGGAGATAGAGTAGATAGACTTTTTGAGTGATAGATAAGTTCAAGTCTCCACATACCTTTTAGTCGATGAAGTTCCATCAGTTCCTTGAGCAGTTCTTCATCTTTGTATGATGAACGTCGTGGATTCTAGAGCTCAACTACACTTTCTATCCTAGTCCGAGACTTAGCTATAAGCAGACTAGAAATCAAGACTTATAGTTTTGGCAAATAAACTTGACAACAAACTTGAGATAGCAACCCTTGCAAGTTCGACCGAGCAGTGCTCTAACATGGTTTCATATATTGCAACTTGTTATGGGATATGTATGTTTGCGTCCGTGAACTATGATTGTCCCATACGTGGTCAAAAGTTAAGTCTTTCATATGCCATTATGCAAATATTGATAAAAGATTGAATGAACTTTTGACAAATAAAAGTTAAGCCTATTGTGTCATTATGCAAATATTGATGGAAGATAGGATGAACTTTTGTTTACAAAGATTAAGTCTATTATATGTCTCTATGCAAATATTGATGAAAAATAGAATGAATCTTTGTCTATTCCGCAGTATTGGTCTTCCCTGATCCACATCCTTGTGTAAATACTATGCGGCTCTGTAAGTTTTCTTATGTTGAGCATTTCTGATAAAATAAATCATGGGTTCTCTTGTGGTTAATTTAATTGAGTATTTTGGATACAAATTCATATTTCATGAGATTTTTCAATGTCCAAAGAAATCCTTTTTTTTTTTGTGAAAGTAAGGTCGCCCTTATTGTTTTTTCAAGAATGACATTTAATGGGGGAGAGTTCTTATTTGAACTTGTGCTTAATTGCCATATCTTTGTGAGGAGTGCGGCTGTGGAATATTATAGGGGTTATTTAAACAAAGTTGATATGTGGTTATCTTTTGGTCATGAAGTATCTCTATGGAAATTTCATTAGGATCCCACTAGTTTTCGTACCTTTGCCAATTTATATTGACAAAAGGGGGAGAATTAATGTGTAGTTCACACTACAAATACATATGGTTTACGGATTATTATGTAAGGGGGAGTGGTTTTCATGTGAGATGAAGTATTGACTAAGGGGGAGTGATACATATCACCATAGTATTATTGTCAAAGTTGTGATACAATTGAACTTGAATGTGTGTAATCATACTATGACACTGTATAATAATGATCGAGAGCAACTATTTTCTCATTGTTATAGCTATGGATCTTCAACAACGATGATGCTGAGTTGAACACATTTAGAATCATTGGAGTACTTGGAAGTGACGAAGATTTCGAGTAATGTTGAAGAACCAAGGAGATCATGCATATGGAAGAGAAGCTGCAAAGTTTATTTATTTTGTATTCCATATGTATTGATAGTTTTGTCACTAAAATTGACAAAGGGGGAGATTGTTAGAGCACTGCTCGGTCGAACTCGCAAGCGTTGCTATCTCAAACTTGTTTGACAAGTTTAGTTGCCAAAACTATAAGTCTTGATTTCTAGTCTACTTATAGCTAAGTCTCGGATTAGGATAATAAGTGTAGTTGAGCTTTAGACTTCACGGCGATCATCGGATGAAGACGAAGAACTACTCAAGGGAACTTGTGGAACTTCATCAACAAAAGGTATGTGGAGACTTGAACTCATCACTCAAAAGTCTATCTACTTTATCTCATATTTGAGACAAAAAGTCGTATTGTTATATAGACTTCAATTATACACATTTGGTATTTCGATCCGAGTTTATCTCGTTTATCTATTTCTCGAAATATGTGTTAGTAAGCTTTCGCTTTAACTAAGTTCATCTTTTATTCTTGATGAAAGTCAAAAGATGATCATGTGAAAATCGACTGGTAACATCTTACATGATTTGTGTGAGACAATCATTTGATTTAGACTCGGAATGTTTGGTATTTATCATTCGATCACTTGAAAATTTCTTTGAAGCTAATAGTTTGTGTGAGACAGGTATTGTCGTCTTCCAAGAATGTTTCAATGATTGAAATGAGGGTTTAGAACATTTAACCATGATTGGATATAAACATAGTGTGTATTCATATTTGTGTAAAGTCCAAAACCGGGAACCATGGTATGCGTACCCGTACGCGTACTGGTTGGTTGTTGGAAGTCCGGGAACTAAGTATGCGTACCCGTACGCGTACTGATGGAAGTTCAAGTCACGTGAATTTCTGATGTAGTTTGGAAGTGTAAAATGGTATGCGTACCTATACGCGTACTGGCGTAACCAAACTCAGTCCGACTACTTAGGTATGCGTACCCGTTTGCATACTTAAGTAGGTTATGTTCTAAAATCGGTTTATTCATGAACTAATACATTTATATATATAATAAGGAATGCAATCTTTTGCAAACCGTGGCTATAATGTTCATGAAATGGTTCAAGTGAATCAAAATCGATTTTGTTTCAATTGTGTCTTGTATACTTCTATGAGAATATAAACAATTGAACAACTCTCTAACTAGTTTCATTTGAGTCATTTGAACTAGTTATGATAAAGATGAATAAGGTTGATATGAAAGTGATCATATGGCTAACCATTGGTTAACTATTGTTGAACCAACTAAGTGTACATGTTTGGGAACGGTTACCTTTATCTAAATGATGGTACATTTCATTTGTGTATAACAAGCTAAGTTCGATCTAACGGTTGAAAGATATTAGCTTGAATCTAATCAGGTTTTCATCTAATAGTGAATATTGAATGCTTTGTTACCAAGGTAACTTAGATTGCAAACCCTGATTTGAAGACTACATAAAGGAGAACTCTAACAACTGGAAAACCTAATTCCCACACTTCCTGTGTGATACTAGTTGCGGTTAGAGTCGATTCTCCTTTAACCTTAGGTTTTTCACCAAACCCTGTAGGTTAACGACTTGAAGACTTCATTGGGATTGTAAAGCCAGACCCAACTATTCTCTCTGTAGTTGCGCCTTCTGATCTTGCTGTTTTATATCGTGATTGAGTACTATCTTCTTTAAGATTTGCTCGAGATTTATTCTCCGATAGACAAGATTGAAAAGTAGTCACAAACATCTTCGTCTCATCGTTTGTGATTCGACAATATCTTGTTTCGTTAATCGATTAAGATTATTGTGAGGCGATTGATAATACTAGGCTGTTCTTCGGGAATATAAGTCCGGTTTATCAATTGGTTCCTATTTACCTTGATTTATCAAAAGACGGAATAAAACTCATAGGTTCATGTTTCCTTATTAAGAAGTTCATTGACATGAAGTTTCATGAGGAAAAGGTCAAAGAAACTTTTTTAAACTCCGTTCTTAACATGTCTTGACCCTTCAAAGCTTCTACAAGTTTAATTTGAACTTCCTCAAATTATTTTAAAAAGTCATAGACAATATTATCAGTATTAAGAACAATTTACTTCGAGATGATTCTCCATAGTATCAAAAACATCAACTTCATCTTCAGTTAGAGTTCCTTTCTTCTCTCCTTTTGACCAATCACCATTGCAATTACTGAAAAAGCGGGGGTACAACAACCTCACCCAATATTTCGCTTATCAATTTGTATGAACTAACTCCAATATACTTTTAAGAGAATCAACTAGACATTTAGACTCAATCTTAATAAAAAGTATATCAAAGAGTTATATCTCAATTTCTCGATTCAATCCGCAATCAAACAAATAAGAATTTGCGAGCCAGATTGAATACAAGAGAAATAACTTGAATGGTACCAAAGACCAATGTTCAAGGATCAATCAATTTCAATCAACAACCAAAGGTTGGATTTACCAATTGATCGATTCAATGCACAACCTGTGATATTTCAATTATATAACAAAATATAATACGGAAAAGAAATAACACAGACACCAGAAGTTTTGTTAACGAGGAAACCGCAAATGCAGAAAAACCCCGGGACCTAGTCTAGATTGAACACACATTGTATTAAGCCGCTACAGACACCAGCTTACTACAAACTAACTTCGGTCTAGATTGTAGTTGAACCCCAATCAATCTCACACTGATCCAAGGTACAGTTGCGCTCCTTACGTCTCTGATCCCAGCAGGATACTACACACTTTATTCCCTTAGCTGATCTCACCCACAACTAAGAGTTGCTACGACCCAAAGTCGAACACTTTAATAAACAAATATGTATCACACAGAAAAGTCTACAGGAATAGAGAAATCTGTCTCCCATAGAAATACCTACGAGTTTTGTTCCGTATTTTGATAAATCAAGGTGAACAGGATCCAATCGATAACCCGGACTTATATTCCCGAAGAACAGCCTAGAATTATCAATCACCTCACAATAATCTTAATCGACTAGCGGAAAAAAATATTGTGGAATCACAAACTATGAGACGAAGATGTTTGTGACTAATTTTCTATCTTGCCTATCGGAGAAATTAATCTCGAGCCAATCTTACGATTGCACTCAATCACGATAGAAACAGTAAGATCAGATCACGCAACTATAGAGAAAATAGTTGGTATGGCTTCACAATCCCAATGAAGTCTTCAAGTCGTTAACCTTAAAGGAGAATCGACTCTAGCTTATACAACTAGTATCACACGGGAGGTGTGGGGATTAACTTTCCCAGTTTCTAGAGTTCTCCTTTATATAGTCTCCAAATTAGGGTTTACAATCTAGGTTACCTTGGTAACAAAGCATTCAATATTCATCGTTAGATTAAAACCTGATTAGATTCAAGCTAATATCTTTCAACCGTTAGATCAAACTTAGCTTGTTATACACAAATGAAATGCACGTCCATATAGGTTTGTGTGACCATACCTAAATGTGTACACCTAGTTGGTTCAACAGTAGTTAACCAAATGGTTAGCCATATGAGCACTTTCATATTAACCTTATTTATCTTCACCATAACTAGTTCAAATGACTCAAAAGAACTAGTTAGAGAGTTGTTCAATTGCTTAGATCTCATAGAAGTATATAAGACACAATCGAAACAAAAATGATTTTGATTCACTCGAATCGTTTCATGAACTTTATAGCCACGGTTTGCAAATATGCATTCCTTAGTTTATATAAGTTTAAGTTCATGAATAAACCGTTTTTAGAAAATAACCCACTCAAGTATGCATACCGGTACGCATACTTAAGTACCCGGTTTAAGTTTTTTTTCAGTTCACAAACTCCAGCAGAAATTCACGGGACGTGAACTTCCGGCAGTATGCATACGGGTACGCGGACTTTAGTTCCGGTTATCCTGAGCAGCAAAGTACACATACTTTGGTTCAAGGATTTTGGACTTACACACGTATGAGTTCACATACAATGTTTATATCCATTCAAGGTTATATATTCTAAACTCTCATTTCAATCATTGAAACATTCTTAGAGGATATTAAATAGAGGTTATTCGCATACTATTCTTCATCAAAGCAATTTTCAAGATATTGAAATAACTAACATGACTTTCGTCACTTGTAAAGATGAACTTGGCCAAAGCGAAAGCTTACCAACACATATTTCGAGAAATATATTAGCGAGATAAACTCGGCTCGAAATAGCAAATGTGTATAATCGAAGTCTATATAGCAATACGATTTTTATCTCAAGATAGGAGATAGAGTAGATAGACTTTTGAGTGATATATAAGTTCAAGTCTCCACATACCTTTTAGTCGATGAAGATCCACCAGTTCCTTGAGTAGCTCTTCGTCTTTGCATGATGAACGCCATGGAGTCTAGAGCTCAACTACACTTTATATCCTAGTCCGAGACTTAGCTATAAGTAGACTTGAAATCAAGACTTATAGTTTTGGCAACTAAACTTGACAAACAAACTTGAGATAGAAACGCTTGCGAGTTCGACCGAGCAGTGTTATAACAATTACTATGAAGAACTTCTTCCATGTTTTCGTGAAACATGATACATGACATGGGAGACATGCTCTATTGCAGGAATGACTCAAATCCATCCAATGATATAAAAAAGTAAACTCAGCAAGGTATTTTCAAAAAATAAAAAGTGGACATATAGTCGGTTTCTTAGCTAAATTATAACCCGAAAATTAATAATTTCGCTAAAATAATAACTTTATTCGGTCCAAAGGCTATTTATATATTGAAGTTTTACTGTGTATACATGCCAGTCTTGAACTGTATGCAAGTGGAAAGCTATCATTTTTTGACTTATCCAATACAAATTGTTAAGCTTCATCTTGAATTGATCTTCAATGGCATCAACATTGTAATAAGGTAAAATACGTTTCATAACTATTGAAACTATTAGGATCTTGGTTAGCTCCCTTTATGAAGTTATATTTGGCAACTCCCAATGTATTTCAGGTATATTTAATGAAGATTGTGAAGAACTTCTATCTGTTTGGTAAGGAATGATGGACTTATCACGACCCATACGAGCTAACGCCGTGAAATGAAACCCGATAGATGTACATATTTGTCATGTAGCCGGGTGGCCCTTAGGGGGGGTGCCCTTATCTATTAATATTACTAGGGTGTAGTAATAATATCTCTAGGTGAGTTTATCGGATGAGTGACATATGTCTCGCCTGAGATGGTTGATTCTAGGTTAGAGTGAGAGCTTATTTATTGTGTAAGAGAGACCTTATCAGGATTATGATAATGAACTCATTTTATGGATGTATTCTTTCAAACCAGACTCCTTCTTATTCTTTCTTTATCTGAATTCGTCCCCTTCCTTCATTTTTCATCTCAATTCTTCCCTATCTTCTCTGATTCATCTATTCTCATTATGAATTCTAGGATTTTGATAACAAATTGTACTAAGTATAGTACAATATTGTGAACTCCAATCACCGTCTTCGAGAATTCTCTGGTACCATTGAGATGTGCTTTAGTATTATTCAATTCAGCGTTATCTTCAAACCTTTCACATGGCATCTGTCATAACCTATCAAAATCTGATGCAAAAACTTGCATCTATCTTGGGAGGTTAATCTCCTTTGCAAAAGTATTTTGTAATTGAAAAAGTAGTATTTTTCCCAAATACCAAACACCCCTATTTATTTCCTGGGTGGAAAAAACAACTATTCGAAGTGAATAGTCCAGAATAGCTCGTACCTCAGGATTTGCAAACTCAATAAAACTGTGGTAAGGATGAACAACAACATTTTGGGAGCTTCATGTCATTTGTTGATATCTTTGAGCAAAAGCTGAAAGCATTCCCTTTCACCAGTGTCTTTTCCCATTTCTTCTTGTAGTACATGTCCATTATTGGAACTCTCAGGGTGTATTTAAGAACATGTTTATAAACACGGAAATAGGTATACCACCAATACTAAAAATAGATTCATAAATTAGTGTTTTGACCATGTTTTTGCTTAGAAAAATACTCAATATAAAAAGAAAAATTTGGACATTTACCTCTATGATGCCCAAGAAACCAGTGATGTTGGTTACACATATGGACGTTGCATCGAGGCCCGATACATTTTTGCTAAAATTGCAGACCCTCAATCATGATATGGTGCGTCATGAAGATCTTGTAACGCTTCAAGCCGACCAACGTGAGAAACTGGTTGAGTTAGGAAAAAACATTTGACCCAATAACCACAACACAAACAATCTTTCGAGTTCCAGCTTTATTAGTTGAGCTTGTCTTGGACATTAGAAAAGACTTCAAAGCTGAACAAAAAATTCCACCTTTTTTCAACAATTTGTGATCTTTTCGTACATTTGATTCCAAATACGATGGAAGAAGCGTCTTCCATCTATAATTCAACACCATTCGTTTTGGTTATATGATACACGGGCTCCGACACCACTTGGTATTACGCAAATGAAAAACAAATCAAATGGAGTAATCCCGATAACAACAATGATATCATTTAAGCAAACCAGATCGAATCTTCTCCAACCGCCCGCTACTTAGCTTCCTACGCCAATGAATATATCTCAGTCGCCAATCCTATATTCAGCCGCACGCTTCTTCTTCATCGGCCAAGTTCATTTGGCCATAGTGGAAAAACTCGTTTACCCATCCGCATGACTGACCAATTTTTTATTTTACAAATCATCATAAGAATTACTCTTGTACCCTTCAGCTAGCATCATATTTCTTTTCTTTTTTGAAGCATAAATTTTGTTAAAAACTAGCGAACTATTACACGTGGATATCTGATACTCGTGAAGTCATTTATATTGGTTAAGAAAAGGTGGCATTCATAGTATAAGTTGTCTTGCATATTCCAATCTCTATTACTTCTCCCACGTAACATAAAACAATTATTTTTCTTCCTTTTTAGAGACAATCAAGAAAGTCAGCATAAGCAAATATGAACGCAGCAAAGCGTCGGTGAACCTTCGTAAGACCCAGTCGCATAACCAAATATGGGAATCTATTTTCTGCAACAAAGAGTCGGTGAACCTCCACTAAGACCCAGTCCGACATCACCTAATAACAACGCGGCACCGATACACTCATTTCTCACACGCTATAACACATAATACTCTGTATTGTAGAACCCAGAGGGAAAAAAACGCTTTCTTCCCTTTTCCAAAATTACTATAAAAAAAAGAAGATTAATTAAGTTTATTTTAACAAAATCCAAAAAATAAAATATAAAAATATAAAAACAAAAATTGAAAATAAGATCCGATCGCTTATTGATTGATGCCTTGAATTCCTCTCTCTCTAAACTCTGTGTCTAAATGGTGGTGGGTACTAGTAAGAAGAACAACGTAGGAGGAAGAGTCTGATTCAATTCAGGGTTCATGAGCTGCTGATTTATTCAATCTCCAATGCCTGATTCCATCACAAGAAGAAGAAGAAATCAATTTCATATATCATCATCATCAGGATCGATCTGCAGCTGTGATTGTTATAAGATTGGCGGTGGTGGATCTAATCAATGGTGATGTTACAACCATTTGGATGTCTTCTCTTTCCTTTTCAATTGAATAATATTGTTGTAACATCAAAATCAGTATCAGAAGCAGCACCGACGGAGAAGAATAAGAATATACTGATACTAAGAGGGGGAAGAAGAAGACGATGCAGCTTCATTTCTCTCCTAGTATGAGAAGTATAACCATTAGTAGTAACCAGTATGGATTTTTTGATTTGATGAAGATCAAGATTGGAGCTCGACACATTTCTTACCGTACCTTATTTCATACTATACTTTTCTTAGCTTTCTTATTACCTTTTGTATTCATTCTTACTGCTCTTGTTACTCTCGAAGGTGTCAATAAGTGTTCTTCTCTTGGTGAGTTATTCAGATCTCCTTGTTTTGTTTTCAATTTCGAAGATCTACAGATCTTGTTTGTTACTGATGTTTTCTGTGTTTCGTTTGAATTAGATTGTTTGGGGAGGCGATTAGGACCTAGATTTCTCGGCAGGGGTGATGATTCAGTGGTAATTTTAATCTATTCTGTACTTGTATTTCATAACAAGATTATTCATGTGAAAATTGGTGTGTAATAAGTGAGACTTGTTTTGGTTTTGAAATGGTTGTCCAGCGGCTTGTTCAGGAGTTTTACAAGATCCTTTACCAAGTGAATTCTGAAGAAATCCCAAATGGAATCAAGCTGCCGGAGTCATTTAACCAGCTTGTTACTGAAATGAAAGACAATCGTTACAATGCCAAGACGTTTGCAATCACTTTAAAAGCCATGGTATGTCGTTCATTAGTTTGATATGTGATAGGCTTCATGAATGATAGATCCTAGGTTTCTAGAAATAGTGCCAATTTAACATAAACAAGTTTTGTAGGTTTGACTGGTGATTTTTAAGTGTGAAGTAGTAATAGAGTAATAAGTTTTTGGACTCTCTGAGTTGGCTGACTGGAATTTAGCAATTATCCTTGGATTGCATTTAGCAAGAAAACCTAATTTCAGAATAGAAAGAATTTTCGAGTTCAGTGAATTATGCTCCAACTCTTTTAAATTCTCAGAAGTAGACTCATCTCTCTCTCTCTCTCTCCTCTGTGGATAGCTATCGCAGTTTTAGTGAATCCTATGTAGTAAGACTTCAAGTTGCACACCGTCTACGATCCACATGTTGGACACAGACTGTTATTTGGTTATTTAAGTTCCATGGATATGTTACATTGTTACATACCAAGGTTTAAGGCTTTAAACTTAAAATCATCTTTATAATTTCTGAAACATGAAAGCTGAGGTATTTTTCCCCACTTCCTTGTAACGTTTTTCACGCACTAGCTAGCTTCTGTATTTTCTGAACCACTTTCCTATAACCTAATGTTATAGTTAAAAAACAATCGTCACCTGAAACTACATCACTGTTATATGTTCACTTCAACATACTTACTCTCTGAATCTAGTGACGTGACTTCCACTATGATTTGTATAACCCAAACAAGAGTAGTAAACCTAATGAAACTATCTATTATATGTTTTGTTAAGTTAAATAGATCAACAAACACTTAAACCAACATGCTCTCCTTTTGCTCAGTCGTACCCCTTCTTTGCTATTCACATGTTTAACAACGTTAGACCTTTTTGCTAAATTTAATACTTTAGGTGTCAAACTAAAACAATTTGTGTAAACAGATGGAGAAGTATGACAGGGAGGTCAGGCAGTCCAAGTTTGCGGAATTAATGAACAAACATTTTGCGGCAAGTGCCATTCCAAAAGGAATTCACTGTCTCTCTTTGCGCTTGACTGACGAATACTCCTCTAATGCTCATGCACGAAGACAGTTGCCATCTCCAGAGTTTCTGCCGCTGCTCTCTGACAACTCTTACCATCACTTCGTTCTGGCTTCTGATAATATTTTGGCAGCTGCTGTAGTGGTATCTTCTGCAGTCCAATCGGCTATAAAACCTGAAAAGATTGTGTTTCATATTATCACTGATAAGAAGACTTACGCTGGTATGCACTCATGGTTTGCTCTGAACCCTCACTCCCCTGCAATTGTCGAGGTGAAGGGTGTTCATCAGTTTGATTGGTTAACAAGAGAGAATGTACCAGTTCTTGAAGCTGTGGAAAACTTCCATGGGATAAGAAACTATTATCATGGAAACCATATTGCTGGGGCCAACCTAAGTGAGACTACTCCAAGGAGATTTGCTTCAAAGTTGCAGGCCAGGAGTCCAAAGTACATTTCAATACTTAACCATCTCCGGATATATCTTCCAGAGGTAATATTCTGCAACCTGAATGTTTAGTGTTCTGTACAATTTGTAATCTTATAAATAACATGTTTTGTATGAAATAGTTGACCACATGATAGGATTAGCTAATTACTGGGTCCATATCTCGGAGTTTATGTGAAACAAGTAACTCTGCCGAGTCATAAAAAGTCCTAGAAATATCAAAATTTCCAAAACATAGTTTCCAGAGTAAACGATGTGAACGGAAAAGGTGTGAGGATATAGGTGGGTGGGAGAAGTTACATTTTTATAGCGGTCCCGTTGAGTGATACTAAAGAATTAAAAGAAATATGGTCATTCTTGTGTCTTTTCTCTTTAGAAAGCTTAGCAGGGGTTTAGGAGTGGCATTTCTTTGGTGATACATTAGATTTCCTAACCTTTTTGGAAGGTAAATTTGTCTTATCTTCCAAATGATTTTTATTCTTTCAATAGAGTTCTGTTATCTTCTGTTGTTGTCTTTTTAGGGGCGTCTATGAATAGGCGTATGCTGATTGACCTTAACGATGTTTCTTGACAGCTGTTCCCTAACCTCGACAAGGTGGTCTTTTTAGATGATGATGTTGTAGTTCAACGTGACTTGTCAGCCTTGTGGGAAATCGATCTTATGGGCAAGGTTAATGGGGCTGTGGAAACTTGTACAGGGAAAGATGAGTGGGTAATGTCGAAGCGGTTCAGGACCTACTTCAACTTCTCTCACCCCCTCGTAGCTCAAAGTTTGAATCCTGATGAATGTGCATGGGCGTATGGGATGAATATCTTTGATCTCCATGCATGGAGGAAGACAAATATCAGGGACACCTATCATTCCTGGCTTAAAGAGGTAAAGTAAAAAAGAAAAACTTCCTCCGTTTTTTGTCTATTATCCGTTTCAGTAGTTATTAGGTAATGTATGCAAGGTAGGTCCACAAAGTACCAGTCTCCATCTTTTATGTCTTAAGTTCAAATTATGATCAAGTTGGGATTCCCTAAAATTTTGGTTTGTAAGACCAGTCACAGCATACTCAGACGAGTGCACCCTTCACTGAGTTTTGAGTTGATCAACAGTTATTTTATTTTTGTTATTGTTTATCCAATAACTTAGCAGATTTGTAAATGTTGCTTAGTTGTTACATGTGACGGTGGGTTGTTCTCTTCATTGCAGAATCTGAAATCGAACATGACAATGTGGAAGCTCGGGACACTCCCCCCTGCTCTGATTGCCTTCAAGGGGCATGTTCACCCCATTGATCCATCTTGGCATATGCTAGGTTTGGGCTACCAGGAAAAATCGGACATTGAAAGTGTGAAAAAGGCTGCAGTGATCCACTACAATGGTCAATCCAAACCATGGTTGGAGATTGGCTTTGAGCACCTTAGGCCATTTTGGACCAAATATGTCAATTATACCAATGACTTCGTAAGAAACTGCCACATCTTGGATTCGTGAAATATTAAATGTAGAATTCGGGAAGAGAGAAGATCGAGAAAGATATAACTGGGAATGAGGTACCATTTGTTATTGTACGTCGGAAGTTCAAGATTCGGGTAAAAGATAAATAAAAGGAAAAGCTGGCCTTGTGGTATTGCTATTCGAACTGGATAGTGTACCATCTCCCACGTAGTAAGAGCAGCTCTGCATAGGGCATTCTTTCAATCTGTAACATAGTGCATCGGATGCTTTAATTTTGGAGGAAGAAGAAGGTTTCTTTCTAATTCTGGTGATATATATTTTCCCCTGTTTTTTGGCGCTGAATTCGCTGGGTGTCAGACGACACGCAATAAGGGTAACAGATGAACACACACGATCATTAGGTGCCAGTTCAGAATTTTCACTTGATGAAAGAACGGATAGATAGCTGGATTTTTCTTTGGCAAGGCACCCAAATATCCCCTTCATAATTTTTTTTCCTATATATTTTTTTTCTTCCTATTTTTCTTTTATTTCTTCCATTTTGATCAGGTACCCCATTTTTTCTACTTAAATGTGTATTTTTGTTGGTAATCTTTAGATTAGTTGTCAACGGACATTGCTCTATTACGGATCCCATTGAATTTGGGGACCTATTCTTAGGTATTTGTTACATTCATGAGAATATTGGAAATGTGCAGATAATTCTTTTCTAGCCACGACTCTCTGTGTCATGTTGTCTGTGTTAGCTTGTTGTCTTTATCGATTCAAGTTTACCTACTTTAGATTTTCAGTTCGGTGTAATGGCCTTTTGTGTTCTCTGTTAAACTAGTTCAGAAGAAAAAAAAGGGAGTCAGAATTTGTTTTCCAGAAAACATTTCACCTTGAAAAAATTCCTATCAAAATAGTTGCATTATTTCCTTTCATGTCTTAGTTTATGGGTTTTGTTTGTTCTGAAAGTATTTTATGACCAGTCTTAGCAAAGCGTTGATCGAGTGAATAGCAATCAAGAAAGGGATGTAATGATTTTTTTTAAAATATGTGATTCTCATAGTTGATAATGACAGTCGGAATACTCCTAATCAAACACATGTTTACCTTTTATACTCAACAGTGACATTTGGGGTGATCTGTTCCACACGTAGTAATCAGAATTCAATGCCATATTTTGTCCTACTTTTTTCTTGTTTTCATGGACTACCGTGTCTTTTGTCCGGAGTATCAGTTTAACAGTTAGAGTGGGTTCGAATCTGTTCGAATCTCTCACCCACATACTTACGCCTTTTTTTTTTTCTTTTTCTTTTTTCCCTTCCACTGGATTTGAGTTATTTGGATTTGACTGAAATCATCTGACTCATCTAAGTCTGACTCAAAAAAATTTGTTTGTTTTTTCTGGATTTGAGTCGTCTCGATCCGACTCACTCAGATGTGACTGAAATCATTTGATTCGTCTAGGTCTCACTCTATTATATTTTTTTTTGAATCAGATCCAAGTCAGGGGTGTTTTTTACCTAACTCAAACCAGTCCGAGTCAGGAGTTTAGTCTGAATCAGATCTGACTCAAACTAAAAAAAACAAACAGTTTGATATCTGACTCGCGTCAAGCCAGAAGTTGACTCAGAGCCAGACGCCGAGTCGGATGCAAACAACATGGCTCGCACATCCAACGGTGAGTGCTTGATTGTTAGATCCTCGAGATTAACACTCGTTGCCTACACCAGCAGTAAAAAGTTTTTTTGTTTTTTTTAGTTTAGCTCAGCTGGTCATCCCCGTTTTCCAAAATTTCATGCGTTTCAGGAGGTCCCAGGTTCGAGCCCCCAATGGCGTAATATTGTAGAAATTAACATGGAAGGTAGAGTTAGTTTGCCTCCATTATGACACAATCTCAGCCCCATCCGCTTCGGCTCCCTTGACCAGGTTACCCATGAGGCTCGCTGGTACGCTAACACAGCAGCTAAAAAAAATTAATGTAGTAGTATGTCATTGAAGCTTACCTTGTTAGGCTTCCGATTAGTTAATGTAGTATAATTTATCAATTTTTTTTTTAATATAATAATGTTTAGCTAAAAATAAAAAAAGAAGAGAAATTATATATTGGATTATTGGCGATGAAAAAATATTGAATATTTGTTGTTAAGCAGTTGTCACGTTTGTTGCTGTTCCAACAAAAAAAAAATATATAGAAAGGTTCGTTCGATTGAAAAGAACAAGAGAAAGTTGAGATTTCCAATTCCATGGTAGAAGAAGAAGAAGAATAGATTAGACTGAAGAAAGATAGATGATGATGATGGACGGAGCCATTCAATTTGATTTGACAATTTATTCCTCCCATATGATGCTGACTTCTTTGAAGAATTAATACTAGTACTAGACAATTCCTATACACAAGAAGAAGACCAACTCAGATAGCTAGGTATTCTCACGACTTTTCTCTTGATTTTTCGTTTGATTTCTTAGATCAATTTTCTAATTGACTGATTTTTTTTCTTTTTTTTCTGAATTTTCGCAGAATTTTCGCAAGTGATTTTTTTTCTGATTTCTAGTGGAGTTGTTGACAGACCCAGTGATTTGGTTTTTTTCTTTTTTCATTCACATCTTGGGTTTGATTGATTTTCAAAAACAAATACTAAAGATGTCTAAAACTGGGGATCAGCTGGAGATCAAGTTCCGATTAACTGATGGTTCAGATATTGGTCCTAAATGTTTCCCTGCTGCAACCACTGTTTCCAATCTCAAAGAATCCCTTCTTGCCCAATGGCCTCAAGGTAATTCTGAATTTCTGTGACAGATTACTTCTATTGCTATCCAAATTTTGCTATATTCTACCTCCTTGAATAAATCAATTATAAATCAAAAACAAAAATGGACTCCTATTAAGCATGATTTGTTATAATGATTACTGGATTGGAAATAGCATGTCGTGGAAACCAGTAGTTGTTGTTGCCAATGAAGGAAAGAAGAAGTTTTTGACTGTATAAAGAGAGGGCAAGGCGTCGGGATGAGGGGCTTTTGCCCTTCGTCGCCAATGGAATACAGCAGTTGAATTGCAGCTTCGTATCTTGGTATCTTGTTATTCGTAGTTATCGTTCTTGATTATTTAGAAGGGGTGTTAGTGATAGTGAAGATCATTGGTTTTTCTTATTTGGTATTTCTGAAGCGCTTCTTAGGTTTCTTTACCAATTCTATGAAAGCAAGGTGGTTGTACTTAACATGTTTGATGGATAATTCTCTCTTTGTTGCTAAATTGAGACACGCACCTTAGAAAGTTTGTAGAATCAGTGTCCAGATTGTTTGTTTGAAGGGTAGTACTGCAAATTGGGTAGAACATCAAGAGGCTATAAAATCAGAAAGAATTTAGTGCAGGAAATGCCTCTAGGTTTGGTTTAGAGGATAAATTGGGTACCATATCCCAGTTAAAGATTTTCCTAGCACCATAGGCAGACACAGCAAGTTGAATACATTCTGTAGATTAATTTTGTGTGCATTTCATGCATTGTTTTCAAGTTTCCATGGCATCGTTGGAAATGTTTAAAGGTAAAACCCATGACAAAATCTTAAAGTTCGTAGAATCAGTGTCTAGATTGTTTGTTCGAAGGGTAGTACTGCGAAACGGGTAGAACATCAAGAGGCTATCTTAGTGCAGGAGAATCCTATAGGTTTAGTTTAGAGGATAGACTGGATACCATTTCCCAGTTTAAGATTTTTCTAACACAATAGACAGACGCAGCAAGTTGAATATATTCCGTAGGTTAATTTTGTCTACATTTCATGCATTGTTTTCAAGTTTCCACGGCATCGCTGGGAATGTTGATGTTGAATTATTGCAGTTATACTTATTTTCGGTTCTGTCACATGTGGCGTTTCTAGTGTTGATCATCAATTAACAATAATCCTTTTAAAATCAGAGAAATTGAATGCACCAAGGACAGTGAAAGATGTCAAGATAATAAGTGCTGGAAGAATATTGGAGAATAATAGAACCTTGGGAGAGTGCAGAAGCCCAATGTGTATTGTTCCTGAAGGGGTGACCACCATGCACGTTCTCGTTCAACCCCCTCCCTCGGAAAAACGATCAGGTATTACCTTATTGCCTAGTGTTTCCAGTATAATATTTGCGAATGAATTCTTGGAGTTCTTTCCAAAGTCATCCTAGTATTTATCTACATCCTTAACATAATAGTCAATAAAGTACTCAATCACTACCACCAGGTGGCTTAAAGCAAGCAGAACTGAGTTATTTTCTTTAGATTTCGCGATTTTAGAACCTCTTCAGTTCTGGTTGAACTAAATCCCTCTTTCACTCTTTCTCCAGATAAGAGAGCATCAAAGCAATCGGAGGGAAACAAGTGTGGCTGCGTTATCTTGTAATTAACAATTTTGCAAACAGAAAAAGATTTATTGGTAAGTTGTAAGGATCTAGTAGTAGTTCACAGTTTTTGCGATATTTAAACCTTTTGCTCTGGTAACAGTTATCCGGAGTAAT
The DNA here is from genome assembly GCA_023531105.1 of Papaver atlanticum. Taxonomy (NCBI): domain Eukaryota; kingdom Viridiplantae; phylum Streptophyta; class Magnoliopsida; order Ranunculales; family Papaveraceae; genus Papaver; species Papaver atlanticum. The sequence continues at coordinate 166,134 of JAJJMB010017856.1, read as the reverse complement.
CATTAACATTTGCTGTGGTTCTCTGCCAGTGGTTTTTGGTCGTGACTAGTGAGTGGTACATATGCTGAAGTTAAAGGAATATACACGTTGATATCACAGTGCTCATCACCATGTTATTGCTCTTCGCAGAAAATGTTGATTTGTTGTACATTGTTTCAGTTGATTTGTTGACTGCATCTTTTATGCAGTGTTTTATAGATTTTACTTTTCTTTTCTCGCGTTCATTCATTGCTAACTTGGAAATATTTATTTAACTTCGAACTCATCCAAGAGTAGGAAGGGAGGGTGGGGAGAATAAATCAAACCCATTTTTGCAGTCTGCTCCTCCTACTCGGCTAATAAAATGCCACATTAACTTTGAATCTTCTCTAGAATGAAGCCAAGGTGTCGGAATTGAGAGTCTTAGACGCAGTCAGACCTATATTGATACATTTATACAGACTGTTAGTAGTTACGGAATGTCACATAACTGTGGCTCAAAGGTCATAACTGTGGTTCAAAGGTCATGTCACATAACTGTGATTCGAAGGTCATATTTGATCAAATCGTTGCCTTAGATAAACTTCTTCATCATAATGTAGAAAGAGATGATGTCGCTAGACAATCTTCTCAGATTTGATATCATTTCAAATTGTGATTTCTTGTTGCAAACTAAAGCATTTTACGGACAATTTAAACACCCGATACTGGTGACTCTAACAGCCGGTGGCTGACGTACATATTAACTGTCACCTGGCAGTTAACACACATCCTGCAGACAGGATTCCATAACACTCACAGGCACAGTTCACACGAGTACATATCTGTTTCCTCCCCACCCTGCAAGTTCAGGGTCTATGAAGGAGCAGAGACACTAAGCTTGAGCCGGAGAACAGAGGAACGAGTAATGGATATGCCTAAGTGAAGATGTCGGCTATCTGATCCTGAGTTGAGAGAAATCTCATATCCAATGCTTTGTAAGCAACCAACTCTTTGCCATAATGAAATGCTATCTCAATGTGTTTCATCCTGTTGTGGAAAATAGGATTGGATGTTAAGTAAGTTACCCCCATGTTGTCACACCATAAGACTGGAGCTCTTGGAGTAGAAAAATGAAGCTCATTAAGCAAAGATTGTACCCCAAACTAATACAAATGTTGCATCAGCTAATGCACGGTATTCTGCTTCTGTATTAATTTAGAAACAATCTTATGTTACCTAGAGCACCATGAGATCAGATTGGGACCAAGAAAAATAGCCACTTGTAGAGTGTTTGTTAGTCATGTCACCAGCCAATCTGCATCTGAATATGTTTACAATTGAAGAGAAATAGATCTTTTAAACTGTATTCCATAAGAAATACCTGCCTATTTTTTAGAGACGGAGGGAGTAGTACCCTGTAAATACCTTAAAATTCTTTGACAGCTGACCAATCTGCAGATGAAGGATTTTGTGTATACTGATAAGCCTTATTAACTGCATATGCAATATCAGTTCTATTGTTGCATATTGAACGACACCAACTATACTTCTATAAAGAACATGATCTCAAAAGGAGTAGTAGCATTATCAGAAGTAGTAGATGCTATAGGAGTAGAAGAGGACTTAGCAACATTCATTTTAGTCTTAACAAGCAGATTAGTGACATATTGTTCTTGAGACGATAAAACTTTTGCAGAATTCTTTGTGTCTTGAATGCCCAAGAGAAAATGCAACTCACCCAAATCCTTAATAGCAAACTCCCTGCTTAATGCAGCAATCAAGTAATCAATGTCAGATGGAGAGCTTCATGTGACCAAAATCACATCTACATAGATTAAAATGTAAAGAGCAGCTGTATTTATGACTTTGTCGAAAAGAGAAGTATCAGAATTTTAAGAAACAAAACCATTTTTAGTGAGAAACTGACTAAATATAACAAACCAACCCCTTGGTGCTTGTTTTAAACCATATAGAGATCTCTGAAGTTTACACACATGATTAGGAAGCAGTTTATCAGAATAACCCGTGGCTAAACCATAAAAAACATCTTCAGATAAGTGGCCATGCAAGAAAGCATTCTTTACATCTAACTGGCTGATCTTCCAGTTCTTGTGGAGAGAAATTGGGAGAATGATCCTCACAGTTGTAGGCTTTACTACATGACTGAATGTGTCTTGATAATCAATCCCCTCCACTTGATTATAGCCTTTGGTAACCAGTCTTGCCTTATATCTCTCTATAAAACCATCGGCTCTTCTCTTTATTCTAAATATCCACTTGCAACCAATTACATTATGCCCTGAAATAGCAAGCACTAACCTCCAAGTTTCATTCTATAATAGAGTAGTAATCTCTTCATTCATGGCAGCTCTCCAATTTGGATCTTTACAAGCTTCAGTATAGCAGGTTGGCACTGTAATTTCCTCACAAACAAACTGAACTTCTGAAGAAAAAAAACTCGTGGCTTAGAAATTTCCATTTTACCCCTTGTAGTCATTGGATATGCATTTGTAACTGGAGAAGAAGAAGCTGGAGTAGCATCAGAAGTAGCTGGTGCTGAAGTAGATATACTCGTTGTAGATGGAGAAACATATACTTCGTTAGGAATTGAAACACTGCTAGAAGTAGATGGTAAAGTACTTGCAGGTATGACTGATGGTATAAGAGACATAGTTGGCAAAGCAACACCAATGGAAGTAGAGGTAAACAAGTGTGCATATGGAAAGGTATAATCATCAAATTCAACATCCCTAGAGATGATAATCTTATTTGTGTTAGGATTAAAGCACCTATAACCTTTGTGCATATGAATGTAACCAAGAAAATACACTTATAATAAATCTTGGTTCTAGTTTGTGATGGTTGAGATTTTGAGACATGGATAGCAGGCACAACCAAATGTCTGTAAGAATAGATAATCAGGTTTAAGTTGAAATAAGCATTCTAGAGATAACAATTGAATTCAGAAGTTTGCAGTTTCAAAGGCATATGACCATAATGATAAAGGTAATGAAGCATGATGAAGTAGTGTCAAACCAGTTTCTACAATATGCCTATGTTTTCTTTAATCTTTTCCATTCTGAGCATGAGCATGAGGACAAGAAACCCTATGTCTTATTCCACAGGAATCCAGATAAGTGGAAACATTTCTGTATTCACCTCCCCGATCAGATTGAATACATTTTATCTTTCCATTAAACTGATTCTCAACTAGAGTTTTGAATTTAACAAATGTTTCAAGTACTTCACATTTATAAGCTAGAGGATACAACCATGTTAATCTACTAAAGGAATCAATAAAGGACGCATAATACTTGTAACTATTAATAGAACACAAAGGTAATACCCACACATTTGAATGTATTAAATCTAAAGGACCATAAACATTATTGCTTGAACCAATAGGATAAGAGGAGAACATGATTTTTGGCTGATTAACATGAAGAGCAAATAGTATAGGATAAATAAGAATCAATAATCTCTTCCACATAAGATAGAACATGCTTGAGAGTCTGATATGCTGGATGACCAAGCTTGTTGTGCCACCTTATTGATGGAGAAACTCCATAGGATAATGCTTGCTTGAGTTGAGCAGATGTGAGCTCCATGTGATACAAACCATCTCTAACAGAACCATGAAGCAGTATTTTGTGGGTAACCATATTCTTAATAAGAAATTTATCAGAATAAAATTCAATAAACCAATTATTTCCTTGGTGAATTGAAGCACATAAATCAAATTCTTGGTAATAGATCATGAAGAACATTAGAAATAGTGAACTTAACATCATTATTATTATTATGCAAAGTAGAGGAACCAGCAAACCTGATCCACTGCCAATACACACTTGATCAATACCTTGATGTTCAGAGTAAAAATTTAGATTTGATAAGTCTGAATTGATCTGATGTGTAGCTCATGAGTTAGGTTTCCAACCAGAAGAAGAAGCAGAAGAATCCTCATTGTAAATATCAAATGCTTCAGGTTTAGGACACCAGATATCATCAAATTCGTCAGCATATGAATCATAAGAGGTATGATAAGATTGCACCATTGAGTTGTCACTACGTTTAAATACGTATCTACATTCAATAGTCGAGTGGCCTGTGTTAGAGCATAGCTCGGTTGAACCCACCAAGCGTTGGTATGTCAAGTTTGGTTGTCATATTTTAGTGAATCAAAACACATCTAAGAGTCGCTTGATTATGTACTAGAGTCAACTTCGTATAGGTTAGACTAGAAAGTCTAGGAATATGAGACATACAAGTATTACTCGAAGACCTGAAGAACGTGAAGAAGTAACGAGCTACAACGACGACATCATCCTTCCTCTTGAGGTTAGTAATAATTACTTGAACTTTTTCATTCCTAACATATCTTTCAAGTCGTGCTATATTGAAAACATAACTGCGAAGCTGTGTATGAATATTTTACTCTAGTAGTGAGACATGATCATATGATCATAGTGTTAAGGAATTAGACTATGAAGTATAACGTATATCTTTTGAACTTCGTAGATATGACATCGACATAATCTTATGAATTCTGTGATGATTATGAGAATGGGTAAAGGTGAAGATTTAATCCTAGGAAACAATGTTTACATTTTTTTAAAGGAAGTACATTCATGAACTTGTTTTATAAATCGAAAGGAAATCTCTAGGCATATTGGTACGGCTATTCATTGCAAATCTTTAGATTACCAATATGTGTGAGATGGTAGAACCGATCGTAACTTTGTTATGTATCTTGGTACAACTAATAACAATGCCTGACTTATGATTTGGTATGACTAGTTTTGTTTAATTAGTGTAACCGATCCTAAGTAATCACCTGAGATGGTATGATCGATATTTGTAATTGGTGTGACCGATCCTAGTAATTGGTGTTGAAAAAGCAGGGGTATAACAACCTTACCCAATATTTCGCTTAGCAATCTGTATGGACAACTCCAATATACTTTAAAGAGAATCAACTAGACAGTTAGACTCAATCTTAAGAAAAGTATATCAAAGAGTTATATCTCAATCTCTCAATTCAGTCCGCAATCAAACAAATAGTAATTTGTGAGCCTAATTGAATATAAGAGAAATAACTTGAATGGTACCAAAGACCAATGTTCAAGGATCAATTAATTTCAATCAACAACCAAAGGTTGGATTTACCAATTGATCGATTCAACACACAACCTGTGATATTTCAATTATATAACAAAATATAACGCGGAAAAGAAATAACACAGACACCAGAATTTTGTTAACGAGGAAAACCGCAAATGCAGAAAAACCCTGGACCTAGTCCAGATTTGAACACCACACTGTATTAAGCCGCTACAGACACTAGACTACTACAAAGCTAACTTCGGTCTGGAATGTAGTTGAACCCTAATCAATACCACACTGATTCAAGGTACAGTCGTGCTCCTTATGTCTCTGATCCTAACAGGATACTACACACTTGATTCCCTTAGATGATCTCACCCACAACCAAGAGTTGCTACAACCCAAAGTCGAAGACTTGATAAACAAATCTGTATCACACAGAAAAGTCTATTAAATAGATAAATCTGTCTCCCACAGATATACCTACGAGTTTTTTTTCCGTCTTTTGATAAATCAAGGTTAAAAGGAACCAATTGATAACCCGGACTTATATTCCCGAAGAACAGCCTAGAATTATCAATCACCTCACAATAATCTTAATCGATTAACGAAACAAGATATTGTGGAATCACAAACGAAGGGACGAAGGTGTTTGTGACTACTTTTCTATCTTGCCTATCGGAGATATAAATCTCAAGCCAATCTTACGATTGTACTCAAACACGATAGAAAACAGCAAGATCAGATCACACAACTACAGAGAAAATAGTTGGGTCTGGCTTCACAATCCCAATAAAGTCTTTAAGTCGTTAACCTACAGGGTTTCGTGAAAAACCTAAGGTTAAAGGAGAATCGACTCTAGCTTATAAAACTAGTATCACACATGAGGTGTGGGGATTAGGTTTCTAAGTTGCTAGAGTTCTCCTTTATATAGATTTCAGATCAGGGTTTGCAATCTAAGTTACCTTGGTAACAAAGCATTCAATATTCACCGTTAGATGAAAACCTAATTAGATTCAAGCTAATATCTTTCAACCGTTAGATCGAACTTAGCTTGTTATACAAAAATGAAATGTAACTTCATTTAGGTTTGAGTAACCGTACCTAAACGTGTACACTTAGTCGGTTCAATAATAGTTAACCAATGGTTAGCCATATGAGCACTATCATATCAACCTTATTCATCTTTACCATAACTAGTTCAAATGACTCAAATGAACTTGTTAGAGAGTTGTTCAATTTCTTAGATCTCATAGAAGTATACAAGACACAATCGAAGAAAAATCGATTTTGATTCACTCGAATCAATTCATGAACATTATAGCGACGGTTTGCAAAGATTGCATTCCTTATTATATAAATGTTTTAGTTCATGAACAAACCGATTTTAGAAAGTAACCTACTTAAGTATGCAAATGGGTACGCGTACTTAAGTAACCAGATTGAATTTGTTTTTCACTTCCAAACTCCAGCAGAAACTCACGGACGTGAAACTTCTGCCAGTATGCGTATGAGTACGCATACTTACCCGTATTTCCAACAACCGCCAGTACGCGTACAGGTACGCATACTTTGGGTTCCCGATTGGACTTTTACACAAATGTGAGAACACACTATGTTTATATCCAACCATGGTTACTTGTTCTAAACTCTCATTTCAATCACTGAAACTTTCTTAGAGGATGTTAAAATAGTTGTTATTCACAAACTATTTTCATTTAAGCGATTTTTAAGTTATTGAAATAATCAATATGAATTTCGTCACGAGCAAAGATGAACTTGGCTAAAGCGAAAGCTTACTAACACATATTTCGAGAAATAGATAAGCGAGATAGACTCGGCTCGAAATAACAAATGTGTATAATTGAAGTCTATATATCAATACGACTTTTGTCTCAAATAAGAGATATAATAGATAGACTTTTGAGTGATAGATAAATTCAAGTCTCCACATACCTTTTTTTAATAAAGTTCCACAAGTTCCCTTGAGTAGTTCTTCGTCTTCATTCGATGAACGCCGTAGAGTCTAGGTCTCAACTACACTTACTATCCTAATCCGAGACTTAGCTATAAGTAGACTAGAAATCAAGACTTATAGTTTTGGAAACTAAACTTGACAAACAAGCTTGAGATAGCAACGATTGCGAGTTCGACCGAGCAGTGCTCTAACAATCTCCCCCTTTGTGAATTTTAGTGACAAAACTATCAATACATATGGAATACAAAATAAATAAGCTTTGTAGCTTCTCATCCAAATGCTTGATCTCCTTGGTTCTTCAACATTACTCGAAATATTCGTTACTTCCAAGTACTTCAATGATTCTAAAGGTATTCAACTCAGCATCATCGTTGTTGAAGATCCGTAACAATAGCTCTCAATCATTGTTATACAGTGTCATAGTATTATTTTCACAGCATCAAAGTTCAATTGTATCACAACTTCGACAACAATACTATTGTGATATGTATCACCCCCCCTTAGTCAATACGTCATCTCACATGAAAACCACTCCCCCTTACATAATGATCCGAAAACCATATGTATTTGTAGTGTTAACTACACATTAATTCTCCCCCTTTTTGCCAATAAAATTGGCAAAGGTACGAAAATTAGTGGGATCCTAATGAAATTTCCATAAAGACACTTCATGACCAAAAGAAGGGCACATACCAACTTTTTTAGATGCAATCATATAGACGAAACTAAATGCATTCATCAAGGAGTTTATAAAGACACAAGATAACCCCTATAATATTCCACAGCCGCACTCCCCACAAAGATTTTGCAATTAAGCACAAGTTCAATTAAGAACTCTCCCCCATAAAATGCCATTCCCGAAAGAACAACAAGAGAAACCTTACTTTCACAAGAAAAGAAGGATTTCTTTTGACATTAACAAATCACATAAGAATATGAATTTGTATCCAAAAATATCAATTAAACTAACCACAAGAGAATCTATGATTAATTTAATCGGAAATGCTCACTAAGAGAACTTACGGAGCCGCACAGTATTTACATAAAGATATGGATCAGGGAAGATCAATACTGTGGAATAAACAAAGATTCGTTCTATTTTTCATCACTATTTTCACAATGACATATAATAGACTTTAATCTTTGTAAACAAAAGTTCATCCTATCTTCCATAAATATTTGCATAATGACATAATAGGCTTAACTTTTGTTTGTCAAAAGATCATTCAATCTTTTATCAATACTTGCATACTGACATATGAAAGACTTAACTTTTGACCACGTATGGGACAATCAAAGTTCACGGATGCAAACACACATATCCCATAACAAGTTGCAATATATAAAACCATAAAGATTAATACTGCAAATCATCTTCCAAATAACTTTAGAATTTAAATAAATAAATCTAAAAACATTGCAAGATGAAAATCGTTGGAAATAGCTATGTGTACTCACAATAATGACTATTCCAAACCATAGTTATCCTTCTTAAAACATAAGAATAAATTCTCATAAAAAGTTTCCTAGACAAAATAAAACAACTCATTCGAAAAATATCAGACATGGCCAGCAACCAGAGATCGAACATAGACGAGTTCATCAGTTGCTTTCCTCAGTTCGTTTTTCAGAAAATCAAGATTCTTTGTTGCAATTCCAAGTTGTTCACGTACGACCTCAAAATATCGAAGAAGATTTCCTACCAGTTGTGATGACTTCTGAACTGGTAGTTTGTTTTCATGATCAACAACATGATAGCAGGTTATGAAAACAGGGTTTTCGTGAAACTCGATAGCCTTGCCCTTCTTAACTTTGTCTGTGTGGGTAAAATACCCGATGGCCACGTGTCAACATCCCAAGGGATGATCTCATGATAAGATGATAAGGGGGAAACATCGAATCATACTCTATAAAGTTGATTTCATCTGAATCGAGACACCTGCTACAAACGTTACATGAATGACGCGTGTGAGGAGTGGTCTAATCGATCCAGATGGTCAAGTATAAAAATAAGGACTGCATTTAATAAAGGATCAGAAGAGACGTGGGCGAATCTACATCGTATCAAAAGGCTCGGACAATCTATACTATAACCCAAAGGTGATACAGCACGAGGTTCTCCAAGGAAGAGCTACACGATGACAAACAGGGCGAGATAACTCGGAGGGAGAACCAAGGAGACCATCACGAGGGATAGTATAGAGCTCGTCCGAAGTATCGAGGAGGTGTACGATAGCTCCACCAGCTCGGCGAGACCAGGCCTTCACGAGTCTAATTTTCCTATAAATACCAGTCCATGTAGAAGGAAATGGACAACTTATGTTATGTAATACTAGATGGTCTTTCTACAGAGAATTACTGAGAGAGATCTAGATAAAGAGAGAGTGAGAAATCTAAGTGATATTTGTAACTCTTTCAAGGGTAAGACCTAATCAATAAAGAAAACATCTTTTTTCCCGTGGACGTAGGTCTTCATGGATGAACCATGTTATATGCTTGTGTTAATCTTTACTTTCATGTTCTTTACATCTTGTTTATCTTTGAATCTTGAATGTTAGTAGTTTTATAGCCTTTAGATCTACTCGGGTGTAGTCATCAGAAAAGATGCAACTACATTTTGGCGCTAGAAACAGGGAGGTATGAAGATCTAATCTACCTCCCTAGTAACATCTCTATATTACTTTCATAATCTATTTGAGAGAAGTGGCTTTCATACCACTGTGTAAAACTCTGTTAGAATTTATGAGTAGAGCTCGGACTCGACACAGTCTACACGATCTGTGAAGGCTTGAAGACCCTCAAAATCAACAGATCTACATCCTTTTCACTGATTTTCTTCAAAATTTTCATTCTTTTAAGATTTCCTATATCTTCCTCAAGATGCTCAGTAGAGTTGAATATCGGAGTGAAAATGGAGTTTTAAACACTTCGGCACTTAAACGATCTCCTCCATGAAAGGGCTGGGAAGAAGTTTAAGTCAGTAAACTTCATAAGGGAAAATATTGTCCTATGAAAGTTGAAAAGACAAATTGTTCATGATGTTCTTCATCTTCTAAGAAACTCAAGATAATCCACAAATATTCTTCTTAGAAATCTAACTCTAAGTCTAGGGGAAGGGTTAATGAGTACATAATCATTCATCATACTCAAATTTTGTTCAAAATCAAAAGTTTAAAGATGATGAGAAGTATTTCCTAAAATGGGAAGATATGCTCAATAATCATAAACTTGGTTTTTTCTTAGTAAAGGTATGACGTGTAGAAGGAGGTATTTTTCTCGAAAAGAGAGACAAACAAAACACCTTTTTACCATCACCAAAACTTTATGCAAGTAGGGAATGTTTTGACATCTTCACATGTCTCCAAAATCTACTGCAAAGTCTTCCTGTACTAAACTGTCCAGTCTGAACTATGACTTAGTAATTGAACATGACCTGCAAATCTAGGGTCCCACTTTTCTGTAAGAAATGACAAATTAAGCACTATTGCATATATCGCAGGTAAGGCGATGGTGACGAGATGATCCACTCGCACGAGCCAAGGTGAAACTGGTGGAGCCCTATCTGGAGGCCTAGACGAGATGGAGATCAGTGAAACTATGCACAACGGTGTACTCCCAGGAGAGGGGCAACCCGATAAACAATATCGGGAGGGGTTAACTGATAACTCTAGCTTTGACGAAGAGGGAAATCCCTTCAAAAGACAGAATGATATCCATTTAACTCAACCATGAGGGTTGAATCGTTTTCCTTGTCAAACAGTAAACAATGAGGAGAAGGAAGGAGAACCTTCTAACCTCGGCCATACCACTGTTACTATCGCAGCCATCCTGAAAGCTCAAGAGGCACAGGATGAGAGAATGAAAAAGTTAGAGAGATGTAACAGGAGGCTAGAATGGAGAAACCGCAGGCTGAAACGCAAAACAAAGAAAAAGGTTCCACTCACTACCATAGAGGAGACCCCCGAGGAGGAGAATCCTTTTGAGAACTTACAGGACGATGAGCGAGTGCATATCCCTGACACCTCAGATGAGGAAACAAGAGAGCGCTTTCCGAAAGGAAGCCGAGAAGTCCTAAACGAGGAAGAAAGCCCGTCCAAGGGATCATCCAATGTCGATCCCAAGCATAGACGAGAGAAGAAAAAGGAGGACGAAGTAAAAACCAACTGCACGGCCGAGAACCACGCAGTCATAGACCCCAAGCGAGTGGAGACTTCAAAGTCAACTCGTTCTAAAATAGTGACGTACGCCGAGCAATTGGACGAGGATCCAGGGTGATCAAGATATCGCCGCCCAGAAGTTTCCTACTCGCCCGAAAGAGCGCAAGGACGAAGGAAGAAATCCGAAACGAGGCAAGATGACGACCAATTACAAGCCCGACTCTGTCAACTCGAAGCGATGTGCAGAGAGGCTATAGGAAAACAAGAAGGCAAAAAGTTAAAGGAAGTACTGCCAAAGGATGGATAGTCTCCCTTATCGGGGGGAGTCTACTATCCCAACCATTTCCAAAGAAATGCTCGCTCCCAACGTTTGCAACTCCCTTCAATGGGACCGACGATGCAATCGAACATCTCAGATCCTACCGCATGACATTGACACAGTGGAGTCACTACGAGGTAGTGATGTGTAGGTTCTTTCCAGCCATTCTAAAATACGAGGCCCTAATGTGGTTCAATAACCTGCCTAAGGCATCGGTTAAATCGTTTGACCATCTATCCAAGTTGTTCTTAGAAACATACATACATAACAGCTGAGTCAAACCCGAGATTGACATGATGTTCCAGTTAGCCAGGGGACCATACGAGTCACTCCGCTCTCTGGTAACTCGTTGGAGAAAATTATGTGCCGAGATCGGAAGAGTCCCAGAGGCCTACGCGATCTTGGTCTTTAAAAATAGTCTAAGAAAGACGGACCCCATATTTGTCCGCATGTACGAGACCATGCCACCCAATCTAGGGAAACTGAGAGAGATTCAAGAGGATTACATAGCCCTTGAAGAACTCCAAGACGGTACTTATGACAAATTGGTAAAAGGAACCAATAGAGGAGCAAATGTGGTAGAACCACAGAACCCTCAAGCGTCAGCCCAAGGAGCAGGGGGATCCAACAACGGATCTACCCAGTTCGATAAACATCGAAGTGGAGGATGGAAAGGGCGAGACCAATCCCAACAAAAGAAGGGAAAGTTCGTAGACCCAGTCTACACGAAACTAAACACAGCTATATCCGAGATCTTTAAGAAGATCGATGGGAAATGTAAGATCACATACCCATGGAATAGAGGACAGCAGCCCGAGCGTGCTAAGAATAGAACAGACTTCTGCGAGTTTCACCAGTTCTATAGCCACCCGACGGACTCGTGCAGAGATCTGAAGAAGATGGTGCAAGACATGATTGATGAAGGAAAACTCGAGGAGTACATTGCACAACCAGCGATCCAACTAATGGTGGGAACACTCGTACATCGCGTAGAAATACCACGTGAGGCACAATACTTGGGATGCAATACGATATCGCACTCAGCTATCACTGCTCCCACACCTGAAAGAAGTATTACAGGACGAATCCACAAGCGAAACTTAGAAGGTGGCGAAATCTTCAGTGTGGAAAAAGAACCTCCTATGCAAGAGTGGATGAAAATACCTATCAGTTTTTCAGCCTCGGAGGCACCAGATGAAGGACGAAACCAAAACGATCCACTAGTGGTTACGATGGCTATCGCACTGCCTGAGCATGAGGGCTAGGAAGAAAAGCCTAAGGTATTGCCATGGTCCATGCCTAAAATACTAATAGACCGAGGAAGTTCTGTCGAAATCTTGTTTTATGAAACATTCAAGAAAATGGGTCTTAGAGACGAATGCCTGATCCCTTCTACCTATAACATATTTGGCTTTAATGGCTCATCGACCCGCCCAAGAGGCGAGGTCACCTTAGAAATTCGAGTAGGAAAAATCCTTACTCTAACCACTTTCTGTGTAGTAGATGTACTTTCACCCTACACAGCCATTGTCGGGCGATCCTGGGTCCATGGGATCAAAGGAGTTGCCTCGACCTACCATCAGAGACTAAGGTTTCCAACACCCGATGGGATCGCAGAGATCGTTGGAGACTCGGGCGAAGCTAAGTACTGTTACAACATGGATGTACAGAATGACGAGAACAGGGTAAAATCCCCAAAAGCAAAGGAGAAAAGGGCCAAGAATGCTAAAAGCTAGGCTGATATCAATGCTTACGTAGCAGTGACAAGCAAAGCGAGACACTCGAACAATTTCCCAACCTCGGACTTATCCAAGGATCTCTTATAGCAACTACATGACTTCTCCGATGATGGAGAGCTCAAGATAAACTTCTCGGCCTCAGGACCCACGAAGGAAATAAACATCAGAACAACCGAAAATCTGGGAATGGCTAAGATTGGAACTCTCCTCGACAGAGAGGAAGAAAAGCTCGTACGAGCATCAGAAGAATACTCCTTTGCCTCTGCCAGACACATGGGAGATATGCCTGGGATAGATCCATAAGTCTGACCACTTGAAAAATGATCCAAAGCACAAGCCTATGAGGCAAAAGATGCGAAAGGTGACACCGGAGTATCGCAAGGAGATTCAAAATGAACTAAAGAAAACGGAGGCATCAGAATTCATCCGAGGAGAACAAATACTCAACATGGTGATAATACCGAAGAAAAATAAAGGAGTACGACTTTGCATTAATAGGGCTTGTCCAAAGGACATCTTTCCGACTCCCGATATCGATCAGCTTGTGGAAGCCATATCTGAATACGGACTACTATCCCTAATGGACAGATACTCGGGTTATAACCGAATCTCACTCGGCGAGAAAAATCAGGAGCATAATGCCTTCTCTACTCCCCGAAGTTTATACGGTTACCCTAATGAAGCTATCGCTGACATGCTCAGTATGAAGCTAGACGGACACGGGACTAGACGATGTGAACAATTACGCAATGTACTAATGGCCTATCGGACCACACGAGTAGGAGCAACAAGGACGGCCCCCTTCGTTCTCACATATGGTATAGAAGCGATCATACCAACTGAAGTGATGCTCGCTGAGATAGACAACCTCTAGGAAAACCGAGAAATAGTTCTCCAGAGAATGCAAAAATACCATTGGAGGACAGCCCGAGAATACAACAAACGTGTTCATCAGAGGCAATTTAGCCCAAGCGATAAAGTCTGGCACGACATCCCGCCATACCAGCGCGAGGCAGGAAAATTTTCTCCCATCTGGGAAGGACCACTAACAGTCATCACCAAGGTAGGCGATGGAGATACAGATTGCTCAAACCCAAGGGGGAAAAACTAGAACGCCCCCAGAATATCAAATACCTCAAGCAATACAATTCTTAAACAACTTATTGCTTAGGAAGACAAATTATGAAAATGGGACTCGAATCCCTACGTGTAAAAGGTCATGGTACCTTACCAAAATGTACTAAGGGCTTATAAACCCACTTTTGAGAATAATAAAATTAATCCTTTTGCGTGCTCATTTCATTTATTTTGATTTTTGTTAGTCTATTTTTTCTCTCGCAATTTTTTGATTTAATTTTTCGCTTTATCTTTTCTTGCATTTGCATTTAGCATAATCATATCACATTTGCATTATAACAAAAGCCCATCAAGAACATGGCACGGTGCTAGCCACACTTTCCATTCTACAATGAATGATGCGGGTAAAATACCTAAGCTGCCCGAGACGGACACAAACCTAAGGCAATGCCATCTAGCCGAATGAAGCAAGATGAAGCGGGGGACACCCTAAGCTACCTAAGACGGGAACAGACCTAAGGTAATGCCATAATGATCACGAAATCGGATGATGTCCTGCCATAACAGGAGATATCCAGAATCAAGGTACTTACCTCTGGCTAAGGAAAGAATCATTGACCGAGATATTGCCCTCCAAACAATGGTTAATAAACAAGTGACTCACACAACTAATCACTTAACCCTGGGGCAAGTGTAACCTAAACAGGACACTATTAAAGAACCAAGCCCATAAAGGCACCAGACCAAGGCGAGAAGGGGGATGTGCTAAACCTAAAGCCCAACACCGTAAGAGATGCCCTATCCAATTAAGGAACTGATCACTCCTTGGCTTTGTCAACCATGGTTGGACCATTAGCATGCACAAAACCCCTCGGGAGCCATAAAAATACACACATCATGTGATGTAATTCAACTAAGGAAATTATCATCCATATGAACAGCTACTTCAAAAGAAAGTATCATTGCCTCCCACAAATAAGGACTTATCAAAGTATATGTAGCAAAATAATGCCTCCAACACAGAAGAGGACTCGGTTAGCATACTGACCAGTCAAACCAATTACACATTGCCTCGCAAGGAGCACGAGGACTTACCAAATAATGTCTTCCTAAACATTACCTCAAAAACAACACGAGGTTTAAACACAAAAAGGAAAAAGCAAGAAGTTCTTAGAAAAGCAAAGCTTATATAAGCAAAAGAACTGACGGACTTAAACCTGCCCATCTCCAGGTGCACCTTGCTCAATATCCACCCGATCCTCGCCCTCGACAGTTTCAGGAGAAACTTTCTCGGACTCGGGCTCAACAGGCGGAGGTGGAGCCACAAATTCTACAGGCATTTGTTATCATACGTTTATACTCAGCATGAAGATTGCTCAATTTCTGATTCTTATCAGCACGCTCATCCTCCAGCTCTTCCTCATGGTGGCTCACCAATTCATTGATCTCTTCGTCAAGACTTTGTTTTTCCACCTTAACTTCCTCTAACTGCCTCTCCAACTCCGCATTACGCTTACGAGCCTCTGCAAGAGAAATAAATGGAGAGAGTCAATGTAACAGAAATTACTCATAAAACATAAGGTGAACGAAAATCAAAAGCCGCCAATAGGCAACCTTCATGTTCAATTAAAACAGAAGCTAAGGTTTGTTCCACTTGGGCCTTTTGATTATCTAAAGCACTAATCTGCGCTTCAACAGGAGTTATGGCAGCATCGTCAGCCGGGCACGATAACATATGTCTATCACGCTCCTTTTCAAGATGGATAAAATCTCGCTTGAGACGTGCTAACTCTTCTCTGTCATCCCCTACCTGCGCAAGCAGGGGCATGTGGTCCGATTGCCACTCAATCAACCCATCCTTTTGAGTTCGGAAGAGCTTGATCTCATCTAAGCGAGCTACAGCCACCTGCTTATCTTTATCTAGCATCGCGCGAACCTCAACGATGCGATCTCGATGAACATCCACATCCTTCTGAAGTTGTGCATTCTCATGTTCTAAGGAATCAATCTTGTATTGGCGAGAGCTCACATCGAGCCTCATATTGCACAGTTCCCTAGCATGCCTATGACCGATATTATCTACCTTCTCCTCCGAACGTTTGACGGTGGCTACCAATAGAAGGGATTAATTCAGAACTCTAGAACCTACTATGGAGATGAAAACTTAGACAAAGGGAAAAAATAAATACCTTCCAGCTCTTTTTTATCTTGGCGAGAGTACAAAGCCTCTTGCTTGGCCATCTCCACAGCAAGACGCAGATTCTGATTCTCATGCTCAGCATCTCTAGCTCTCCTCATAGAAACATGAGTCTCGGACAACATACCAACCCTCAGATTGTTGCTCTAGTAAATCAGACAACATCACCAGTTAGAAACACTTTAACTGAGGTAACAATAAATAGTATACTATTGAAAGTATAGTCAAATACATACCGCCTGCACAAGCTGATGCTGAGCGGATTCAGGCAAAGAAGTTAAAATACGAGCTTGCTCGTCCTCGCTCAGCCGAGCATACTGATCCGAGCATAACATCTTCATTACCTCGGATCCACCACCAAAGACGGTGGAAGACGAACTAGAAGGAGCCGCTGGAGCAGAAGGAAAACCACCAGCAAAAGTACTTGGTACGCCAGTACCAACACCGCTACCAACCCGAGCACCTACATTGGGAAGAACACCCTTATCAACGAGGTTACTCGCCTGGGGCATCCCCACCTCCGATATAATGGTAGTGCCATCAAGATTGGCAGCCTCATTCAACAATGCGTGATCCATATCACCAAAAAATCCTTCACCAAGGTCCACAATCTCATTCTCGCCAAACAACGCACCAATATCAACTTCCAATGCATGTTATGCAACCTCCATGGGAGCAATAGAAGGCCCAGAACCATCAACGACTCTTCTCCTCTGCTCAAACAATACAACAGCATCAAATGCTAAGGCATAAAACAGGGGTAAGGTATATATACGTTAAAACATTAAGACAGTATTTTCTACCTTAGCATCCTCAGCAGCTCGAGCAGTTTGTGATGAACGCCTACGAGAAGGGGCCCATCTAAGCTCCCATGGCCTATAAGGTGGCAGATGATTATGCATCTCAGGAATCCCAGAAATGACATTGCCAATCTCATCCTAGACAAAAATATAAGGCCCCACAATACGAAGAGGAGCCAGAAACCACTTGGAATCATGAGTCTTTAGAAGTGTAAGATTGCTGGGATTAGGAGGATCCAAATCGGACATAAGAGGAGGACCTCGGAGAGGTCGCCGAGATCTAGAAAGTCCAACTCCAAAGCCCTCAAAGGTATCGGACTGTTGGCGCCAATAGTTCTCCACGGAGGTCGCAGGCGTATACAACTCCTTTTGCTCGGGGATGAACTCGTTCAACTCGTGCTCAGTGACTTTTCCTCGGCTTCGCCGAGAACATTCTCGCGCGATCCTATAGAAATTACCATTGGGATGAAATATAGCTCGCTGAGGATTAAGCATAGTAAGTACCTCGTACTGAAAAGAATCTAATGGATAATACAAAGGAAGGCGAAGTCCAGCATCGAGCTGACCCGCCGCCACGATAATCTCGTTGGGACCACAGGGGTTATCCTCAAAGAGTTTATTTGTCAAGACGCCGGCTTTACCCTCCAGGGTAGCGAAAGTAACTTGAAATCTTTGAAGACGATGCTTAGTCTTTATCATCTCCAAGAAATCGGCATCAGACATGACGGAAGAACGGCCAGTGCTCGAAGCCCTCATAGGTCTCTTATCAGCACTACAGAAGATAAACAAATGGGGGGGGGGGGGTATGAGAACTTACGCCGGAGAAAACCGGCAAAAAACAATAAAAGGTGGAGACAACAATGGTGATCCCCGAAGAAACTTCACAGTTAAAAAGCTATGGCAAGAACCATTGACTAGAGCAATCATGATCACTACGAAGGAACTTCACAGTTCAAAATAATGGCATAAACAAAAATAAAAACAAATAAAAGAGGTCATACCGTCTTGAAGGTCGAGATGGAGAATTCCTCCCAGACATAATGAACTTTTTTATAGGAGGAACAACAAAAGACAGAGGAAAGAAAGAATGAAAAAGTTCTGAATTCTGAAAACAGAAAATAAAGACATCATTCTCTTCTCCCAAAAGATTTTATAAGAAACCAATCGACCACCAACCGGCGCCTCAAGTCCAACAGGTAAAAGCGCACTAAAAGTGCAGATGTGGCGGAAATCTAGGACGTGGCGATAAAGACGAGACGGTTACGAAGTTTTCTTCCCATCATGCCCTTGGCAAGTTACAAAGAAAATGAGCAAAATTTGAGGGTAAAATACCCGATGGCCATGTGTCAACATCCCAAGGGATGATCTCATGATAAGATGATAAGGTGGAAACATCGAATCATACTCTATAAAGCTGATTTCATCTGAATTGATACACCCGCTACAAGCGTTACATGAATGACGCGTGTGAGGAGTGGTATAATCGATCCAGACGGTCAAGTCTAAAAAGAATGACTGCATTTAATGAAGGATCAGAAGAGACGTGGGCGAATCTAAATCGTATCAGAAGGCTCGGGCAATCTATACTATAACCCAGAGGTGATACAACACGAGGTTCTCCAAGGAAGAGCTACACGATGACAAACAGGGCGAGATAACTCGGAGGGAGAACCAAGGAGACCATCACGAGGGATAGTATAAAGCTCGTCCGAAGTATCGAGGAGGTGTACGATAGCTCCACCAGCTCGGCGAGACCAGGCCTTCACGAGTCTAATTTTCCTATAAATACCAGTCCATGTAGAAGGAAATGGACAACTTATGTTATGTAATACTAGATGGTCTTTCTACAGAGAATTCCTGAAAGAGATCTAGATAAAGAGAGAGTGAGAAATCTAAGTGATATTTGTATCTCTTTCAAGGGTAAGACACTAATCAATAAAGAAAACATCTTCTTTCCCGTGGGCGTAGGTCTTCATGGCTGAACCACGTTATATGCTTGTGTTAATCTTTACTTTCATGTTATTTACATCTTGTTTATCTTTGAATCTTAAATGTTAGTAGTTTTATAGCCTTTAGATCTACTCGGGTGTAGTCATCAGAAAAGATGCAACTACATTGTCTTCCTTGTTGCATCCATCCATTGTGCACACACAAAAAAAGTTCAGGGGAACTTTTTGACGTTACGGAATGTGTATGTATCAAAAAAGAGCATGATACATATATATATATATATATATATATATATATATATGAGTGCTTCATAGGGAAACCCTAGGGTTACTTGTATATGTTCTGTACGGGTCAGGTGTACGTGCACTTATGATTACAAACTTGGTACAAGACCAAGAGTAATGGAGCCACATTTAGAAGTAGTTTTGATAAAAATCAAAGAAACATTCTAAACAAATGGACGACAACCTTAGTTCAAAAGAACATAAGATAATTGTTGATAAACAACAACTAGTCGGTCAATGTGAAGAAAAACAAGAATCCTTCAAGGAACAACAAAGAAAAAAAAATCTCAAGAGTTAATGATCAAAAATATTACACCATGTAATATACTGGAGCCAGGCTCAACAGTATTATGATCGTCATTACGAAAAGGGAAAAGATAATGAAAAGAATAATATAACAACAACTAATTTCTCAAGACAAAAGATCTTCTTGAGAATTATGAGCATCCTCCCACAGTTACAAGGAGGATGCTACATTGAGCAGTCAAGTTGTATTTTGATGAGCATTTTGCTCATCAAGAATATTGACTCCTTCTTTCTTTCCTTCATGAATATTTTTAGAAAAATCAATAGGATTAGTCGAAAGAGGTTTAAACAGAGGCGAACAAGGGATACCTGAAACTGCTGCCTTCCTTGCCTTAATGCTCCGTTTGAGTCTGTTTATACTTGTCTTGAGCTCCGAGACTCGATTATGAACTAAGTCTGGAGCAGACATCTTGGATTCAAGACTTTCTTCAGAGAGAGGAAAGGAGTTTGAACATTTTTTCTTCCTCCTATGACTTTTTCTCTTCTCAGAGTAATTTAAAGAGTCAGTTGTCCACATGACGTTCTTTCTTCTACAATTGTAGGCGGTTTTTGTCTACTAATCATAATCAAGAATTGGCTAATCACATCATTTTTCTTGATTGCAGACAAGGCCTTTTCCTCCAGCTAGATGAGAAACAAGTTTAATTACTTCTTTAGACATCCATACAAGAATGTTATGAAGTTTTTCATTCCTCAGTCGGAAACGACATCTCCTTTCAAAGTGTCCTTTGTTTTCGCAATAATAACAGTTAAAGGAATTGTTATTGACTGTTTTCATGCGAGTTGATTTCAAAGGTGGACAATCCTTGTTTCTAGGAACATCAGCTACTGAAAAAGGTCTTTCACATAGACACATGTCATTAGCACAGAAAAACTTGATCTTACTAGTACTTGGAGCGTCTATACCTTTATAGCCCAGACCACGTGTATCACGATGTTCTTTACATGCTCCCAGCATAGAAGATAATTTTGTAGAGCTACAATTGAATCTTTTCAGATTCTATTCCAGTGAATTTACCTTATCAAGAGCAGCAGCAAGATCAGTCTCCAATTGTTTTTCTTTAACGAGAAGACTGTTTTCTCTGTCATTAAAACATTTTTGTTGAGAGTCGTATCTTTCTTCAGATTCTGCAAGTCTTTCTTTAAACACAAAGAGATTTCGAAGAAAATTATCACATTCGGACCTTTTTGAACGTGCATCTTCTTCTCGATCTTTAACGGTAGATTATAAGAGTTTGTAGCCACAATCATAACCTTTAAAGAGTTTTCTCAGTTTTCTGTTATCTTGACAGAGAGGTGCTAGATATTCAGTCAAACAAGCTGTTGACTTCTTTCCTTTCAATACATGGTCAAGGAGCTTGATATATTGAGAGACTTCCTCATTAATACTTTGTCCTTCTTCTGAATCACTTTTATCTGAAAGATCATCCAACTGTTCATCTAGACATTTTTCCCAGTTGAACGCAGATTCAGTAAGAGGAGAAGATAAGGGAGATTTCTCAGATATCTCAAGATTTTGACCCAAATCAGAGTAACTCTGAACTGGTGTTGCGTTATCAGAGATATCACTTCTGTCTTAGAGTCAGATCGCTAAAAACACAGACTTATGAGGTCTTAAACGTGTTTGCCTGCTCTGATAGCAATTGAAAAAGCGGGGGTCTAACAGCCTCACCCAATATTTCGCTTAACAATATGTATGGACTAACTCCAATATACTTTCAAGAGAATCAACTAAACACTTAGACTCAATCTTAAGAAAAGTATATCAAAGAGTTATATCTCAATCTCTCAATTCAATCCGCAATCAAACAAATAGTAATTTACGAGCCTGATTGAATATAAGAGAAATAACTTGAACGGTACCAAAAACCAATGTTCAAGGATCAATCAATTTCAATCAACAACCAAAGGTTGGATTTACCAATTGATCGATTCAACGCACAACCTGTGATATTTCAATTATATAACAAAATATAATGCGGAAAAGAAATAACACAGACACAAGAATTTTGTTAACGAGGAAAACCGCAAATGCAGAAAAACCCTGGACCTAGTCCAGATTTGAACACCACACTGTATTAAGCCGCTACAGACACTAGACTACTACAAAGCTAACTTCGGTCTGGAATATAGTTGAACCCTAATCAATTTCACACTGATTCAAGGTACAGTCGTCCTCCTTACGTCTCTGATCCCAACAGGATACTACGCACTTGATTCCCTTAGATGATCTCACCCACAACCAAGAGTTTCTACGACCCAAATTCGAAGACTTGATAAACAAATCTGTATCACACAGAAAAGTCCATTGAATAGATAAATCTGTCTCCCACAGATATACCTACGAGTTTTTTTTTCCGTCTTTTGATAAATCAAGGTTAAAAGGAACCAATTGATAACCCGGACTTATATTCCCGAAGAACAGCCTAGAATTATCAATCACCTCACAATAATCTTAATCGATTAACGAAACAAGATATTGTGGAATCACAAACGATGGGACGAAGGTGTTTGTGACTACTTTTCTATCTTGCCCATCGGAGATATAAATCTCAAGCCAATCTTACGATTATACTCAAACACGATAGAAAACAGCAAGATCAGATCACGCAACTACAGAGAAAATAGTTGGGTCTGGCTTCACAATCCCAATAAAGTCTTTAAGTCGTTAACCTACAGGGTTTCGTGAAAAACCTAAGGTTAAAGGAGAATCGACTCTAACTTATAAAACTAGTATCACACATGAGGTGTGGGGATTAGGTTTTTAAGTTGCTAGAGTTCTCCTTTATATAGATTTCAAATCAGGGTTTGCAATCTAAGTTACCTTGGTAACAAAGCATTCAATATTCACCGTTAGATGAAAACCTGATTAGATTCAAGCTAATATCTTTCAACCGTTAGATCGAACTTAGCTTGTTATACAAAAATGAAATGTAACTTCATTTAGGTTTGAGTAACCGTACCTAAACGTGTACACTTAGTCGGTTCAATAATAGTTAACCAATGGTTAGCCATATGAGCACTTTCATATCAACCTTAGTCATCTTTACCATAACTAGTTCAAATGACTCAAATGAACTAGTTAGAGAGTTGTTCAATTGCTTAGATCTCATAGAAGTATACAAGACACAATCGAAGAAAAATCGATTTTGATTCACTCGAATCAATTCATGAACATTATAGCCACGGTTTGCAAAGATTGCATTCCTTATTATATAAATGTTTTAGTTCATGAACAAACCGATTTTAGAAAGTAACCTACTTAAGTATGCAAACGGGTACGCGTACTTAAGTAACCAGATTGAGTTTGTTTTTCACTTCCAAACTCCAACAGAAACTCACGGACGTGAAACTTCCGCCAGTATGCGTATGAGTACACATACTTACCCGTATTTCCAACAACCGCCAGTACGCGTACAGGTACGCATACTATGGGTTCCCGATTGGACTTTTACACAAATGTGAGAACACACTATGTTTATATCCAACCATGGTTACTTGTTCTAAACTCTCATTTCAATCATTGAAACTTTCTTAGAGGATGTTAAAATAGTTGTTATTCACAAACTATTTTCATCAAAGTGATTTTCAAGTTATTGAAATAATCAATATGACTTTCGTCACGAGTAAAGATGAACTTGTCTAAAGCGAAAGCTTACCAACACATATTTCGAGAAATGGATAAGCGAGATAGACTCGGCTGGAAATAGCAAATGTGTATAATTGAAGTCTATATAGCATTACGACTTTTGTCTCAAATAGGAGATAGAATAGATAGACTTTTGAGTGATAGGTAAGTTCAAGTCTCCACATACCTTTTGTTGATGAAGTTACACAAGTTCCCTTGAGTAGTTCTTCGTCTTCATTCGATGAACGCCGTGGATTCTAAGGCTGTACTACACTTACTATCCTAATCCGAGACTTAGCTATAAGTAGACTAGAAATCAAGACTTATAGTTTTGGCAACTAAACTTGACAAACAAGCTTGAGATAGCAACGCTTACGAGTTCGAACGAGCAGTGCTCTAATAGGTGTGACCGATCATAATAGAGTTGTGTAATCGATCCTTGTAATTGGTGTAACCAGTCCTAGTAATTGGTGTAACCGATCCTAGTGACTGGTGTGACCGATCACAAGCAATACCATGTGTATATGGTAACCGGTCCTGGTAATTGATGTAACCGATCCTGGTAACTGATGTAACCGGTCCTGGTAACTTGTGTGACCGATCACAAGTGTTCCATATTAAGGTATAACCGATCCTAGTGATTGGTAGAACCGATTGAACCCATGAATGTGTTTTGATATTTGATCAATCACATAGTTGTCTTGGAATTCAGATGAACCAATGCTAAACTTGTTTCGAAGTGTGGTATAATCGATTTCAAGATTGTAAATATGAAAGATGATTTACAAAGAAAAGATGTCAACATACTTTGAATACGAACAATAACTCTTATCTTTTATTGTTCAAAGATATTCCTTAATCACTCAAGGAGATCCTGTTCCGAAATAAATTAAGAATCTTTTAATTAAGGTTGTTAGTTTTATATGCTTTAATTACCAGCAATTAAATGCATATCTCTAGAGAATAAAAATTAGTAATGTGCATTTACTAATTGGAGATTGTCTATTGAGAGATTTCGAAAAATATTGGACAAAGCATTTCCTGGAATTATGAAAACCGAATGGGAATTTATTGCAGATCTTGAGATTAATACTTTCGGTTTTGGAAATTCCTTTGTGTCAAAACATCCTTGATCTATAAATACCTAAGTTTGCATTTCTAGCAAACTATCCTAAGAGCCAGGAAAACTTCATCTTTTTGTTGTTTCTGGTGGAGCCGTCTATTCGGAAAGGTAAGTACCCTAACTAGGCGAAATCTCTTACGATCACTCGTTTAAAGACTTCTGTGGGATCAAAAAGCTCTACGAGTACCATTGGTGGGAAACTGGATAATTATAGTTTATTAGTTTTCGATTGATTTGATTGACTAACGGTTGTTGAAACTTTGATTGCACCTAGTTTGTTTATTCTTGAGAATCTTCTCTTATGATATAAGATTCACTCAAACGAGATCGAAGTATCGACGGGATCTTTAGAACTGTTTGTAGATCTAAAGACATCTTGTGATAATCCATTGTTAACAGACTCCGTTTTGTGCATGATTGAGCACAAGAGATTTAAGTCGTGTTGTGCAGGTTTAATTGAAGATTAAAGAAGATTTGCAGATGAAGAAGATTTCTTATTGGCTTCTCATATCTTTGTGTAGCACAAACCTTGATCGGCTGGGATCCAACTAGAATCGGATTTATTCGATTGATTAGTTGCGTGAGATCGATAACGCCTAATAGTTCTATTGAGATCTATTTTGATTGTTACAAATCCGAATCTTATTACTTAGGTAATAGAGATTGGATTGATCTAACCAGGCAAAGGAGTTTATTAGTTTAAACGGAAGAGCCTTTGCATATGACTTGAGATATCTTATCTTAAAGAATCAATAGAGTTGTTACCAAACAGATTTGTTGTTCCTTTACTGTTTGGAATACGATGCGTGCACCCATCGAAGTCGGAAGCGCAGGGATACTGAAGAAACTAAGTGAACTAGGGTTAGTTACTTGGTCTCAACTATACGAAGTTGGTTTAGATTTTGTATAACGGCTTAATTCTGAGAGTATTTAATTCTGGACTTGGTCCCAGATTTTTTCTGCATTTACGGTTTCCTCGTTAACAAAATCTTGTTGTGTCATTTACTTTTCTTTTCCGCAATTATAATTGTTGTTATTATAATTTAAAGTAAATTACACAAACATTAACCCCGCTTTAGTTGATGGTGATCCTATAGAGTTTGGTTAAGTCCGAACCTATTATCAAGTAATCACACTTTGGTTGTCGTGTTGTCTTGATATCGTATCGATAGACAATCATACAAAGTGTGAATACCGATTTGTCGTATTGTCTCGACTTTGTCCATAGACAATCACTTTCGGTAAGAGGACTTATAGGTGGATATTTTAAAGATTGTGGGGCATTTGGGTCCCCTCGTCTTTTCAGCCTGGTTTCTTACAGATTTGATACTCAATATAATAGGAGTACTTAAAAGTAGGAGGATAAAAATTGTTTGGTCCACCAGAGCGACCAAATATACCACCTGAAAAAGGTCTGCCACCTCTAAAACCACCTCTAACTCTACCACCATTTCTATTTACTCTAAAACCAGAATAGTCAGATCTTCAAAAATTACCACGATTAAGAGAGTTATACCAATTATTGAGACTAGAATGATAAGGATATGGAGTACCTGAGAAGTGATGATAATCAGTATGTGGATAAACATGGGAACCTGAGTATTGTTGATCAAACTAAGTTGCATAAGAAGATGAATGTTGTTGAGTTACAATCACAAAAGAAGTGGTGAGATCGAATTTGTTCTCGGAATTAACTCTAGATTTAGATAGCAATTATCCCAAAAGCTCCAAAGATGTGATGAGATTCTCATTCTTAAGCTGTTGAGTGCGGTTCGAGGTTTATAAAGCATTAAATTAAGAAGGAAAACCTTGTAAGATGTGAAAAACCATATCCTTATATGAAAATTGCTCTGTCAATCTGAGCTTGAATCAAAACTCTTTAGATTGAGCAGATCTGTTTCGAGATTTAGTTGTAGAATTGTAATTATGCTCCAATCGATGCCAAATTTCATGAGAGTAAGTGTAATCAAGCACTTGAGAATGGGTTTCTTCAATGCAAGCAGAAAATAACTAAGAAAGAAGAACCGAATATTGATTAACCCAATAAGTATGTGCAGGATTTCTAACAAATTCATTCTCAGGATCAAGATCAACAAAGGATAGATCCTCTACAATAGTAGTACCAACAACAGATGTTCGCCGAAAAAACTTCACCAGACATTCATAAGATCCATCAACAAAACAAAACAAGTTGTAACTACGAAGTAATGGTGCAATTTGTGATTTCCACGGAGGATAATTTGTATTGGATAATTTTCATGGAGGTTTGAATGTTAGAGGAATGTGTTTATTTGAACCAGCCATTAAAAGTGAGAAAATTAGGGTTTTCTAGGTGTCTGATATCATGTAGAAAGAGATGATGTCGCTGGACAATCTTCTCAGATTTAATTTCACTTCAAATTGTGATTTCTTGTTAAAGACAAATAAACATTTTACGGACTATTTAAACACCCGATAATGGTGACTCTTAAAGTTGGTGACTAACCTACATATTAACTGTCACCTGACAGTTACCACACGTACTACAGACATCATTCCATAACACTCACACACACAGTTCACACAAGTAAATATATGTTTCCTAACACATATAGACGTTGGATTTTTATGACGATCACACCAATGTTGAAGCACAGTAAATTTATTGGAAATCACAAAAAAACTCTCTCTCTCTCTCTCTCTCTTTCTCATGTCTCTCTCTCACTCAGTCTTCTTCTTCTTCTTCAACAAAACCATCAAGAACAACAATTCTCTGCTTAGATCTGGTCCATTTTGGACCGAATCTGAGCAGATTTCTTCACTATTTTTTGTTTTCTAGGTTAGTTATTAGATTTAACTAAGTTTTTATTATGTTTTCTACTTATCTACACCATTATGGTGGTTTTATCTACTCTTTTGAGGTTTATCTTCGCTTTAATGGCGGTTCTTGGTTATCGGGTTGGATTCTGAAAAGACGAGGGTACCCAAATATACCTCAATCTAAAACTTTTCCACCTATAAGTCCTTTCTACGAAAGTGATTATCTATGGACTGAGTCGATACAATACAACTAATCGGTTCCCACTTCGTGTGATCGTCTATGGATACGAGATCAAGACAATACGACAACAAGATAACTTATGTGATTGACTATGGATACAAGATCGAGACAATACAACAACGAAGTATGTTTACTTGATAATAGGTTCGGACTTAAACCAAACACTATGGGATTGCTATCAAGTAAAATAGGAATTAACGTTTGTGTATTTTACTTCTAATTATAATAAAACAATTATAATTGTGGAAATAGAAAAGTAAAAGACACAGCAAGATTTTGTTAACGAGGAAACCGCAAATGCAGAAAAAACCCCGGGACCTAGTCCAGAATTGAATACTCTCATAATTAAGCCGCTATAATAAATCAAACAAACTTCGTACAGTTGAGACCAAGCAACTAAACCTACAGTTCACCTAGTTCCCTCAGTATCACTGCGCCTCCAATTTGCAATAAGTCAAGCACTTGGAACAATTCCTTTGGTTCGTATTCCAAACAGTAAAGGAACAACAAATTTGTTTGGTAACAACTCTTTTCAAACAACGTGATATGAGTTTGACAAAAGGCTCTTCCGTTTATCCCAATAAACTCCTTTGTCAGGTTCTTAGATCTATCCAATAACAACTACCAAAGTAATTGTTTAGCTTTTGCAATCAATATTTTGAATCACAAAGAATTGTATTAATGCCGATCTACTCAACTAATCAATCCAATCTATCACAAAGATAAACCGATTATAGTTGGATCCCTTTCCAGCTGAAACAAGTTTTGTGCACACCAAAGATTATGAACCCAAATCAGAAATCTTCTTCGTTTTCAAATCTTCTTAGATCTTCAATAAACACCTGCACACAAACAACTTGAATCTCTTGTGATCAATCACACATAGAACGGAGTCTGTTAACAATGGATTATCACAAGACGTCTTTAGATCTACAAACAGTCTAAAGATCTCCCGTCGAAACTTCGATCTAGTTTGAGTGAATCTTATATCAGAAGAGAAGATTCTCAAGCATAAACAAACTAGGTGCAATCAAAGTTCAACAACCGTTAGTCAATCAAATCAATCGAAAACTAATAATAAACTGCAATTATCTAGTTTCCCACCAACGGTACTAATAGAGCTTCTCAATCCCAAAGAAGTCTTTAAACCGAGCGGCCGTAAGAGATTTCACCTAATTAGGTTACTTTCCTCTTTGAATAGGCGGCTCCACCAGTAACAACACAACTAGGTAGTTTTGCTGGCTCTGAGGATTAGTTTGCTAGAAATGCAAACTTTAGTATTTATAGACAAGGAAGTTTGGACACCAAGGAATTTCCAAAACCGAAAATATTCTCAAGATATGCAATATATTTCCAAATTCGGTTTTCATAATTCCTGGAAATGCTCTGTCCAAATATTGACCGAAATCTCAGTAGAAAATCTCCAACTAGTAAATGCACATTACTAATTTTTATTTTCTAAAGATATGCATTTTAATTGCTGGAAATTAAAAGCATATAAAACTAAAAACCTTAATTAAAAGATTCTCAATTTATTTCGATACGGGATTCTCCTTTATCTATTAAGGAATATCTTTGAACAATAAAAGATAAGAGTTACTGCACATGTTCAAAGTATGTCGACATCTTTACTTTGTAAATCCTTTTTCATATTTACAATCTTGGAACCGATTTGCCACACTTTCAAACAAATTTAGAATTGGTTCATCTGACTTCCAAGAACTATGTGATCAATTATCCTATCAAATCACCATTAATGGGTTTCACGGTTCTACCTCAACATAAAGTTTCGGTTCTACCTCCAAGTGGGTACTAGGATCGGTTATACTAGTTACCATAAAATGGCTAACTAAGTACTTGGATCGGTTACCACTTCTTATTGTAAAACTTGTGATCGGTTGACCAAGTTATAGGATCGGTTACACCAACTTACTAAAACTTGTTAAACCTCTTACAAGGATCGATTACACTCTCTTGTGATCGGTCACACCTCTTACTAGGATCGGTTACCCAATGGCTAGTATTTAGTCATACCAATTTCAAGATATCGATCTTACCATCTCAGGTGATTACTTAAGATCGGTTTCACTAATAAAAGTCATACCAATACAAAAGTAAGGCCTTGTGAGTAGTTTTACCAAGATACATAAACAAGTTATGAATGGTTATACTAAACACACATATTGGTAATTCAAAAGATTTGCAATGAATAACAATACCAATAAGCCTAGCGATTTCCCTTTAGATTCACAAAACAAGTTTATGAATTTACTTCCTTTAAACGAATGTAAAACATTGTTTCCTAGGACGAAATCTTCACCCATACCCATACATAATCACAATAGCATTCATACGATTATGTCGATGTCTTATATACGAAGTTCAAAAGATAGACGTTATACTTCGTATTGTAATTCCTTAATACTATGTCTAACTAGAGTATAATCATTCACAGCTTCGCAGTTATTTTTTCAGTATGCAAGACTTGAAAGATACGTTAGGAATGAAGCAGTTCAAGTCAAATATTACTAACCTCAAGTGGAAGGATGATGTCGTCGTTGTAGTTCTTTACTTCTTCACATTCTTCAAGTCTTCACGTAATACTTGTAAGTCTCATATCCTAGTAACTTTCTAGCTAACCTATACGAAGTTGACTCTAGTAAATAATCAAACGACTCTTTAAATGAGTTTTGATTCACTAAAATATGACAACCAAACTTGACATACCAACGCTTGGTGGGTTCAACCGAGCTATGCTCTAACAGATTCTAAGATCGATAGTGATGCTCTCCAACGACGAAATCTTCATCTTCATCGGTGATTTCTTTGACGACGGAAGCTTCATCACTACTTACAAGAGATTTGAGCAAATCACTCCTATTTTGGGGGCACATCTTTATAAAAAAGAAAAACAAACTAAATGGTTGGGATTTACTTCCGGAAAAACCATTCTTCCTCCGATTTAATCGGATCTTATTCATACTTGTATTTGTCTTACTCCGGTAATCCTTCTCTTTCTCTTGTCAGATTTCTTGGTATTGTACTTTTACGGTATGCTCTTGTTACTTTGTATTCTCTTGTTTTCGATCTTAAACTCATCGTAACCTCGAATTTAATGAAAAGGTTCCTTGTTATAAAAAAATAAAAATAAAAAAATAAATTTACTGAAAATATTCTGATAATAAAATTATTTTCTTACACTGTTATTTTCGGTAACATGAATTTGGGAATCTTTGATGAATGAGTTACTAAATACATAAATGATGTTATACAAATGGAGTTTTTGGGTCTTCTCTTGAAAAATCTAAATTGAATGCAAAATCTCCATCTCCTTAAGGGAGGAAGGACCTTTTCTATTTCAAAGTACCAATCCCAAAAATGGCTTGTTCTTGCAATCATTTCATAACAAGTAGCTATACACGATGAGACAACTTCCGTTTAAACTGAACTCAAATGGTGAACCAAAACCGGAACCGCCGTTTTAAAACCGAAACCGATAGAGAACGACAAAGCTACGGTTGTCAGATTCAGGAAACCGACATTTTCAGTTTCGGTTAAGGTTTATAACCACAACCGAACCTATAGTAACCGAAACCCGATCCAGTAACTAATAGGAGCCGTTGATTTGTATATACCTTCGAACAGAATCACTTTCTCCTTTCAGTCTTTTCTAATATTTTCTTCTGCTTCTCCTCTTCTGAACCCTGAACTCTTCGAACAATCTCTTTACTTTCAGTTGTTAAACAGCGTCTAAGGTGATTCAATCTGATATATGAGGAAGGTGATTCTTGGAAGTGGGTAATCAGATATGATATGAACAAGGTGAATAACCAGTCAAACCCTAGAAAGCAAGAGTAGAAGATTTTATAAAAAAATTCATTAAAAGGTATGAGTACAAGCTTTCGATTATAAATACCTTCTTTTACTAAGATGGTTGTCCGAAAATTTTGAAATTTAGGGTTTCATGACATCAAAATGATATTTTTGTTGTTGTTGGAAATTAGGGTTAATCATGTTGAATCAATTGATATACTGAATTGCATGTTAGGGGGTTATTTTCAATAGTTATCTTCTTAATTGCATGTTTGCTTTGAATTTGTTGGTGTTCTCTTATTTTGTTCTTGGATTAAAATGATGTACAATGTTTTGTTTGAATACATTTGTGGCATAATATGATTGTTAGATTAAGGAAGTATTGGTTTTAGCTCAAAAGTCCTTTCCTGCTGTTATTTATGTGAAAATTGGGTTTTCTTGAAATGGGTTTAACTTAATTCTGTAATGGGGATTTGTTGTTTATCCTTGATTATGGGGTTTTACTCGGAAAACAGATTGCTCTGCATATTAGTGAAATGATTAATGAAGTCAAGTCTCTCATTTACTCATGGGGTTCAGCAGGAAATTGGTTTCAGGGATTTAATCACCCACTGGAAAGCAATAATAGACTGCATGTAATACAGATTCTTGTAACCAGAAAATGGGGGTCTATTTGAGTGTACTTGTGTAGGTTTCTATGGCATCAATACTGATCATGGTCATTTAACAATGTCTTTTTTCCGCTTAGATTTTCTTAAGATAACAACTTTTGTTGTGGTATCAACAAGTTCTCCTGGTGTGTTTTAAATTTGTAATGCTCACTGCAGAGATCTCCCAAGGTATTTCTTAAGATAACGTGATGCAGGGGCATAATATGTCACTTTAGAGTTTCTCTATTTAGGAATACGTTCGCTAGTTATCTCTTAAGAAAGGGCGTTTCTGTCCGTTAGTGTAGGGTTTTCTCTGTTTAGGTTTTGTTTGCTAGTATAAATAGGTTATTAGGCCCTTCTTAGAAGGCAGACTTTATTATTGTTTTTAAGAAAATAATCAATGATTATCAATGAGTAATTCGGCTTCTAGCCCTAGACTCAGTTTATCAACGTCTTGTTGATTTCCTATTGTTGTATTCTTCAACTTTCTGTTTATTGTTAGTTTATGCCTGTGTGTTGCTAGCCTAACCTCATCAATTGGCCCTAGAAACAGGGACTACTAAGCTGACCAGCCGGCGATTGTGCACAATCACTTGAAGAGTAAGTGATTGTTTAATCACGTTTTTGAGACACTGCACTATTGGGAAATGTTAGCTTACTGGTGCATGCACTAGTGTGCAACTCTAGTTGTCAAGGTGGTTGTTTAGGCTTTATCTTCAAGTGATTGTGCACAATCGCCTGCTAGTCAGCTTAGTAGTCAGTATTCAACAATCCTTGCAAAAAGTCAGCTTGTGCCGAAGTTTGGTTTGTATTGGAAATTGCATAGGAACAAGAAGAAGGAAAAGGAAACTGGAGCCACTTCACCAAGGAGTTTAAGTATTGTTGGAAGCTCAGAACTTGAACGAGAAGATTTCATTAATCAACCTAAGATGCGTGGCATTAATGTTGTGATGGGCATAAGAATTTTGGTGTCTGGTTTCATTCCTGCAGACTGTCTAGCTGAATTCTTTTTGAGTCAGTTTGCTCGTCGGCTTGTGTCACACAAGAGTGCGCATGAAGACCATGAAGAACGTGCCGACAAAACAGAATATGAAGGCGACTGATCTCCCTTTAGCAAGTCGTGTTATTGCCATCAAAGGTTTTGTATCAGCATGTGGAACCTTGACTAAGGATGACGTACCAGAAAAGAAGAACGACGTCTTGAGAATTCTTTGCGTATACTTGTGGGTGATTATTTAGGTTTCAGTCATATGAACCCTGATTTTCTGAGATTAAGTAATAGTTCTGTGCACAACTATAAGGTACCGACAACTAGGAAAAAGTACAGTAATCTCCTACTACAGCAGCGGTCAAAGTTAGTGACTATTGTCTTGGTGATTATGGTCATTCTTTGGCTACAAGATCTGGTTGAAGCCGTAAGTAACTTGTTGGAGTAAATATGATAGAAATGAAGGAAAGATTAGTACGTGCTGAATATCGAAGCAGGGTGATGGAATTAATTCTTGGTACTGGCATAGCTAAGTCCAGTATTAGAAGTAAAGGTTTGGGTTTCGTGTTTGATTGTGGAAAATCAGCAAGGATCTCATATGGTGCAATGAAGTTGAACAGCATTTCTTGTTTATTGCCGTTTACCATCTCTAAGGCTAAACGTTATGTTTTTTTCCGCGGAAAGTCAGCTGGATGTTATACAAGGGTACTGGAGAATGAGCTTGAGGCAACATGTGCTAGAAGTTATTAAGACGTTCTCGTCGGAGGCGAGAAATCTTTTAACCTGGGGTGGTTGATGCAGGGGCGTGATATGTCACTTTAGAGTTTCTCTATTTAGGAATGCGTTCGCTAGTTTATCTCTTAAGAAAGGGCGTTTCTGGCCGTTAGTGTAGGGTTTTCTCTGTTTAGGTTTTTTTTGCTAGTATAAATAGGTTATTAGGCCCTTCTTAGAAGGCAGGCTTTATTATCGTTTTTAAGAAAATAATCGATAGATTATCGATAGTTAGGCCCTAGACTCAATTTATCAACATCTTGTTGATTTCCTATTGTTGTATTCTTCAACTTTCTGTCTATTGTTAGTTTATGCCTGTGTGTTGCTAGCCTAACCTCATCATAACGTCTTAGCACATTGATTGTGTAGAAACTCGAGCAGTTTTGGTATGGGCCAAAGTCACAGATTGAGGTTATCGTTATCGATTTCAGATATAAAGACTAGACCTAAGTGATAATGCAGATAATAACAATGAGCAGATAAATTCTTGAACTGAAACCGACACAAAAGAAAATTCTTGACAGACAGAGTCTTCAGCAATAGTTAATGACAAGATAACACCCCAAAGCAACCCAAAAGTAAATTCATCAGAATTAGGTACAGTTTTAGTTTGACGTAGATATATTAAAAGCTTTCCGTGATTCATCCTATTTGATAGTGGTCTTTGATTGTTTATTTGATGTTATATGTATGAGTTCTTGGAAAGTTCTGTCAATAAAATAGTTTCGAATACCAACTGACACATGTATGGTTTATCATATTGTAGACATGTAGTTTGATAATGCGAGGATCTAATTCACCACTTACAGCCTCTGTTTCTTCTAATGTTATACGGTTCTCATTAACAGTGCCCATTGGAGGCAAAATATCCTTGTCCGTTCAAAGTCTTATCGTTTTAGACCATTTTATTCTTTGTTGTTAAGCTCCTCATGTTGTGTAATTATGTTTTTTTTTTTTTTTATGAAGAGTTCTCTAATTTGTTTAAAATTTTGTTTACAGGGGCACATTAGCGGGTCTGCCAGTCATGGAATGCACATCCATCTGTTGTACTTCCCCTCTCATTCGATCTGATACTTCATCTCTCTCATCATTTTCGTCATCTTTTCCAACTCAGAAACTACTACAATCTGCTTGTTTTCCATCAAGTTTGTTGAAATCTAACCAGATTTCGTGTCAGACATCTGCTTCTTCTTCCATTTCATCTTCTGTTAATGGAAAAGGTTAGATTTTTCATCTCATCTCGTAACTTTTTTTTTCTCGCTATTTTACATAATGGGTTTGCTTAAAGAATTGACCATGTTTAGATTTAGGTTAGGGTTTTAGCCGCGTTCGTGAGCGATGGAAAAATGGGGTCTTTTTATCGAGTTTGATGTGGGTTTTCTTTTTATGTGGTCTCTTTAGATTATTTGGGTTTCATTTACTTTATTGTTTCGTTTGTCTGGTAGAATATAAACCATTGGATTTCTTAATGGGTGAATTATATTTTGAAATATTAATGGCTCTTTCTACCGATTGATTACACTGAATCTCATTTAGTACAATGTAAGCCATGATGAGCTCCTCCTTTTCAGATGAAGCTTTAGTCCTAGCATGTAGAATTGTGTGCGTATAGGTAAGAGGTTAACATAAATAGCCGAAGAATATATACTGAGTTAATCAATCTGAAGTCTTAATACAACGTATTCGCGATGGTACTTATTTAAAAATACAAAAATGTTGTAATACAAGTGCAACTTTACAAACTCTGTAGATATAGGTTAAAGAAATACAATTACTTTCGAGTTCCGCCCTTTTAAGATACTGGATGTGTTGGAGTAGTGTCGATATTTCGTTGACTAGTAGGTGGTCTATTGATCTTATACAATGATACGTTTTAGCACCGATTAGTAGTTGGTACAAACTCTCGAAATCGGTATGTATAAGCAAATAAGGTTTCAGATGAACTATCTCGCTCTGTGTAGTGTTACTTAACTGGTGAATAGGTATTTTTGGATTTTGTTATGTACGACTTAAATTGTAATACTAATGACTTTTTCTCTAACTTCAACTTAACCTCTTTATGTATATTGATTTTCATAGTTTCGAAAGAAGTGAAACCTTAGTGTTTTGTCATTGTTTAGGTTCTCTCTTATGGCTTAAATCTTGGCTTAAATCTTGTCATTGGCCGACTTTGAACTGAGTAGAGAAGTATGGCTTAAATCTTGGAAACAACTGCTGCCACACCATTCAAGAACAAATATTTCGCTTTTCGTTTTGCATGATAGATCGATATTGTAATTGTTGGAGTGTGTTGAGAATATCACCAATTTCAGACTTAGGATCATAATCTAACACTCTGCAGAAGAGTGAATTAGGATGACTAGGAAGAAACTGACACAATTGATCCTAGAGATTATATCGAGATATATTATCTTGCTGATGAATAATAAGTTTGCTAGTGTGCCTTATACAGTAATAGATGCAACATCTATTAGTGGTTCATACACACCCAAAGATCATAATCAGTAGTAAATTCATATGCAATGAAGGCATACATATTACATTAGTGGATACTTCTATTATGAAGTTTTTGTTAGAATGAATAACCAGTTACTTGTGTGAATAAGTTCCCGTAATACTTGGGCTATTGTGCTTTTAACCTTTTTTTTTCCTTGCAAAACGAGTACCAGAAATATGATGTTTATTTAATTAATCTTCATTCGCCAGCAAAAACAAAGGGTACCTTTAACTTAATTGTAGTTCTGAAACAACCCACGAGTACTGCAACATACTTTGCTGAATTCGTAAATTTCATGTGTTTTCAGCAAAACTGGGGGTTAAGGACTTCATTCACATCAGTGATTTTGATAAAGATACTATCTTTAAGATCCTGGATCGTGCATCTGAAGTCAAGGCGCTACTTAAATCAGGAGACAGATCATTCCAACCATTTAAAGGGAAGTCAATGGCAATGATCTTTGCAAAGCCGTCAATGAGAACTCGAGTTTCTTTTGAGACAGGGTTCTTCTTGTTAGGTGGACATGCTATATATTTAGGACCGGATGATATCCAAATGGGGAAAAGGGAGGAAACACGTGATGTTGCTCGTGTGCTTTCTGGCTATAATGATATCATTATGGCTCGTCTATTTGCTCATCAGGTATGTCGGTGAGTTTTGCCTATCATTCTAGTAGTTATTACATTTACTGTTAATGGGATCTGTTGGGGTTGACTTGCTGTTTCTAGATCCTGCATATTATGCCATCTCTGCAAATTGGATATCCAGAGCTCGTAACTTTATTATCTTCAAGTAGTTGGCATAAGCTCAGGAGATCTTGGCTCTTCAAGCCAGTTATTCAAACTATATATTTTTAAACTTCAGCATGACTTGGTGTAAATTTAATCCAACTTTCTTCGTTCAGTTTAAATTCAGACTATGTAAAATTTTAACTCTCCCCGCTTAAAGCCCCTTTAAGTTTACCCTCCCCTACCAAGAATTGAGGTTTCGCCACTGCCACTGAGCAAGTTGAAATAGGACATGACTCCAACCTTAGGAGTTTTTTTTTTTTTCATATCAGCTATTCTGGTTATTGTTTGTGCTTTTCTTTATGTACTTATGTTTCTTGTTCTATTTACCACAGCTTTTTTAGCAATGCAGGACATTCTTGATTTGGCAAAATACGCTTCTGTACCAGTCATCAATGGCCTGACTGACTACAATCATCCTGTTCAAATTATGGCCGACGCGCTCACTATAATCGAACACGTTGGTCAGCTTGAAGGAACAAAGGTAATTTAATTCCTCTCTTGTTATTGAGTAACACCTTCGCAAAGCGAATTGAATTCTCCTTACTTCAAATATTCCTTCATGTTTCTCGGTTTTATTTTAGACTATGCTGATATTGCACTTTTGTCAATGTGAACCACAGGTCGTGTATGTAGGAGATGGAAACAACATTGTGCATTCGTGGCTTTTGTTGGCATCGGTGGTTCCCTTTCATTTCGTTTGTGCATGTCCTAAAGGATTTGAACCAGATGAAAAGACAGTTGAGAAGGCAAGGAATGCTGGAATAAGCAAAATCGAGATAACCAATGATCCCAAAGAAGCTGTTAAAGGGGCAAATGTTGTGTACTCTGACGTTTGGGCAAGTATGGGTCAAAAAGGGGAGGCTGGATACCGCCGTAAAGTTTTTAAAGGATTTCAGGTATGCTTTTATAATTTTGGCTGTCACATTGAATGGTTGAGTCCCCAAAAAAAATTTATTTAAATTATAGTGGCATTGCGTGTAACAATTGATTTATTGATAGTGATAGGCTTATTGCTGGGCTTCTTGATGGTTTCATTGGTGGGTAACCAATGATGTTCATGCACGCAATAAATGCTTTGAACTTCGAAAGCGTAGTGATTCTTCTATGCAGAAAAACCCTGAAATAATGTTTAGGTGAAACTAAAATATTAGAGTTCTATTGAAAATAAATATTAGTATTTTGCTTGAATTTAGTTTCGTGTGGCGAAGTAAACCTTGTGATCTATAAAATAGATAAGAAAATCATTAGGCAATGACTGAACAATTGTAGTCCAATAGAGTCAACCGTGTTCTCTTTTCCCTTTGGAGTGAGTCGACTAACTCGTTCATAACTTAGCACGGAGTACTTCTTCTCTCAAAATAGGAGGCGACTTTATTTGACAGAAGCATGGAGTCTTCTTTTTTAGGTTACTGGTGCATCCTGTGATTATGTGATCTAACTATGAATTACTCCCTGCCCCGTCCTCTTTAAAACTGTATTGCAGGTAAACGAAGAGCTAATGACGCTAGCAGGACCAGAAGCGTATTTTATGCACTGCCTACCAGCAGAAAGAGGTGTCGAGGTCACAAATGGAGTTATTGAAGCTCCCAACTCCATCGTCTTTCCGCAAGCTGAAAACCGTATGCATGCACAGAATGCTATAATGCTTCATCAATTTGGTTTTTAACTGTTAAGAAGTGAGGGTACTAGTGCTAGTGGTAGTAGTGTTTTTTCGCAGGGCAGCCAATTTTCTGATGGTAGACTGGTTTTATATGATGTTTAAGTGCGAGAAACACCATCCTTTCCTCGATCTCCTTGATCTACGTTAGGAATGAAAAACTAGTCGTGGGTAGGTACACCATTGTTTCTTCTCATCTCCTTCATCTAAGTATTTGTTGCTCTTTGTTTGATATCTGTTACTTGTGGAAAAAAAATCACAAATTGAGTTTATTTAATTCTAGGGAACTATGCCGACTCTCAAAATAGGCATTTCAAAAGTTGGTCTGACTTTTCTTTACTAAAGTAAACAAAAGAAGAAAAAAAATGGGATTAAAAAATAGTCAAAAAAACAACTTCGAGAAGGGTAGCTCCTGCAATCGACAAACTAATTTGGATGTAAAATTTTCAAATAGATTTCTAGAAGCAAAAGAGTCTGACTTTTCTTTTGGTATCCAAACACCCGATTTCAGAATTAACTTTTACTCCCTCCGTACCACATATATAGGTGGAATTTTTATTTTTCTTTGTCCCATTAGATAAGTGGAGTCCTATTTTCAAGATGAATATTCTCACAAGTACCCTTATTTATTGTACATAGAAAATTGTGTTATTAATAAGACAAAGGGTAAAACAAGAAAAAACATGAAAAATAATGAATTCAAGGTAATTTTCTTAATAATTGGTCCCTCCGCCTATATATGTGGTACGGAGGGAGTAGTAAAGTAAAAATATGTTGCTTCTAAAATCTGTTTCTCGTATCCAAACATGCTATTAATGAGCTAAAGAAAACGTTCCATTTTTGTATGGCCCACCAAATATCAGCTAGTATTTTTTATTGCGGGTTTGAATGCACACTCAAAAGTTGGTTTTTGATTTCTAGAAATAAAAAAGTCAGAAGTTAGTTTGAGTACCTAATTTTGGAATGACTTCTAGAAGCTGAAAAAAGTTACCAGAACAGATTTACTTCTGCTTCCCTAGAAGTAGAAGTTAAGAGCAGGAGCAGAAATCAGAAGCAAAGATATTTGCTCCAAAAAAAGTTAACCTTTTTGCTTTTAGAAATTATTTTGAGATTGTGTACCCAAATTAACATCTGATTTTTTTTTTTTTCTTTCGGAAGTTGAAAAGCCAACTTCAAAATATGTATTCAAACAGCTTCACCTATGAACTCCCATGCGATTAGTGGGCTAGAGAAAACGTTTAGTGGGGAAGAGAAAACGTTTTATTTCCCTATGATATA
The DNA here is from genome assembly GCA_023531105.1 of Papaver atlanticum. Taxonomy (NCBI): domain Eukaryota; kingdom Viridiplantae; phylum Streptophyta; class Magnoliopsida; order Ranunculales; family Papaveraceae; genus Papaver; species Papaver atlanticum. Next base: position 126,027 of record JAJJMB010017856.1, on the reverse strand, counting down.
GTCAACATACATTGACCAAAAAGTGTCTTGACAAAAAAGAAAAGAAGGCACTATTAAATAAATAAATAAATAGCTCACTTCAAGAGGGAGAAAAAAAGAGATCACTGAATCAATTCCGAAAATCAAATCAAAACCCTAGTTTTTCATCAAAGAATCATCAAAATGTTTAGGAACCAGTACGATACAGATGTAACAACATGGAGTCCAGCCGGAAGATTATTCCAGGTGGAGTATTCCATGGAAGCAGTAAAACAGGGTTCAGCAGCTATTGGACTTAGATCTAAAACACATGTTGTCTTAGCAAGTGTTAACAAATCCAATTCTGAATTATCTTCACATCAGAAGAAGATATTCAAAGTTGATAACCATATCGGTGTTGCAATTGCTGGTCTCACTGCTGATGGTAGAGTTTTATCTAAATATCTTAGATCTGAATGTATTAACTATGGATTCACTTATGAGTCTCCTCTTGCTGTTGGGAGATTAGTTGTTCAGTTAGCTGATAAATCCCAGGTATCTTTCATTCTTTAACCTCCCCCTTTTATTTGTTAAGTAAATTTTTGTGAATTGGGGTTTATTTAGTTTTGATTTTATGAAGTTTATGTTTTAGAGAAATTAGGGTTCATTTGATTCGGTTAAGTTTTTTTATGAATTGGGTTTATTTAACCCTAATGTTTTATTTTTCTATATTATTTAGGGTTTGTTTAGTTTTGATTTTATGGATGTCTGTTTGGATTGTTCAGTTTATGTTTACAAGTTAGAGAAATTAGGGTTCATTTGATTTGGTTATAATGTTAACCTTAATGTTGTCGACTCTTTATACTGATTGATTAAGCTGAACCCAAGGCTTTTTATGAATGAGGGTTCGAAAAAGTGGAACCTTAGTGCTTTCTCATGATTTAGACATGTATGGCTAAGCTTCTTTTTAGTACTAATCAAAGAAATATGGGAAACTTGAAAACAAGTAACAATATTTGGTGGACATGGATGGCCTATTTATCGGTGAATACCAGGCGTCTACAATAAATAGGGCACAATGTGCACCAAATGTGCGTGCATTATAACATTTTTCCAGAAGTTACACTTGAAAGTGGTTAATAGGGTACTAACTTACAGAGTTATTAACATATAAGTAGTTCTTTTGATAAAATGCCTCAAAGAATTGATTTACATTGTAGTTTTAGTATTAGATTGTGAAGAGGTTTTGGGTACTGGGTTTTGTTTATATACGTTTTAGAGCAATCACTTATTGTTGTGCAATCCTAATAACATCCAGCAATTTCGCAGCATTAGGTCAAGAGTCATCAGTAGTCCCTGTTAGTTTCTAGTCGTGTTTTTTCCTCTTTGGTCGGCCCTCGCTGCTGCTGCAGTAGTCTAGTAGTAGTGCTATCTCGATACGAGGTTGCACGCTTAGTGCTATGCATTTTTGTTCCCTTTTCTCTGTTGTTGCCTCAATACAGAACTCTATAACATATGCGTTTATCAAATTTGCTCATAAACCCCTGCAAAATGCAGTTATACGATGTCACACTACACACAATAACACTACGTTAGTAATGTAGGTCGACCTTATACAACACTGCCATAGGAATGCAGTCAGTGCATCTATGATTTTGTTAAAAATGCCTTTACACGGTAGATATTAGGTAGATGTTGGTTAGAGGAAAAAGAGCACTTTCGATCCAGGTGTTTAAGATGCTGAATGTGTGGGAGTATAATAGATAATACACGGTATCATCTATGAGTAGTCAGTAGAAACTCAAAGATCATTCGAAATCAGCATGTTTAAGAAAACAAGATTTCAGATGAAATATATCGCCTCTTCATTGTTTTGTTTGACTGATATACAGTAGATACTTTTGGATTTTCAAATGTGTGACCCTTTTTGAAATACCGAGGACCTTTTCTTCAGATTCAACTCAGCTTCTTTCCGTATATTGGTTTTCAAAGTTTTTTAATAATTGAAACCTTAGTGTTTTCATATGGTTCAAGTTCTCTCAGATAATGTACTCTTTGAGTTTTGTCTGACTTTGCACTGAATTAAAGCTTTCTGAACATTTGATACTAATTACAGAACTATGGCTACAATCATGAAGTTTTTATCATAAGGAATAACCAGTTACTCTTATGAATAATTAGCTTTGTTACATCGCAAATAGCTGTACTGTTGCTACATAATCCTTTCTCATGGAATGGGTATCAGTGATATTGCCGTGTAAATGCTTTTCCAAGAGGTCAGCTTGTCTACTCTTGCTAAGTGTACTTGAATATCCTGACAATTGCTTGTTTGTTTGCTAATACAGCATACTTACCTCATTCTCTTGGCAGGGTAGTGAACCTCCATCTTATGACCAGCTATTATTTCGTACCTTCAGATTTCTTTGTTGAGCTGTATTTTCTGTAATCTTTGTGTTGTCATATGGAAATAGTAGTCATATTAGTCTGATCATTATATATGATTAGCTTGAATCCTCTTAAGTTTTAATAAACTACACGATGGACAATGGACTGAGTGCAAATTATGCTTGGAATGTCTTGCATAACAGGGTTCTATATGCTCCAAGTGTATTACTAATTTTCTTTCTTGCAGGCTTGCACCCAGAGGTCATGGAAACGTCCATATGGTGTTGGTCTGCTTGTTGGAGGATTGGATGAATCAGGAGCACACCTCTACTACAATTGCCCAAGTGGGAACTACTTCGAATACCAGGCCTTCGCTATTGGGTCTCGCTCACAGTCTGCTAAAACTTACTTGGAACGCAAATTTGAGTCCTTCGCCAACTCTTCCCGTGATGATCTGATCAAAGATGCGCTCTTTGCAATCAAGGAAACTTTACAAGGAGAGAAGCTAACAAGCTCAATCTGCACTGTTGCTGTTGTTGGTCTCGAAGAGGATTTCCACATTTTGGATCAGAAAACTGTACAAGAGTTTATCGAGTTGTTAGAAATAAGGGAAGAGGCATCTGTTCAACAAGAAGCTGGTCAGGATGGTGGTGCAGCTATGCAGGAGGACAGGCGTCCAGAAGTGCCTCCTCCAGCTCCAATGGACATTGGAGATCTGTAAGAGAAGCGGTTGATTGCTTTGAAGGAGGACTTCGATAGTTTCCTTAACGATTATGTGACGGACAAGATATACCCTCCTTTTGTTTCCATGGTTCCATTGTTCTTTTTACCTACCTAGTATTTTGGTTTAACCCCCGAGTATCGGAGAACAATTAGAACCTCGCCCCAATTGTAAAAAGTAGTTACGAGATAGAACTGTTGGATTTTTCTAACGAATTGCGCAAATGTTAAAACAACAAAAGGGTACTGGAGTATTACCTGATCATAAATCTTTTTAACATAATGATATCTTGACAAATGGAGTTTTTGGGTTTTTCTCTTTTTTTCTTTTTCACAGACCAGCAATTTTTTCATCCCAAGAGGGCCAAATCAATTACAAAATACAGTTCAGAGTACTGGACTGAGAACTGAAAGGCAATAAAGCTACAGAAATCAAAAATATAACATATCAGGCCATTCTAAATCTGGCAGGAAAGGAGGTGTTGATTTGAAAGCAGAAACTGCAGCACTTGAATCAGATTAACCCAGGATGTTACTAAATCTTCTCTGACCAACCCACCCCAAACCAAACAAGAATTGCAAGCATTTCTGTGGTCCAATTAGTAACACAGCTAATTCCTTCTGCAACAACACCAGCTACCACCCCTAAAAAAGAATTCTCCCAGTGAATCCAAAACCTGCAGGACATGGATTTCCTTTGGCTGCACCATCACAGCAAACAATGAACCAGCCCAGAGGAGGGAAAGACCAACCAATCTGCTGAACTTCCATGAGTCAAAATCAATCGTATGCAAAATCTCCATCTCCTCAAGGGAGGAGGGAACTTTTATCTTTTGAAGTACTCTGATGTCTTGTTCTTGCGATCATTTCTGATAGCTACGCACGATGAGAAAACTTACAGTAGTGGCAGAGGCGGCGGCAAGACCATGGTGAACGGCAACAGTAGCGGCAAGACCATGCTTATACTAATCATGATGAAGCTTCAGTATGTGTTTGAGTACAATAATGTTCATTGAAGCATATAAGCAAAGTGACTATTACAAAGGGAAACGCAGACTTTTCTCAGGTTTGCAAAATGCCAAAATCGTCTGCATTCAAAGACTATCACTGGTACCTAGAGACTATATCCAACTTTCTCCTCCGGAAGAATACCATACTTCTCTCGTTGGTTTTCTCGGGTGGAATAAGAAATAGGGGCTCCAAGGTCGACACTAGTATAGGATAGGCGCAGACTTGAACCTTGATAATTCCAAACATTATACCTTGTGTTTCTGTTTTCATGATTTAAATCATTCTTAAATATGTGATACGACTACTGCATGTGCAAAGAAAGACCAGAGTAACCAAGTCCTTCAGGATCTCCAAGTTAGCAATATCTCAACAGAAATGGTGTGGTTCAGTTTTAGAAATGCAAAATGCAACTGTTACCTGAGTTGAAGCAGCCAAATGCATGAGTAAATTGTTCATAATAGTTTTTTTTTTTTTTTTTTTTGTAGCATGAGATGTTCATAATAGTTGGTGGTGCTGACAAAAGAAATTCATTATATGATTTTTCAGCATACCCTGATAGAAGATTCATAGCATCTGCCTGTGCATGAAAGAAACTAACATTGAGATGATGAGCAACTGCAGCAGTATTTGCAAAATCACTAATATTAATTTTAATGATTCGCAATAGAATTGACTGTAGCAGTATTTGTAAAATCAGCAACATAATTATTAAATTTTACCAATAGAATGGCGATAATAGCAGTGATCACCGAGTATCAATAACCGGCTACACGACAAAGCAGTTGCACACCAGCAAAGTGATTATGCAAGTTCAAAGATCTGTATGTTAAGAATGAATATGCTACATTATCATTAAGTATATGCTATATTATCACTCGTTGAGATATATCATTCTCAATCTCCCTCTCATCCTTGATAATAATTCCAGTTAGATTGCTTTTGATCTCTCCTCTAGGCTGTATCCTTGATTATTTAAGCAGTCTCCTCATGGGACACTCAGTTGGTTACATTAAAATCGAACAACCTGTTTCTCTCTCACCGACTAATGGAAATCTAGCATTTAACTATTCAGCAACCTACTCCGGTACCGACATCTAGCCAATAAAGGCTGCACAAGGAAAACTAGATTATTCTAAAAAGTTCGCAGCTACGTTCTTATAGTAGCTAGATGACCTCCAGTTGTTGGGTGATGGAGTTACAAATGTTTGTGAGACTTCCCTGTTATTCATTCATGATTTGCGGTCTAAATGCATTAAAATTCAGATTCCGGGAAGTTATGCAGCTTAGACAAATTGTTGTACAAGGAGATAAAAGACATCAGATCAATTACTTACATATACCTTTTTGAATTCAGAATTCACTCGTTCTTCTGCTTTTAACCTCTGCTAAAAAGAAACAAAACAGAACATGCATTAGCATATAAGAAGAGATCAGCCAACATAGAATAACTGAAAGCGACAAGATGAGAAACTAAGAAGGAATTGATGATTTACTGCTGCATATTAGAAGTACCTTTTCAGGATCTGTAATGGCCTCGTGATTTGATCCAGTATACACCCATCTCCAATAGATACATTGCCAATTCACAGTACGCGGTAATATAAATTATTAATAGTACTCTTATAAGAATCTTGCATTTAGCAAGTGAACTTTGTTATTGAACTAGTTGGTACTATTTAGATACAATTATCAAGAGGTTACAGCTCAGCAGTGTCCTGCACTGTATAATAGGGTGCAGAAGGAGAAAGTAATTGTGGTACTAGAAAAATCATACACAAGCAGGAGCATCGAAATGCGGGAAGGCAATGAAGGCAATGGATAAAGGAATAATAAGTACAGGGGATTTTATGTCGACAAGAACAGGATCCAAACTCGGGATATCTCCATTCTGTGCAAGTTCTAACGGGTGACCATTCAGAAGCATAGTTTGGCTTCTTAGGTTACCGTCCATCGGAGTTAAATGGTATTCTTCTCTTGATAATGCTCCATATGATGCTTTTCTCCCAAGCCATGAAACTGTTCTCTTAAGACCATGCGTGAAAGATTTTTGTTGCTGATTTCCTACAACCAAGTTGAGGTTTATATTGTTACGGACTCTGATTCGATATTCAGTATGGTTGCTTAGATTGATCAGAAGTAAGGTTATGCCTGCCTGTAAAAGAGAACGACCGAGAATAAAATGAAACATTAAATACATATCTATAGGGATGTTAACAGCAAATATGGATGCCCAAGATACAACATTCTCTTTCTAAGCGATGTTAGATATATTGAAAAAAGAAAAATATGAGGCTCACTTTTTCCTTTGAACAATGAGCATAAACACGTAAGTGCGCTGAAGCATCGCTATCAACTGAGAGAACTCTTTTACCCATAAGCCGATGCCATAGAAGTGCACTACTCGTATCAAATTTATCCAAGCAAAAAAAGTATGAAAATAAGATGTCTTCGTGCTGAGCAAAACAAAATAACTATTTCTATCTGCGTGATAATTTTTAAACATGTTTACCTGTAGTAATCAGGGTTGGGAACAAATGTGGTTGTGTTGAGGAGACCATAGTTCCCACCAATCAAAGTTTGTCTACAATATACCTTTGTTTCGTACTTGGATGACATTCCAAGCTGATCTAAGTACCTAAATGTATATAAAATTATCGTAAACTTGAACAGCATATCAACAAGAGAATGTAAGACCGATTAAGAAAACTCGAGATAAATAAGACATACAGAGAAACAACTTAATCCAGTTTACCAGAAGCTATTAACAAATCTATTGGACACATGACGACCACCATTATTGTAGGCTCCTCCAGCTTCTCCAACCCAGGCAGAAGCCCAAGGACCATGTCTTTTCATTGTTTGCTGAAGATTGACGAAAGTTCCAGCAACCCTATTCAAATGATAGGGATCCAATATCTTACTCACAAGATGGGGATCATCACCTAGAGGGAGAGAGATAGAGGAAATGTATTGGCTCAAAGAGGCAAGATAGATAAAATAAACCAAAAGTCTTTCTACGGAATGAAGGAAACCGTAAATGATTTACCCACCAGCGCCCAGATTGTATAGATGATGTGTCAATGCATTAACCGTGTTTAGCCCGGATACATCAAGAAACCTTGCATACCATTTCAGATCAAAGAATCCTCCTGGTGCTAGAAGCAAGGGTTTGACAGCGGAGTTCTTGTATAAATCATTGATGATAGCTTTAAGGTTGATTAAATCTTCTCCATACTGTGTGGCACCAACACTAGCACCAACTCCATTTCCACTCAGCTCGTTACCTTCAGCAGGAATTTGAATGTGGTTGGTCTGAGTAAATTACTAAATGCATTCAAGGAAATTAAAGTTAGACATGATACTTTGATGAGTGTTATTACCAAATTCCCAGGAATCGATACGGTATCCTTTGGAGATGGTGTACTTGATGAAATCACGGGCATTACTCGTATTCCAAGCACCTCCCCAGGCACCTTTTCCGGTTTTGTGCCTCCCATAAAGTGCATTCAGTCCAAATGTTATTATGGCCCTACAAACGCAAGATTCAAATACGCAACCACTATCACTTTTCTATGCATGTTCCATCCATCAAGTACGGACATGTATAAAGGCATCAGTTGCTTGTTCATAATGGGTGTTATTGGAGCAAACTTCTATTAAGATCGAAAGTAGTCAAGGATCAGCAGCTTGCACGATATTCTTTTGCTCTTTTCATACATCACAAAAATAGAAACATAGAGCTGCAGTGGGATATCTAATGTCTAAATGGGTATCTTTTCTCTAGCAGACGCAGGGAGGCTCTCTAGAAAACTCTAACATGATTAATCAGAAATAACTTTCTAGACATTCTCCTGAATGCTAACTATTTTGCAAAGATGTTATCAATGTTCTCAAGAAGATAATAAAGTCAAAAGCTTTGTAAAGCAAATCAGCTTAGTAATTAAGCACATCATTAAATTGTGTCAGTCTTCAACATTCAGATGAACATGACAAATGCTTTCTGCTAGCTTAACTACATAAGAAGGTAAACAGATGTAAGAATAGGCAAGTAAAAATCCAAAAGTTAAAATCTTACCCTGTCTTACCAAGTAAGTCGTTGAGCTCATCCCATCTATCCATGTGTAAACAACCTTTGGAAAACCCAAACAGCCCATCTTTTTTCTTGAAAAATGGATGAGAATGACAAGGATATTTCAAGGCGCCCACGTCATAAATAACTTGGTCTTGCAGAGATCCCCCAATTCTTATTCTCAAATGATCGAACGCTATTACAGAACACAGCCATAAACGAAGCAAAATCAGCAATACAGAATCACAAACCTCAGAAAATCAATTTATCGAGCACATGAACCAACAAATATAAGTCGATGTCTTTATACATGAGCGAACTTTGAAACAACAAAAATAAGCAAAAATGACAACTCTGTGTAGAAGCTCAAAAGGCAAGAATATGCACCTCTTATGGCCTTGGCGAGCAGCGGATGAGACAAGTTCTAAGTAACAACATAAAAGAATCATCAGCTGTGTTGTATATCCGATATCCTTAGACTTACAAAAGCAATTAAGATATCTTACGAAACTTGCTTGAATTCTTACCAGGGTTAAGGCAGTGGAATCTCCCCATGGACAATGGTTGTAGTTACACTTATCTGATGGCCACCAATCAATAGTAGCACAAACAAAATGATCATCAGTCTCAGCAACCTTCGTAGCACCCCTAACAACAACTGTTGCATACGCAGTTTCTTGAGCAAAAATCACAGGGAGACAACAAGCCGTATAGATAAACAAAGGCACCCAGAAAGCCATTTGCTAGACAACAATCACAATTCCTTCAAACACTAGGTAATAATTACTCAATCGATTTAGCTGCACGAAAACGATTAAGTTAGCTACAAATGATTTTCATAATTTTAATCAAAATTCTTTTCCAGAACAGTTCATTAATGCAATCTACAGATTCAGAAGAACATGCCAATTTCAGTTTTTCTTTTTGTTTTTGTATTGTTTTGTTTTGTTTTGAAGTAATCAAATCAATCTTGATCTCCTCTTCCTCTGAGACCATATATGAACAAAACCCATTTCATAAAATTCCACTAAAATCCATTTGCATCTAATTTATAACAAATCCAAAAAAAAAAAAAAAAAAAACTATCTTTATCATATCAATTTCAAAAAAAGGAAATGGATTCACAGCAGCATCATTTCTACAATCACATGAAAATTCTTAACGATTCAGAAGCAGGAACTGAATTTCTTACCTCATAAACTGGAAATTCAACATCTGAAATTTGAAATCATATCACTGTAGAAAATTGAAGCTGCTTGCTTTCTGTCACTCTCTCTTTCTCTTTTTACATTCCTTGGCTTGTATTTTAATCATATACGTATCCACCCACTACTAATCTAACCACGAGACCGTTGTCGCACTCAATCTTCAAATCTTTGTCGGATAGAGTAAGAATTTTGCAACGCATTTTATTCTTATTTTAATATTATTATTATGGACCGTGCAGCTAAAAAAGTAATTCTAATTTCTTTCTGAAAGCAAAAGGTAGTCAAATTAAAAATAAATAATTAATTAATTTTTCTACATATGCGGAAAATAATATAGTGGACTTGTTTACTAATTGGGTAATTTAGTGTGTTGCGGAAAATAATATAATAATTAATCATGATATTAGCAGCTGAAAAAGGTAATTCTAATTTCTAAAAGTGAAAGGTAGTAAAAGAAACCAAATTAAAAAAAACAAATCACAACAGTCCTGGTGGGCCATGCTCATGGTAAATGAAATTAAGCATATTTCTATAAACGACCAACCGCCAACGTATTTAGTTAACATATTTACATTTTCATATTGATCTTATTGATTTGAATGGACCGCAAGCATTGATTGTGCTCAACGCGATCATAGTGTTCATAAAACTTAATATTTTACTACATCAATAAAATTTCAGCTTTTTCTTAATGGCAGAGCAAAAATGGATCCGAAAAGTGCAAGACTAGTGGTTGACTCGTTAACTAAATCGATTCAGTTTTAACCCGGACAAATATATCCCTACTAAATATAGACAATTTCACCATTATCATGAACTCAACAACGCTGCCATCATCTACCCCATGAATTAGTTTGTCAGGTTTTATGAGATTTAGTTTCGTATGTTTAAACTCCATGGTGACGAACCTGCACATGTGGAGTAGTTTGCATCTTTCTATTTTATGTCGTATGCATAAAAGAATCCACATATTTTCCTCTAAATTTCTCATCCCGATGAAGGGATTATTAATTATGAGGATGACTTTTTTCATTATTATGGGTTTGCTTGTGATACTTAATGATGTGATCTTATTATAGTGATTTATTAAGATATGATTATCAAAGTATGTTTCGTTTATACTTTGAAATCTATCCGTGGTGGAGAGCCATTATAGACCCTCCTACTGGTGAAGACATTTTCTGTTATACCTAATTAGTATTAGTATCAAATTGGACCTAAATCAAAACTTGCTTGTAATGGAAATTATCTCAATTAGAAGGAACTTAAAAAAAATCACGCCATGTCAGTTCTGTTCTTGTTTACTGTTTCTGTTTAATTAAAATTCGTAACTAAAATTCTACCATAATTTTGAGACCAGAATTTTTTTTATCTCACGACTTTTATAGTTTGGGTGCTTAGAGGATCGTGGTGGTGGAGTTGGTGATTAGGTTTTTGTAGTCAGTGTGCGTTTTTAGTAGGGTAAATTTGTACGAGTTAGAACAATATAGTGAATCAATCCTGGTTGATGAGTCAGCACAATTTTCTCACCCCTTCAATCCTTTTTCGTTCCCCCTCTAACAAAAACCAAAATTTAATGGTCTTAACATAAATAATTTATAGAAAGTCTAATGGAACTTGCAAAATATTTGTCCAAATCCTTTTTTTTTTTTTTTTTTTTTGCTTTTTTCGGGAAATCGACATATTTCGATTCATTCAAATCAAAAAAGTGCTTACATGTTTGCTTACAAGAATAACAAAGACATCAAACTACAATAATATCAAAGCCCTAATATAATTTAAGATATCTATTCCAAGTAAATTATGAAGAGAGAGAGAGAGAGAGCAATATAAACCGCAAAGATACTCGATTTTTGTATATGTTGAAAGGATAAAAGATGGTGTAAACCGGAATCAATCCCGATCATTTAATCTTATTGTCTTCTTTGTTGATAAGATATGCTTCTAAAAGAAATACGCATTATCTTGCCTATATTCTTGTAAATCCAATCGAAATTGGATGTCCTAAATCACTTGGGTATACATTCAAAGCGATACTATATTGGATTGTTCGATGTTTATAAATCGAGAATAGCAAGCCACAAACTGGCTATCATAAATTAAAGAAATCGCCCCACAACAACGAAGAATTTCTCCCAATATGTCATAAATCACTTGGGTATGCTTCTTCCTAATGTGGATCATCCCTTATCAATTTATCTCAGTCATCTCGAGAAATCTCTTCATTTGGATAGGGGTTGATGGCTATCACCATTCATCTCTGTAACTAAAGAAGTAGCCTTTCGCCATAATACCGAACACCCTTTTCAGAAATATGACTGTATAACACAATCCTCTTAAGGCCGTGCTCTAGCATTCTTTAGGCTTCCACATCTCCGAACTTAGGGATTGTTGTATACAGTAATGGCAACAATGTTATTACTTGTTTACACAACTGTTGAGTCCTCTGACCAACGTGAGCATGTTTACCATCTTCAATCTATTCCTTTATCCAATTATCGACATTGTACTTTTGTATGAATGGAAAAATATTGATGTGATTGTTAAGATAAGGTTCACAAATACGGAAGTAAGTATACCACCAATATTGAAATAATAACAAGGTTAGTACATTTAGATAAAAGATGAGAAAAATAATAAATAAATGATTGGAACAAAATTGGTTCTTACCTCCAACACTCCCAAAAAACCATTAAGGCTTTTGGTACACTTCGAGCATATATCGAAGGTTATGCAAAGTTCTGATAAAATTTGAGACCCCAGTCATATGTTGGTGCTTTCTCTAAATCTTCTGACGATTTGAGAAAACCAATTAATGTCACTAAGATTAGATTAGGAAATAAACATTGGTCTATTGTCCACAACACAAACACATGAGCGAGTTCCCCATAATGTTCAGGGTACAAATATTGTTTATTTTGTAACATATTTTTTTCGATTTTCCTAGCATAACATTGTAAAAAACTTTTCAACACATCCACCTTCAATACATATGCTTTTAATGTTCTATATTATGGATTTCCTTCTAGATGATTTGAGTATAATTGAAGTCGGTCTTTCCATCTTTCTTCCGACTCCCATTTTGATTTGTTAAATGGAAGTACATTTCCCTCACATAAAATTCTCGTCAACATGTACAAATCTAACGTGTAACTCCTATTAAACAACGAATTCATAATTAGTTTTTTTTGAATTTTTATAATATTAAAAACAAAATCCAAAAATTTAATTACAAGAAAATACAAACTTACCACATTCAAAATCTTTGAAGAAGAACGTATTTGTAGTCTTCCACCATCATTCCAATATAACTTGAACGATTTGTGTCCTATGGTTTCTAGGTTGTGTGCCATATAAGCGCCACCAATATCTTCGTACTATTTCTTGAATAATAGGGGGAGGTACCTAAATACCGTACGAAACTCATACCATCCACCTCTTAGAGAGGCTGAATTATCTCGCTCTGGATGGTTAGATATGTGCAAAAGAGTATACCATCACTAGCTAGTTTTCTAACGTGTTGAAATTCAGATTCTTTATCCTGCTCATAATTCAATCCACTGGTTGGGATTCTAGTAGATACTTTGACTTTTTTGTTTCTTTTATTTTTTGGTTTCATACTCGTATTGGGAAGGAAGTAACTAGGGATCAAAGATTTCTATTTATGAAAAATAAGAGAAAAAAGAAAAGTTATGAAGAGGAATGAGGGGTGGTGTATGGTATTTATAGACGGGATGGAATCGGCCTTTAGCGATATAGAGTCGACCGTTGGCGACATTGATTGTATCGAGCGATATTGTATTAATATTTAGCAATAAAGTCTTTATAGCTGGCGCCATAGTAAATATCGCTCTATAAAGACATCATCACTTAGTTGTTTTCTCATAGTGACGCGGCTGGTTTGCCATACCACCTGGTATGAAAAATGGATATTTTTTCCATGATGCATAGGAATATGCTTAAGAAGATATTCATCGAATGGTTTTGGGTGTCTTTCCAAATGGATAGATACATGCTTTTTTATAGTGGTTCAAGTATACATACTCACCTGAAAGACTAGAAAGACAATTGTTGTTTGCAACAGCCCAAAGACCCATTTCCAAACTATATTTTCTTGATCTGACGATAAGTCAAGCCAAAAAGTCAACCCAAGTCGATATAGTCAATCTTTAATTCTCGTTCAATTTCTCTAACTTCCATGTCTTCTTTGATTGTATCTTGATTGATTTTTTCTTCTTCCATTCCTTCATTTGTTTTCCCTTTTTAGCCTAATTCTTGTTCATCCTTATCCACCTGTTTATTTTAACCTAAATTTAAAATTTCCCTTCTTCTGATGTAATCGAATCTCTCAATTAATTGGGTTTCTTATCCAGTTTTAGTTGTTTGTTTCTGGTTCATTGTTGGCTGATTTTTAATGTGGGTTTTTGTTGTATTTTGATTTTCTACAGAGTTATATGCAGTATTGAAGACGTGTTGTCTACATCAGTGATTGCAACAATGTCTCTCACCTTCAGTTGGCTCAAGTTTCATTGGTTACACGTCCGTTGGCTTATCTTCTATGCAGTGGTGCATCTTTATTATCCTATTATGGGGTTTTTGTTATTACTTGATACATGAAATTTCAAGATTGTCTTTTACCATCTGTATCATAAACCTTATACTATTGATTCAACACCTAGTGCAAACTGGTATTGCTCATCTTTTTTAATTTCAATACCTTTCAGAGTCTATCATTGGCATATTATCTTCATAGTTACACCTACCTATTGTCTGTGCTTTGAAATCTTATCCTCTTCTGCTATAAATACTTTTCAAGTCATTGTTTTTCTTTCATCTTTACAAACCACCTATCCGAATCTTAATTTCCATCTTCTGCTGATGTCTGATAATATTCATAACATTTCACAACATATGGAGGGTGTTTCTTTAGGAAATACTCCTTCTAAAGTGAAAGTTGTTACTCACTCAACTACCGAATACTGGAAAATTTGTTTAGCTGGTAAGCTTTTGCTCCTGGTATCATATCGTGGCAGATGCAGAAAAAGCTGCTAGGTTTATCTGGCCAAACCTAAAGTGTAATAATAATTGGCAACGAATGGTTAAATCCCTTGATCCTAATATCTTTGTTATTAGATTCAGTACAACTGAACATAAAGATGCAATATTGTTTGGAGGTGCTTGGGATTTTGATGGTCATCTAATAGTTCTTCGAGATTGGCACCCTTCGTTTCCTAGCTTATCAACACTTGAACTTTGACACATCTCCTTTCTGGTTAGAATTTAAAAATCTTCTCCCCGAAATTAAAAAATCTTCTCCCTCACACAAATCTCCCCATTCTAAATTTTAGGTTGGGGTTGTTGTATCTAATAGTCAAAATTTTATGGTAAAAAAATAGATAAACAAGATGGTCTTAATTATCCTGTATAAAATGAACACGACATTGTTGTTAGTCTGGTGGATCTTCTTGGAGATTTAGTCACTCTTTACATATTGAAAAACTGTTATTACAGAGTTGATCCTTGGAATTTTTAAGCGATCAGATAGTAATCATATAATTGATTTTTTTTCTCTTGCACAGTTGCCCAGAAGATGAGAGCATCGGATGATAAAGAGAAATGAAGTGGTTAAGTTCCCGAATCAATGAAATCATCTAATGACAGTGGCCAAATTCTCGTCGAAGTTAATGAGAATGTGGTGCGCAATATTGCTAGAGGTAGATGCTCGATCTAACTCATGTAATTAGAGTTCTCACTTGTCATCAATGCTAATAGCTTTAAATTCGGTGTCTTATAAACTTGGGAAATTGAACTTTTTTTTTCTATTGAAGAGAGTTTTTCTATGTCTCCTAGATGCTTAGTTTCTGTTCTGTTTACTGAAAGTTAGTGAATCAATACATATTTCATAGAAATTTAGGATACAATAACGTTACTCTGTCCAGATCCTCATTCATATCCTACGTTGTGTCCATCGATTGCTATCAAAATCATTTAACATGATCAGCTAATTGCTTACCTGATTTTCCATATGCAAGTTAGTCATTTTTAAGTTTTGTTGGAAATCAAATATTCTTTTATTTTCATTGCTTACCTGAGACAACAGACTTTAACAGAAAACAGAAAAAGAAAACTATTACAATGACACTCCTATTACACTGCAGTATTCTTACATTCCCCCTCCTGAGTACATCAGCTTGTTAACTAAAGTGGAGAAAAGAGATGATGCTAAGCCGTTGGTGAAGAGATCGGCCACTTGAAGATGTGAAGGAACAAATACAATCTGAACAAAAGATGATGCCACCAAATCTCTAATGAAGTAATAGGCTATCTCAATGTGTTTAGTCCTTGCATGAAAGATGGGATTATTGGCTAAGCTAGCAGCAGACAATCACAATATAGAGTAAAGGGAGTAGTAAGTGAAATACCCAATTCAATAAGGAGAAAACAGCCTGGCATTTTTAGGGGACACTTGAAAGGAATTAGGGGTCACTTTTGTATTCTCATCCACTGAAGGTGGTTATGTGGTGTCTTAAAAATATAAGTTGTCTATATTGTCCTTCACCTTTATACCAAATCTAAACCTATATCCTTTATTTTCATAATCATAACATTCCTCTTCTCATTCTTTGTTCTACCGATTGAGAAAAAAAAATTCATCGTTTTAATTTTGATTGAAACCAAATTCGTCGATCAAACAAATTTAAGGATTAATTGTTTAAAATTAAAACCCAAAATTCATTAACCATAAAGTTGAAACTTAGAACATCAAAAAAGAAAATTCAAGTTAAATAAACAAAACAGATAGATGATAGTAGTTGTGATCCAAATTTAGGATTTGAATGCTTGAAATCAAAAAATTGATCCGAAATTTTCCTAAGGTTTGCAGTTGTAGAAACATAATCGGTAGGTAACAATCTATTTTACCTACCGATTATGGAAGTACCAAAATTCAAAAATTAAAGGATTTTGCCAAAATCTCATTTTGGGGCCATTATATATTCGGAAGTTAAATTAACACAATTTACTACCGATTATGGTAGTACCAAAATTCGAAAATTGAAGGATTTTGGATATTCGGAGGTTAAAGTAACACAATTACTACCTATTATGGTAGTACCAAAATTCAAAAATTGAAGGATTTTGGCAAAATCTCATTTTAGGGCCACAATATATTCGGAGGTTAAATTAACACAATTGACTACCGATTATGGTAGTACCAAAATTCTAAAATTGAAGGATTTTGAAAAAAGTCTCATTTCGAGGCCATTATATATTTGGAAGTTAAATTAACACAATTTACTACTATTATTGTAGTACCAAAATTCGAAAATTGAAGGATTTTTGATATTCGGAGGTTAAAGTAACACAATTACTACCGATTATGGTAGTACCAAAATTCAAAAATTGAAGGATTTTGGCAAAATCTCATTTTGGGGCCATTATATATTTTCGGAAGTTAAATTAACACAATTTACTACCGATTATGGTAGTACCGAAATTCGAAAATTGAAGGATTTTGGATATTCAGAGGTTAAAGTGACACAATTTACTACCGATTATGATAATAACAAAATTCGAAAATAAATAACTCAAATAATTCTCTTAACAATAACTAAATATACACTAACTACCGATTATCTTATTTATCTACTGATTCTTAAAGGGAAAATTAGCCATTACGAAAAGCTAAAGATAAGGGGTGGATTAAACTTGGGTTTGGGTGATCCGTTTTTATCTTATTAGTGGCCCTTAATTCTTTTCAAGGGGACCCTAAAAATGCTAGGAAAAAGATATCAACAGCATTTCAGCTGATGCAACTGCCAAGGATTTATATTCAGCTTCAGTAGAAGACCTGGAGATGGTATGATGCTTTTTAGAGGACCATGAGACAAGCGAATGACCAAGAAAGACACAAAATCCAGAGATGGATCTTCTAGTATCAGGGAAATCAGCCCAATATGAGTCATTGTAAGCTGATATTGAACTAAAATCACCTGAAGAAGGTGTAATACCAGATCCCAGAGTACCTTTTAAGTATCTAAGGATTCTTTTAGCAAGCAGAAAATTGTCTTCAATTGGTTTGTACATAAATTGTGCTACATAATTGATAGAGATGGAGATATTGGGTCTGGTCATAGTAAGATATTGTAGACCACCAACCAAGATTTTGTAAGAAGTAAAATCATAAAATATAACACCTTGATGTGCAGAAACTCTAGGACCTTTAGCAACTGGAGTTTTACATGGCTTGTAGTGCAGCATATCAAACCTATTGAGAATTTCCAAAGTATATTTCTTCTGAGTGAGCAAGATTGTAGACTCAGTAGGATGAAAACAATCTTCTATGCCCAAGAAGTAATGCAGAGAATCAAGTCCTTCATTGGATAAGAAGTCGAAGAAAAAAAGTCAAAAACTCTAGTAAAGATGTAGAAGAACCTGTAAGAACTATATCATCTACATATAAAAGTAGAATCATCATATCCTTACTAGATGTATAAAGAAACATAGAATGGTCACAAGAGGACCTTGTAAAACCAAATTCCTCCAAAGAAGTAAAAAATCTCAAACCAAGCCCTAGGAGCTTGTTTGAGTCTGTATAAAGACCTCTTCAATTTGCAAATATGTGTAGGTTTTTCTGGGTATACAAACCCCATTGGCTGTTGCATGTAAACTGCTTCCTTAAAATTGACATGAAGAGAAGCATTTGAAACATCAAGTTGCTTAATAAGCCATTTCCTTGTTAGAGCAATAAAAAAAAATACATATGACTGTAGTCATCTTCACAATAGTACTGAAAGTTTCACTGAAATCAATGTCGGCCAACTGATTATACCCCTTGGCAACTAGTATAGCCTTGAATCTATCCACTGAACCATCAGATAATAATTTGACCCTATAAACCCACTTACACCCCGACACATTCAAAGAGAGTCATAAGGAATGAGCTCCCAAGTACCATTGGCAATCAATGTTGTAACTTCTTCTAACATATCTTGAATCCATTAGGGTCCTTACAAGCTATTTTATAGGTTTTCGGTTCAATAAAAATAGAAAAAGCAGTGAGAAGAGGATACTTAGTACCCAAAGGAGACACAAAGTCATAGTGATGTGGTTTAGGTTTAGAGATTCCATCTCTTGACGTGATCATAATAGTAGAAGTGGTAACAGGAACTAGAGTTGAGATTGAAGTATCTGAATGATGAGGGGAAGAAATAACAACATCTAAGGGTGAAGAATATGTAGATAAAGATGAAGTAGAAGATGTAAAGACATAGGATATAAAAGGCTCGGACTCCGAAGTAGGGGGTAAAATACTAGGAACAATAGTAGGTGGAAAAGAAAATGTGGTAGAGGAAGACACATGACAAGATGAAGTGGCAGTAGAAGATATGTCAGCAAAAGGAAAATCATGCTCATCAAAAATGACATGAACTGAAATATAAACCTTATGAGTAGTAAGATCATAACATTTGTAGCCCTTATGAACATGACTATAACCAATAAACACACATTTTGCAAACTTAGGACTAAATTTATCAGTTCTATATGGCTCAAGATTAGGATAACAACAACAACCAAGAGTTTTAAGAAAATGATAATCAGGGATAACATTAAACAACATTTGATAAGGAGATTTGAAGGAAAAAACTTTGGTTGGTAATCTATTTATAAGATAAGTAGATGTGAGGAAAGAGTCATACCAGAACTGTTTAGGCAATGAAGCTTGAAGGGCCAAAGTAATGCCCACCTCAGTATTGTGCTTGTGTTTCCTTTCTGCCAGACCATTTTGTCAATGAAGATGAGGACAAGAAATTCTATAGATTATACCACGGCCATGAAGAAAATCATGAAATTTGCCTTTAACCAACTAAAATGCACCATCACATTGAATTTTTTTTATTGATGTTCCCAGCAAATTTTCAGTCATATTTTTGAAATGTTTAAAACAATCAACACTTTTATCTCTGGTTTTCAAAGGATAAATCCAGTGAAACTGTAACACCCCGTGTTTTTAAAATGGCGCGTGCGAAAAGACGCGCCATGGCATGAGATGAAGCTTCATCTCAAGTTTCTTTCGCGTTAAGAAGAATATTGGCCTAGAGACAATGTTGCATCATCATGATGCATTAGGCCAATTGGGTAGATGACCTTTAGCGTTGCAACGTAATCATTGCGCAGTATGCAGAAGATTGACCTAGAGCCAATATTGCACAATCATTGTGTATCAGGCCAGAGAGGGCTGGCCGAACGAGTGTTGTGCAATCATTGTACGCAATCATTGTGCACAATCATTGTACGCAATCATTATGCGCAATCATTATACGCAATCATTACGGATGAATAGTGAAGCAAGCATGTCAATTTGCTCCCTTTTTCCCAGTTGTAGAAATTGCAAGTTAACATATATAGGGAGGGGTAGTCGGTTGAAGTTGCATATGCGGACTATGAACCAAGTGAGCTTCATAGCTTAGCCGAAAGAGTATAAATGATGCGTAAGCTTCATTTATAGATGCGTAACCTTGTCAATCGGGAATACGATGCGAAGGCATCATTATGCCACGCCGCGGACCCGATAATGCATAATCATTATGCATTTTGACGAAATGGCCTATACGGACCAGGCCATTACCATTATTACTAGGCCACGGCCTTGCAAACGAGTTGGGTTAAGATTTTGTCCCTTCGAGGATGAACTACGGTATGTGCTTGATCCCTTTAGAGTAGGGAAGGGTACGTAGGAAGCCACAATGAGTTGTAGCATTTCCGGTCCAGCACTTTGTCACTCATATCATCTAATTAAGAGATGATTGCGACATACTGGCCTCTTATATCATCTGGCTCGGTATTGCGATGCAAGAGATGATTGTGGCCAAACTTGATGAGGCAAGTTTCATTCCATTTAATGGATGCTCATACTTCCTATCAAGGCATTCAACTTAGGCATGTACCAATGGCGCATTGGGCATGGCCTCGAAAGTAAGTTTACATCGGTATGCAAGCTAGCGGAGATCGCATGAGCCTAAGGGAGACGGAATTAGGCCGTCAATGGCCTATGTGCAGGTCCAAGCATGCCTTATGCCTGAACAATACTCGGAAGCCAGTGATGCATGCAAGATGCATCGGGCGTATCCTTCAAGGCTTTAAACCCTTCGCAGAACAATGGTAAGTTGGAACACTGTGGAAGTTAAGTTAGCTGCATCATGCTCCACGAGCATGCTTGCAAGGGCAAATGAATGAGCATTTTCCTAGCTTTAAGAACCGGATCGTAGCTTCATCATGGCGCATCGGAGAAGTTATGGTCTGCGCGCCCGGGCGAAACATGAGTAATTTTCCGGTCCGTCACAGTTGGTATCAGAGAAAGTTCTGAGAAAACTCTAGGGACTTGTGAGGAGTTGACTCGTCAAACGAGTATTGTCACTTCTAAAGGAAATAAAGTTGGAGAGCAGGCCAAATTTTGCGCGGATGTTGGAAACTGGCCATCTTTATCATCGGCAACTGGCCGATAGTGGGTTGGCAACTGGCCAATTTTTAATCGGAAACTGGCCATCCTGTAACCTTGGCAATTGGCCATTTTTGGTGTTGGCAATTGGCCGACTATTATTTTCGGCAATTGTCCGTTTTTGACGTTGGCAACTGGCCGACTATTACTTTAGGGATTCCTGAGTGGTGGTATGGGACGCCCCTTGGGATACCTTTTTGAGATATCGGTTGGCAACTGGCAAACTCGATATTCTTGGTAACATTGTTGAATCTTTTTGGATTCCTGAGTACGCGATATGGGACGTTTGCTCAGAATATCCTAATTGATGTTCCATAACGAACTGAAGAAGCGTGATTTCTGAGCATCTGGTATGGGACTTTTATTCAGGAATCCAAATCGAAGAAATTGTCCACAATAGCTTCTGTTTTGAATTTCGGGGACGAAATTCTTTAAAGGGGTGAATATTGTTACACCATGTGTTTTTAACATGGCGCGTGAAAAAAGACGCGCCATGGCATGAGATGAAGCTTCATCTCAAGTTTTTGTCGCGTTAAGAGGAATATTGGCCTAGAGACAATGTTGCATCATCATGATGCATTAGGCCAGTTGGGTAGATGGCCTTTAGCGTTGCAGCGTAATCATTGCGCATTATGCATAAAATTGTCCTAGAGATAATATTGCACAATCATTGTGCATCAGGCCAGAGAGGGCTGGGAGAACGAGTGTTGCGTAATCATTATGCACAATCATTGTACGCAATCATTACAGATGAATAGTTAAGCAAGCATGTCAATTTGCTCCCCTTTTCCCAGTTGTAGAAATTGCAAGTTAACATATATATTGAAGGGTAGTCGGTTGAGGGTGCATATGCGAACTATGCACCAAGTGAGCTTTATAGGTTAGCCGAAAGAGTAAAAATGATGCGTAAGCTTCATTTATAGCTTCGAAGGCATCATTATGCCACGCCGTGGACCCGATAATGCATAATCATTGTGCATTTTGACGAAACGGCCTATACGGACAAGGCCATTACCATTATTGCTAGGCTACGGCCTTGCAAACGAGTTGGGTTAAGCTTTTGTCCCTTCGAGGATGAACTACGGTCTGTGCTTGATCCCTTTAGAGTAGGGAAGGGTACGTAGGCAGCCGCAATGAGTTGCAGCATTGCCGGTCCAGCACTTTGTCCCTCATATCATCTAATTAAGAGATGATTGCGACATATTGGCCTCTCATATCATCTGGCTCGGTATTGCGATGCAAAAGATGATTGGGGCCAAACTTGATGAGGCAAGTTGCATTCCATTTAATGGATGCTCATACTTCCTATTAAGGCGTTTAACTTAGGCATGTACCAATGACGCATTGGACATGGCCTCGAAAGTAAGTTTACATCGGTATGCAAGATAGCGGAGATCGCATGAGCCTAAGGGAGACAGAATTAGGCCGTCAATGGCTTATGTGCAGGTCCAAGCATGCCTTATTCCTAGAAAATACTCAGAAGCCAGTGATGCATGCAAGATGCATCGGGCATAGCCTTCAAGGCTTTAAACCCTTCGCAGAACAAGGGTAAGTTGGAACGGTGTGGAAGCTATGTTAGCTGCATCATGCTCCACGAGCATGCTTGCAAGGGAAAATGAACGAGCATTTGCCTAGCTTTAAGGACCGGATCGTAGCTTCATCACGGCGCATCGGGGAAGTTATGGCCTGCGCAACATGACGGCGACCGTCACAGAAACCCTGAAAAATCATCTACAAAGAGTATATAATACTTGAAACGTAAAGTGGAAGCAACATGAGCAGGTCCCCATAGGTCACAATGTATCAGGTACAAAGGTTTAGTTGTAGTCCTCTCAGAATACAAAAGGGAAGCCTATGATGCTTTCCTAATTTACAAGATGTACACAGTTGAGGAGAAGAGGTGTTGATAGTAATACCATCCAAAGAAGCCACCTTATTAATTAAGTATATTTGTAGAAGAATTTCCTAATCTTCCATGCTACAGATTAGATGTATGCCTTGAAGTAGAATGAGCCACAACCTTAGAAGCTTGCAAAGTAGTTAGTGGATATAGATTGTCCTTTACAAATCCTTCAGCAAGAACTGCTTTAGTCTCCAAGTCCTTAATTTAATAACCCCATGGAAATAATTCAAAGGAGACAAAATTGTCTTTAGTAAACTGAACAATAGAAAGTAAATTGTCCTTAATGCTTGGAACATACAACACATCATGAAGATGAAATTGAGAATTATTAGTATCTAAAATAGTATCACCAGTCTGCTCAATAGGAAGAAATTTACCGTCACCTACCATTACTTAATCATTACCTGTATAAGCTTTGGCCTTTAAAAGATAAGAAAGATCGTTTGTCATCATAAGACTTGCTGCACCAGATCAGTAATCCAACAAGAAGCCACATTAGGATCATAACAGACATTAGCTGAATTGAGCTTGATGCTATGAAAGGATTGTTACAAGGTGTCTGAAGTAGAAGCTGAAGCAGAAGTAAATGGTGAATCTGTAATTATAACCAAAACCAGACTTGAAAGAATTCTTTGTAAATTTCTTAGAAGAAGGTGTATAATGCCATTGACAATGATAAGAAAAATGACCAGGAATTTTACATATAGGCGAATCAGAATCAGGTGAAGAAGTAAATTCTCATCATATCCATGAGATTTCTGTTTAGATTTAGAAGATTTATTTATGTAGAATGGTGAATTTTTGTGCATCCAATGCAGATTTATCTTTAAACTCTTCTCATTTTAAGTATTGCTCATGATGATGGAGTTTGGATTGTAGATCACTAAAAGTATATTCAGTCTCTCTATAGCTTGCAGTGATAAGTGCATAATTTATATGTTTAGAATGTCAATTTCATACTTGTTTAAGCTATTATTCTTGCATATTACCTTGTATTATGATTGTTTTCTAGTTTATGTATTTTTTTAGGTGAATCATCCGAAAAGAAATGGAAATAGCTGCAAAAGTGATGTCTACAAGTGGAGAAGGGCCAAAGACCAAGCGGAACTCGTTTAAATCTAGGAGTCTTTGATATCATCTCGAAGAGGATGTAAAGATGAAGCTAATGGCGAAAGAATGGAGTCATTCCGAAGTCGTATGAAGAAGATACAAGCATTTGAAGCTAGTTAAAGTTGTCGAAAAAGGTGCTTAAGCACAGATATTATAAGGGCACCCGTATGAATTACTAAAGGCAACCAAGGAATAGTAATGAACTGTCAGTCCTCTAAGACTGACAGTCGAAAGCGTGAGTATTAAAGGCAGACCCGACCTTTGCTGAGGGCCACCATCTTCTTTATTCTTCTCCGTCACCAGAAAACGATAATTCAGTTCATCTAGGTGTCATCGATGGATTAGCAAGGAGATGAGTTCGAGCAAGCTGTTGTTGTTATTCATTGCTGCATGTAGTTGATGGTTTTGGCTAGGAGGCATACGGAGCTTGGTTGTTACGCAGTGAAGTTCGATGGTTAGGGAATGTATTGAACGATGATGATGGTGATCGGGTTTGAGGTGCTGTGGTGGTAGAAAGCTTACTCGTTTAGGTAAGTTACAAAACAGAGAAGATGGTCGAGCTTGCCAGAGGCATGAAGATGGACCGAGTGAGCCTGGGTTCTGCCGTTGATGGCACAGGCAGTGATAATGATGGTACTGTGCTGCCATTATCGGTGATGAGATGGTGATGATGACCAATGATGGCTGCTGTGAAGGATGGATGATGGAGATGCAGTCGTTAATAATGGTAGAGTTATATCTAATGATCGTGATGATTTTGATGGTTGTTATCTTTGCTTTGGACTCGAGCTTTCGGGATCTTGACCGGAAGTATGATTGATTTCCCAAAATCTTTCAAAAATGGTCAATATTTGAAAAATGTTCCAAAAGTAGTGGTAGGAGATCTTTTGGGACATATATGCCCCCAAATTTTCAGAAATATCTTGTTATGTCCGTGAATGGGTAGACATCTGATTTTTTTATTATTACTTTTGCTTTTTTATAATATTATAGTAAGTTTATTTTTGACTGAGACCCCACCATTTTTTCACTGATGCCACGTCGATGTGTAGAAATTACATGTAAAGATATGTAGACATCCAGAATCTAGGCTTAATATTATGTTGGATAAGTGTAGACATCCATGTTTCGAAGTCTAGACGTCGGACACTATTCATAAAATATATAGACATCAAGCTATAAATATGTCGACATCGGTAACAATATGTGGACATCAGGCTATAAATGTGTAGACATCGGGGTATAAAGGGTATCTTAGGTATTATGTAAAGTCACTCCTACTTTTGGAAAGTTTTCAAAACAATCGTACATTTGGAAGACTTTGACCAATCAATCCCACCCGTGGTAATTTCCTCCGATCTTGACAGAGAATAATGGTGATGCTGTCACGGTTTAAGGGACTGTTGCCATTAATGGCAGTGATGGTGATGTCGGAGATGGAGAAGATGCCTGTGATCGATGGTGGTCGAGTGAGAGGAAATAGAAGGTGTAGCTTGAGATGGAGTTTGGTTACGTTGCTGTCATTGATCACCAGTGATAATGAGAAGTAAGGATAGCCCGAGTTGAGAAAAGACAGGGACGGAGTTGGTTTAGGAATCAGGGAACTTGGTAGTTCTCGACTGCAAAAGAAAGAATAGAGGACAGGGAAACTTACGGTGGTATTTTCCAACCGTATTAAAATCCAGGGAGGTTTATGGTGGAGTTTTCCTGCCGTAGCAAAACACAGGCGAACATACATATGGGAAAACCCAACCGATTATAAACTCAAGGACCGTGAAAGTAATATAAGGGAAAGGCTGTCAGTTTCATAGAACTGACAGGCCAAAGACAAGTAATGACAAGGAAATGGACTGGGCTTCTGTCAATCTACACGGCCCATTGGCTAAAGGGCACACACGGCCAGACTTATGTTAGTGTTTTGGTGGGATTTTGACGACTTTTGGCGACTATTAATCGACCAGGATTCGACACACAAGCACTTCTACAATTTGGAGACTATTTAAGAGACTTCTTAACCTATCATCTTGACATCTCATAGTATACTTTGTTCTTCATTAATATTTTAGGGTTTAACCCTTTAGGGGGAAACCGGGTAACGGTGTAATCATGAGTAACTAAATTTTTGTTGGTTAGGATGAATTCAAAGTTTCAGGTGTGAAGCTTAATTATTATACAAAGATTATTTGAAGTTTTTATCATATTATCGATTGTCTTTTCTATATCTAGGGTTTATGATTGATTTACTAGATTGTTCAAGTGTACAATTGAATTAATCTTTTGGTCATTCTAATGCTAGTAGAAGTTGGGTGATAAGTGTAATAGTTAAACAACTCTACACAAGTAGAAATCGTGAGACCTTGCAGTGGGATTCTGTGCAGCTATTGCGAGTGAAGACAACATCAGCAAGTGAACCTTGAGCTAAGAGTTTAACTGCTGGGATCAAACCTAAATTCACAAAGCCTAAAGCATTCGATCGAGTTACACATTGTAAGCGTACCTCAAGGAGGCTTAGTTGGATAGAATTCGGTGACTAAGCGTACCTGTTATCCGGTGACACAAGGAGTTTTGGGGATAGCTAGGCGTACTTGCTATTCTACGGTTGGTTATAATTGATTCTTACGAAAGGTAAACGAGTATTCTATGCGAGTCAACGTTTGGCAACGACGAAGGATTCCCTAATCATCTTTTCATATTATTGTTTATTATTCTTTTAGTTATTTCATAAACAAATCCCCCTTAATTATTTACTTTGTTTTGCTGAACAAAATAACATATCAATTACACAGCTCTCGGTGGGAACGATCCTTACTACCGTTATATTACTAGTTAATTAGTGGGAAATATCTTGATTAATTTGTTGCACTTACGACACGCATCATGCAGTAACTACAAATTGACTATATTCACGACCTAATCCATTAAGAACATACATAAAAAGATCTGAATCATCCACAGGATGATCAATTGCAGCTAAGGAATCATACATTTATTTGATCTCATCAGTATAATCGGAAATAGAACGATTTCCTCTACGGATGGAGTGAAATTGACTACAAAGAAGAGACTTATGAGCAGAGAATTGTCGAAAAATTAGCTTCTCAAGATAAAGAGAAATATCCCTAGCAGTTTTACATCCAACAATATGTCGATAAATGCGACCAGAAAGAGTAACGTTGATGCGGACATAACAAATCGATTGTAGTTTCGTCAAGTATAATACTCAGGATTGAGAGCCTTCTCTCCATCAATTTTAATAAACTGTGCTGGTTCTGAAATAGATCCATATCTACATAACCATAAAGATCAGTAGTAATCAAGACAAATTCAAACTGATTTCTCCAAATGATGTATTTAAATCCATCATCTTCGAGCTTAACAGAGATGAAGTTAGAGAGAACAGGCAACTGTAGATTGATTTGAGACTTCACAGTTGAATGTAGGGAATTTGAATTCTGAGTTTGATTTGATTGATTTGTATGATTCTCAGGAGAATCAAAGATTTGATCGATCGTCATTGCGAATTGAATTTAGATCTCTCAACCTAACAGAGAAGAAGCGAAAGCAGATCGAAAAGAAGATTTGAATCTGAAAAAAATAATCTAAAAAGGGATGATACCATGAAAGAAACTGAAAGGAGAGAGAAAACTAAAATGTTTTTGAATTATTGACGATAAGAGAAAATAGATACAACAGAGGTCTATTTATAGCCTGACACAGGACATAAAGTCTGACATAACCGACTTTAACAGAAAACAGGAAAAAAAAATTTTACAATGAAACTCCTATTACACTACAGTATTCTTACACCATTATTTGTCAGAGTCTACACATACATCTCCAGACTAAATTATTTGATAATGGAACAGTATGGAGTTTAAGAAAATTTTGGATTCAGTAAACTTATGAGATTTCAGTTGAAACGCATTACCAAAGTCTTCAGTTTCTTTTTGAATGAAAATGCAAATGAAAAACCGAGTACAAAATTATAACAGGAACGAAACCTTAAATTATATTTACTGGGCCGAACAATGACTCCATCAATAACTAGTCCTTAAGCCAAATAATTTTTAGTTATCATCTGTTGGAGGCATCACCATCCATTATAACTTGCTTAGACGCAATACCCTATGATTTTGAGAGAACCAGTTACATGTTATGGGTATAAATGGCCTACTTGTAATCACATTTGTATTACACATTTGAGAATTTATCGCCACTATTGACACCAAATTATATTTACGTTAATTTAAAATACGTAGAATGAAGGAATCTGTGAATTGTAATCCAAAGTTTATTCAAACAGACTCAAACAATACAATAGAAGAAGAAGCTATTATATAGCTTCATTACAGATGGATTAATACAGTTGGAGTGAGCTAGAGATGTGTTGTCAATAACCAATGAACCGTTAACATGTGGACAATACAGATGAGTCAACATAGTTGCTCTAACATAGAAAAATATACTTACGTTAATTTCAAATACGTAGAAAAAATCACTAAGAATTTTAAATACGAAAATATAAAACAATAATATATAAATACTAAAGAATGTTTAATGTCCCCCGCTTAGGACGGTGCATAATAACCCGTGCCGTCATTCACTAGTGCTTTTTTTTTTTTATAGAATCCTATTATTGGGGTTATAGGGGATGAGTTTTGGGGGCTTAAAATGATAGTTGAAACCAAACCATGGATAGGGGGACTTAATTCATATAAAAAGTCCAATTTACCCTTACACATAAATAAACCAAAATCTCACTATTCATTAAAAAAAAAACTAAATCAATTATCTTTTCATTCTCTTTCTCTTCTCATTCATCAATTGTGATGAAGATGATGATCATAATTTCATCATCATGATGAAGATCATAAAAAAAACCAAAACTATCATCTTCTCCTCATTCTCTTCTCATTCATAAATCACGATGAAGATAATGATCATAAAAAAATAAAAATAAAGGAAACCCATTATTAATTTTTGCTTGTGAATGATTAAGAAATCTGATTCGATTAGATTCGGGTACAAAAAATCAGCATCTACAAGAAAGATAGTGTATTGCAACAAGTCATTTATGTGGCAAGAACCCATATTTCGTGTGTCTAGATCTTTTTGCCACACAATTTTTTTTTTTGACATACCTGTGGCAACAACCTGGGTGTCAAAAAGTTATTTCCACCCCTTTAATGTACAGTAGCAAAAGCTGGGTATTTTGCCACATCAGTATGTGAGCCAATAGCATGAGGCAAGAAGGTATTTTCTAATTTTTATTTTTATTTTATTTTAAAATCTTTTGCCACACCAACTAATGAGGCAATAACGTGAGGCAATTTTTTTTTTCCTCTTTTCGCTATTTTTTTTTTTTTAATTTTGAAATTTATTTTCTTTACAAACTCTTTTGCCGCAACAATTACCACTAAAAGCCTAATAAAATTTCGTTGTCTACCAAACTTTGTATCATACTGTTGTCATGCATCCAAATCCAACCATAGTTTGATAATTTCCACAAATTGAGCACTCCACATACACAAAAATAGATTGAAAACAAAGAATCCAGATTTCATTTAAAAAGAAAAATGTTACAAGTACAGTGAATCCAGCTTTGACATGACAATAAACAAACAAACAAAATTTACACTGTCAGAATTTAGTATTAACCCGACGTTGAAGCAGAGAATTAGTGCTTGGTATAGGCCTCTTGCAGGATACTGGCCCTGCAGCATTGGATCGAGCCATCTGCGAGAATTTCCTTCGGTCTTTAAACAAGGGTCATTCCTGCAGCAAAAAGAAAATGCTTGGGTTAAACAACTTTAAGAAGAAATGCAACAAACTAATTAAGACAGGGGTACTGCAGAAGGTTTTGGGCGTCATTCGACAGAGGATCAAAGTGCATTTAGGTAACAAGGAACATTTCAGAGTAAATACGTAGGAAAATAAAAGCACTAAGCAGACCATAATGCAAGTGCAATTCAGGCTGAACAACAGAAAGTGGAGGGCTCAATTATTGAATGGTGAACCATGAAAAGTACAATTGCAGCTCTAAGCAATACTCGGATCATCTCTACTCAAACACACTCAACTGTATTGGCAGCACATCTCACTCATAACTCCAACCTAAACTCCCACCAGTTCAAATTCACTCGGACTCTCCTATTATTATGACCACTGACTCGTCCACAGTTATAGCTTCACAGATACCATGACCTACTCAACATCACCACATCTAATTTAGTTATGCAGTTACAACTCCAGCATCTACCAACTCCTCTGGAAAACAAAGTAACCTCAACTACATATTCAATCAACCACCAACACACACAGCAAAACCTATATTCTTTAGAACTTCTTCCTTGCAATTCACACCACCAGAACATACATTTCCAAATCTCCACCATTTATCCATGACTCCTGTAATAACATTTACCCAAACTCCTTTCATTCACTACCCCCATGACTTCACCAATTGTAGTTTAATTTACCCATTCCTGTATCACTAGATCATTCAGAACACAATTAACATTCTTAGCTTCACTGTTACTAAAACTACCTCACCAACAGTTCCATGGATTCCCTTGTTCTCCCATGTTATTTCAATCCACACCAGATTCTCTGTAACTCTATGTATCTTAACTACAACTATAATTCCAGTTCATATCACTTTAATTCCCACTTCATTAATAACTGCATAGACTCAAAAAAGGATAACTTAGATAATTTTACTGGAAGTAAACAATTACCTCAACTCAGTTTCACCCCAACAATTGATTCCAGCGGTTGAACAAGATTCTTTTTTTCTTTGACTCTATTCAGCAATCTACTCAAAACTATCACCACTCCATTAGTTCTGTTCAATCAACTCTCAACAATCTTCATCACTCTCACCCTTCTTCATAAACTCTAAAATAATCCCCAAACCTCTTCACTAAAAACAATCATGAATTTATTATTAATCTACTTCCTTGTTTATGCATCTCAAATCCATAATCCCTGGATTCAGTACCGAAACTCTAATTTTCTAAATATCTCAATTGAAGTTATTCTCAATAACTGAATCCTCAAATTAACCACATAAACTTCTTCTTCACTTCATGTTCATCAAAACCCATATGTTAATTTCTTCTTAATCATCTCAGATCACATCTTCAATGAATTTCAGAAACCCTAACCCTAATTCTCTGATTCATCACTGGATTAATTTCAAAACTCCAATTAAACATGAAAAAGCCTGGGTACAAAAACCACACCCAATAATTCGTTCAGCAATCTGTATAGACTAACTCCAATATAATTCTACGAGAATCAACTAGACAGTCAGACTCAATCGAGGAAATATATCCAAGAGTTATATCTCTGTTTCTCAATGTAATCAGCAAATCAAACAGATAGAATCCGTGAGCCTGATTATTATGAGAAACAACTTGAACGATACAAAGACCAATGTTCAAGTGTCAATCAATTTCAATCAACAACCAAAGATTGGATTATCTAATTGATTGACCTACGCACAACCTGTGATATTTCAATTATATAAACAAATATAATGCGGAAAAGAAATAACACAGACACCAGAATTTTTTTTAATGAGGAAACCGCAAATGCAGAAAAACCCCGGGACCTAGTCCAGATTTGAACACCACACTATATTAAGCCGCTACAGACACTAGCCTACTCCAAGTTAACTTCAGACTGGAATGTAGTTGAGACCTAACCAATCTCACACTGATAAAGGTACAATCACGTTCCTTACGCCTCTAGAACCACACCGGATTCTGCGCACTTGATTCCCTTAGCTGATCTCACCCAAAACTAAGAGTTGCTACGACCCAAAGTTGAAGACTTGATAAACCAATATGTCCCACACAGAAAATTCTATTGTCGGCTTTTCCTTATACCAGTTCCTCCTACGTGCTTTGGCCTTGCAACTCTTTGCCAACCAATTGGATGTAGCTTTCTTTCAGTTTTGTCATGACCCCAAAATAAGTTTCTCATGATTTGATCCATTTTTTTGTGAATATGCACTGGTAGTATTTGTGTTTGCATGGCATGATTTGCTATTGGCTGGAGGGATGAGGTAATTAACAACATTCTTCCCGCCTGATTTATACATTTTGTTATCCATCCCCGGGTCTTGCGTTTCATTCTGTTGAGTAGTTCTGTGAACATATGGGCACTGGTTTTACCTCTTTTGAAATGGATTCCCAGGTATATTGGTGGATCTGGTACCAGTGGCATCTCAAAGAAATATTGCAATCCGTTGACATCATCTGGGTTTAGCTTTGGTTGGTGGATAATTTGTGATTTGCACTTGTTTATTAGTTGACCTGCCGAGCTGGAGTATGTATATAGTAGCTATCTTAGGTTGATGCATGATTTCGGTTCTGCTACACAAGAGATGGGTAAATCGTCTGCATACATCATGTACAGGATTAGTGTACCCTTTGCTGTTATTTTCACCCCTTTGATGTACCCCTGTTGTTGTTGGTTCCCAAGGTTTGACGATAGAATTTCTGTACACAAAATAAAAATATACGGTGATAGTGGGTCACCTTGGCGTATACCCCTTGTTGGTTGTATGTGTTCGTAGGCCGTTCTGTTAACGCTGATTGAGTAAGTGATGGTCGTGACACATGTCATGAAAAGCTTAATGAATTCTTGAGGGAAACTTAGCTTGGATAGTGCCATTTGTATAAATCCCCAATCCAGTGAGTCGTATGCTTTTTGGATATCCAATTTCATAGCAATTTTTGGATGTTTGGAATTGGGGGTTGTTCTAATAGAGTGAAATAATTCAGCTGTTATGGAAATGCTGTCATGAATGGATCTTTTGCGGATGAGAGCGCTTTGATAAGGGATGATGATGAATTGTAGGATTCGTCGAAGACGGTGCACCAGTATCTTTGTTATGATTTTGTAGACCACGTTACAAAGACCAATGGGTCTGAAATGGGATGGTGTTGTTGGGTTTTGGATTTTCGGTATGAGAGTGATATTTGTATGGTTGATTGGTTCTTGTAGGTGGTTATGAAGGAAGAAGAATTAGACCATATCTGTAATTTCTGGTCCCGTGGTTTCCCACACAAATTTAAAGAACTTATTGGTGAGTTCATCCGATCCTGGAGCTTTGTCCGAGCCTATGGAGTCCAAAGCTTGCTTGATTTCCTTCGTTGAAACCTGGGATGTTAGTCTTTCCATGTGTGCTTATGTCAATCCTGGGTAGATACAATCGAAGAGTTACATGCCAATCACTGTATTCGTAGCACGGTATTGGTTGGAGAAGTATTTCACGAAGGTTTGTGCTATTTCCACTGGTGTGTCAACCCATGAGTTGTCCTCTGCTCGGATTTTCCTGATATGGTTGAACCGCCGATGTATTGTTGCTTGAGTATGAAAATTGATAGTGTTCATGTCGCCATCTTTAAGCCATTGGACCCTCGATCGTTGTTTCCAAAACACCTCCTGACAATGGATTAGAGTAAGCTGAGAATTCCTTGCTTCCAATTCTTTGTCGAGCCAAAAATCAAGAGATGGGACGAATGGTATAGCACATTGGGCTTGTGCATATTGTATTTATTTCTCTACTTCCTTTATTAGCCCTGGTAGAAAGCCAAAGTTTTGTTTGCTCCAGTGTTGTCGTGTTTTCGCCGTTTATGACATTTTGTTGAGGAGGTTTTGTGGTGGTGATGGGTGGAAATATGGAATCCAAGAATTTTCCATAACCTCTTTTAGGTGGGGGTGTAGCAACCACAGGTGTTCTACCCTAAAGAGTTTTTGTTGTGGTCTTGGTATGGCTTTTTCCTTCAGCAAGATGGGTGCATGATATGATGCGATCCTTGTTAGGTGTTGAATCAGGGTATGTAGATATAATTGAAGACAAGTTTGGTTTCTCAGGCCTCGATCCAGCCTTTCAAGGATGAGGTTGTCCCCCTGTTGCTTGTTGGCCAAGGGTTACCAGAGAACCCTAAGTCGATGAGGCCATTAATTGTTGTTGATCACATCTCTAAACAGATTTGCTTGGTCATGGGTGACAGATCGACCACCTATTTTTTCTGCTTGGCATAGAACTTCATTGAAATCACCCATCATGAGAAAAAGAAGGTTGTGTTGGGGGATTATGTTGTTGAAGTTTCTCCATAGGTCCCATCTTTCAGATGGATGCGGTGGTCCATATATACCTGTGAAGAGCCATGGGGATTGTGGTGCTGGTGGTGTGATGTAGGCATGAATTACACTTTGGTTTGCTAGAATAACTTGGACCTGAAGGTGCGTTGACCACATCAGGCATACACCGCCTTTTCGTCCATTACATGGAAGTGCAAAACATTCATCCAACCCTAATCTAGACTTAAAAGAAAACATATATACATCTGAGGACATAATTTCAGATAAAAACATTAGACTTAGTTTGTGAATTCGATTGAATTCACACAGTTTTGGAACTGTCAAAGGATTATGAGCCCCCTGACAGTTCTAGGCCAGGTAACTTATAATGGATGCGAGTGCTGGTGCTTGCCAGCAGCTCACTTACCTTTCTTTGAAGTTTGAGCATCAGTTTCTTTTTCCTCAAGAGATAGTTTCCAAGATGGTTTGGTAGTGATTGGTGTGGTTCTTTCTTGCTAAATCGAGACCGTGTCTTGGCCTTGTTATGCACTATTTGTTTGTTGGGGTGAAGCTGTTCTGGATCTTGCTTTTATGGTTCTTTATGTAGGGACTTCATGTTATTGCTGGAAGGTCCTAGTAGACTCAGGTTGTAGAGATGAGAGTGACAAAAAATTTCTTGCCTTTGGAGGTGGTGGTTGTGCTGCAAAGTCAGGAGTTGGGGGGATGTTGAGGGTGTGCTCTTTCTCTGGTGAGTCCCTCTCCTTCTATATGTCTGTAGCTTTGGAATGTCTTTTCCATCCGCAGAAGGTGCTGGTGTTTCCACTTGATTATGTGTGACTTTTACATGCGGCACGCCGTTCACTTTAGTGATCACCATACTGACAATTGTGTGCAGGATGTCTAGGGCATTATCCAAATTCTGAGCATAAAGTGGGTTTAAGAAATTGTGCAGCTGGTTGGTTTGTGGGCCAGTGGTTGGTGCAGTTGTTTGGTAGTGGGCCTTGTCCAAGCTATCTTTGAAGTTGATGTGTGGTTGCGGTGGTGGGGCTTGGATTTTACCTTTGTTTAAGTTGGTCTGTTGGACTGCTGGCTGGCCGATGTAGGTGGATATTGGCACCCCAAAATGCATAGGTCCACCCATTAGTGGATTGGGGATATTATCCGCTCCCGAGCTTGATGCTGAGCCAAAACCTGATGCTGATCCGATACTAGATACGAGCCCGAAAATTTTAAACTCGAATCTGAATCCATAATGGTTCCCATCCTTCTCTTTTTGCAGGTCTTCCATAAGTCATAATTCTTTCGTCTAGCAGTAGACGAATTTGTACCTTTCCCATGACCTGATTCTTGTAGGTTGTCAGATGATTCTTTTGCATATATCGATGATTGGGGAACTGGGGTCCAGCTAAACCCTGTTGAGTCATGGATGGAGTCAACCGAGTTGGGATCGGTCTAGTTACCATCTTATTCAGTGGGGTTGTTGTGGTGGATCCTGATGGTGGTTGTGGTTGTTACATGGCCGGAGGTTGGTTGGTCATGGGAATGAGTTCTGGTGTAGTTGGTGTTTGAGTTGAAGATGATTATCTGGTAAGTCGGTTTGATGATGAAGAGGTAAAAGAAATCTGTCCTGGTTTAGGTTTTGATGCTCTCATTTTGCTATTGAATTTGTGATAGGGAAAGAGTGAGTGGTTGGGGTCTTGCAGAGCATGTTGGTTGTTTAAAAAAATAGGGCAATCATCAGCAATATGTCCAACGAGTCCAAACCGATAGCACAGTGTTGGCAGATACTCGTAGGAAAATTGCACCCAGCTTTTTCCTATAACATAGAGTAGAATTCCAGGCATGAAAGGTTCAGTTAGGGTCATCTCTACCTTTGCTCGCACCGGCCAGTTTTTGAGGTCAACCTTTAAGACTTTCCCTGTGTCACTCAGTAGCTCTTTCATCGAAGTTTCATCTTCAAGATAGATCGGTAACTTGTAGTGAACCCACTACAAATTGGATTATCAGGAACAACTTGGATCTCTAAGTATAGAGATGATTTTGGATAGATAGAGGGAATTAGAGGATTATGAGTAGAACTAGACGAATTAGAAGGATAATAAGAAGACATTGCTAGAGAATAACTAACAGAGAGATTTAGGGAAGAAGATAAGTTTTACATTATTCATTCGTTACCTCTCAGAGGTGTACAACAGTCCATATATAAGGATGGACGACACACTAATATCGTGCAGAGCACGAGCCACTTACATGATTAACAACAACTAGAACTACTACCGGCACCTGGCTCATAACTAGATAGGTCCTGCCCATAACCAAGATGGTCTGCCTCATGTAGGTTCATGACATAACTGTAGCGCCCCAAAATTAAGCTACTTACTAATCCAAGAGATCAACTAGATAATGAGGCATTAAGGATCTAAACCATTTACTTAAACATTAAAATAGATGTTCTAAACAAGATTAACCCAAATCTAACCCTATCTGATATATATATATGTGAACTTCTCTCAGATGATATATACAATAATTAGTTGGTTTGCAAATAGAATATAAACACAAATAAACATAACAGAAGCTAACCAACTAACGGCCTTAACTTCTCGAAGCTTCCAATAAGTGAACGATCTTTTCCACGTGCACAACTTGATCTATATCTGAAACTGAAAGTGGGAATTGAGTGAGCACATCATCCCTAAAAGGGGTGCCCAGTAGAAAATAATAACTAACTTTCAGGTAATCACTAGCATGATTTGAAAACAATGCAGGTTTGATGAAAACTGATGAAACACGGAAATACAGTAAAACATATTGAAATAATAGTTGTACTTAAATATGATGTTCTACCAACCAATCATCCGGCACACATTCACAACAGTAATAATAGTTGAGCGACGTAATCCTTCAGAGTAGCAAGGCGTGACTCTTGTGGATTCTTCAATGATCATTAAAGCGCCCTGAGGTTTTCGGCCTCGTAGTCAGATTTAGATTTGTAACCTTACCAGTACCTCATTCATACATGCACCATACGTAGCAAGTACTCAAAGAAACTAATGGTGCTAACATTATATTCGACAGAAGAACCTATCATGGAATGCTCATTCAGACCATGTATCAATCCAACAATCATATATAAGATTATCAACATCCTTCTCTCTAAATTCCAAAACATATCATAATAGACTTTTTAAAGTAATTTAAAAGAACAGTAAACATCCATGTATGAGACATGAGTTGCCCGTACAGAAATATGAATAATATTGCGGTGCATCGCCCTACCTAAATAATATTGAGGTGCATCTCCCTAGCCTAGTACATAAAATAGATATAAATTTTGGGGCACACATCTCATACCAATCAAAAGAAATCCGTCTTCCTTACATGCTGACAATAAGTAAAGGTTGTAACCACTTTCCGGTCAATGGAAAGAATCACTTTTTGAAAATAAGTAAATACTCCCAAAACACAGATATTAGTTGTTTCTGAAGATCCAATCCCATCCCAAAATATAAAATAAAACTAGTTTGTATTACATACAAATATATAGATGCATACACGTATCACATAGTAGCAAACATATGCATGGATTTCACAATATATAGATTTGTAAAATAATAATGAATACAAGAGAGTTCGTTATCGATTCCCACCTCTTTTGATGACAAGCCTCGCCTACAGTGATATATACAATCCACTGGTTCGTCCTTTGAATCGATTGTTGTCAATAAAGGCTAACTTTTAATAACACAAGCACTCTAAGGAATTAGCCAAGAAGCTCATGCAAGGCTCATATCATAATCTCATACAAGTCTCTAGTTATAGGCTAAGTGAACTATTTAATTCTAAGCCCATTCATGATTTTATACCTTTTCATTATCTATCTTTAGCACATCTAAAGGTTTACTAAGTCAATTAGGTCGGTTCTTTAGTCCATTTGATAAGTCTTATGAATACCTATAACTTTGTAGAAGGAACCGGAAGCTAATTCGGACCATAAGTGGTCCAAAAATACAAATTAAGGTTTATGTCCCTAAGTCTGAGCCCATGGGTCTAATCCGGATGGCCCACTAAAACGGCCCATTACACAAGGCCTGCCCCAACTGGTCAACTAACTGTCAAAAGTCAACTAATGGTTAACATTAGTCAAAGTCAGGTCTGGTCAAGGTCAAACTGACAAAAGTCAAAAGTCAACTGGGAAAGGGCCAACTCGGTCCACTGAGTCTATTCTGAGTCGAACCGATTCAACTCACTCAGATACACTGAGTCAGCTAAGTTGATTGGGCTGACTAACATGCCAGCATAGACCATGCTTCTAATGAACAAACATGATGCGACACAACTCTACAACCAATCTAACTGCAGCCTTCATTATCATTCATCAGTTACAGTTGCAACTCCAACTTCATTTCATTCCATTCAACAACTAAAATTCCTAATAAAATACTAACTTATTCAATTCAACTAAACTAAACTTCAGTATCAGTTCAACATCAACTTCTTTATAGTTCATTTCTATCAAACTTTAGTTATAACTTCCATACCCTCTAACTGTCTTGCCAAACAACTCTAAGAGCAACACAAATAAACAGAACTCTTTTTGCTTCAGATAGAAACTCTTCTCATTGAAAATCCACTTGCACATTCAACTTCATCTGCACATAGATACAACACCATCTTTAACTTATCCATATGCATTTCAAGCCTCCTCCCTGAACTGTAGAGCACAACCAAGCTCAGTTTCACCATCATCAATACCTACACTTCATGCTTTCTGAAAATCAAACACATTGCTACTTTACACTACACCATCTCGAAATGACCACAACCTTCAATTTAACAATTCTCACATCAGCAACAATATCACCAGACTCCATTTAAGAGTCACAATCAATCTTTTGTTATCCTTACAACTCAAACCAGCAACACCTCAATACTGCTCAACTCAATATCTGGAAATTCTTTCTCTAAAACTATTCAATCACTGCAATAATCAGCTTCCTTCAACACTACATGACCATCCTCCTATATCCACTGCCTAACTTCAACACCATACAACAAACATACACAATCCAGTTCATTAAACTTGTAATTCACTCA
This sequence comes from Papaver atlanticum, assembly GCA_023531105.1. Taxonomy (NCBI): domain Eukaryota; kingdom Viridiplantae; phylum Streptophyta; class Magnoliopsida; order Ranunculales; family Papaveraceae; genus Papaver; species Papaver atlanticum. The sequence continues at coordinate 86,971 of JAJJMB010017856.1, read as the reverse complement.
TACTTCCATCCCAACTTCATAACTTGTTCTTGGTCTGATTTCAAACTACAACCCAAACTTCATCTGCACTTGCAGCTAACAAGACCTCTGCACCTCCACTAGTTCAACATAATCAATTCAACTCATCTCCACCTCAAGTAATTCAACCTAGAACCCTAACTTCTCCAACAACATCTAACTCTTCTTCTTGTAACCCAAATCAAACAGGAAAACCTCAATTTCCATCTTGAATTTACCAAAACCCTAATTCCCAAATTAAAAATTCTAAAGAACTAAAATAAATCCCTATACAACTATTTCCACTATGTTAGAGCATTGCTCGGTCGAACTCGCAAGCGTTGCTATCTTAAGCTTGTTTGTCAAGTTTAGTTGATCAAAACTATAGTCTTGATTTATAGTCTACCAATAGGTATTTTGGACTAGGATAGATTATGCAGTTGAGCTTTAGACTTCACCGTACTCACAACTGAAAAATGAAGATCTACTGAAGAAATCGGAGGAACTTCATCAACAAAAGGTGTGTGGAGACTAAAACTTATCTATCACTCAGAAGTCTATTATATTCTTACATATCTAATATTGAGACAAGTCGTATATGATATAGTTTTCATATCATACACATTTGATATTTTGAGATGAGTTTAACTCGCTTATCTATTTCTCGAAATATGTGTTGGTAGCTTTCTGTCTTAGCTACATTCATCATTCTCCTTGACTTTATGCCAAAAGAAGATCATGTGGAAATTGCCTTGAAACATCTTACATGATTCATGTGAGACAGTCATTTGATGTCGACTTGGAAAGTTTCGTATTGATCATTCGATCACTTGAAAATTTCTTATTAGCTAATGGTTTACAGCCATTGTTGTTTTCTAAGAATGTTTCAATATTGAAATGAGAGTTTAGAGCTAAAACCCTTGTCTAGAAAAAAATCACAGTATGCGTACTTCATGTACAAACTGTGTTTGTAAGATTCAGGTCCGGAAACCAAGTATGCATACCTGTTCGCAAACGTTTTCAACTGTGAAAGTCCAGGAACCAAGTATGCGTACGCGTTCGTAAACAACTTTACCTGAGTTGGGTCCGGAACGATAGTATGCGTACCCGTTTGCATACTGTTGGTTATGACCAAAGTCCAGGACTCAACTATGCATACCCATTCGCATACTTGAGTGGTTCAAGTTCTAAAATCGGCAAAGTATGTATACATACTCATGAATAAATACATTTATATAATAAGGAATGCAATCTTTGCAAACCGTGGCTTAATGTTCATGAATTGATTCTTGTACTTATGAATCAATCTAATTTTTCTTCAATTGGATCATATATACTTCTATGTGATTATTAACAATTGAACAACTCTATGAAGAACACAATTACATCCTTTGATTATCATTGATCATCATAAGTGATCTAGATGTGTTAGATGAATGTGGATTAGACAAAAATGTTCATATTGTTAACTTTGGTTAACTATTATTGAGTCAACTAAATGTACACGTTTAGGTACGGTTACCTATATCTAAATGAAGTATATTTCATTTGTGTGTAACAAGCTAAGTCCATCCAACAGTGGAAAGATATTGCTTTGGTTTCAAGCAAAACTTAGCTTGCATCTTAAATCAGGATTTCATCTAACGGTGAATAATGAATGCTTTGCTTCTAACCTAACTAAGCAAACCCTGATTCGAAAACTATATAAGGGAGAACTCTAGCAACTGGGAAACCTAATCCCCACACCATCTATTTGATACTAGTTGCGACTAGAGTCGATTCTCCTTTAACCTTTGGTTTATTCAAAAACCGTGTAGGTTAACGACTTAAAGACTTCATTGGGATTCTGAAGCCAGATCCAACTATTTTCTCTGTAGTTGCGTATTCTGAATCTTACTTCTTCTATCATATTGAGTACTATCTTCTCTAAAATTTCTCGAGATTTATCTCCGATAGGTAAGATATAAAAAATAATCACAAAGCTCTTCGTCTCATTCTTTGTGATTCCACAATAACTTGTTCTACTACTATATAGTTAAGTTATTGTGAGGTGATTGATATTTCTAGGATGTTCTTCGGGAATATAAGACCAGATTATCAATTGGTTCTTGTGCACCTTTATTTATCTTAAGACGGAACAAACTTCATAGGTATTTCTGTGGGAGACCAATTTATCTATCTGAATATACTTTTCTGTGGGGGACAGATTGGTTTATAAGTCTTCGACTTTGGGTCGTAGCAACTCTTAGTTGTGGGTGAGATCAGCTAAGGGAATCAAGTGCGTAGAGTCTTTCTGGGATTCAGAGGCGTAAGGAACGCGACTGTACCTTAATCAGTAGGAGATTGGTTAGGGATCAACTACATTCCAGTCCGAAGTTAATCTTGTAGTAGGCTAGTGTTTGTAGCGGCTTAATATAGTGTGGTGTTCAAACTGGACTAGGTCCCGGGATTTTTCTGCATTTGCGGTTTCCTCGTTAACGAAATTTCTGGTGTCTGTGTTATTTCTTTTCCGCATTATATTTTATATAATTGAAATATCACAGGTTGTGCGAAGTTTAATCAATTGGTAAATCCAACCTTTGGTTGTTGATTGAAATTGATTGACACTTGAACATTGGTCTTTGGTACCGTTCAAGTTGTTTCTCATAATAATCAGGCTCACGGTATCTAACTGTTTGATTTGTTGATTACATTAAGAAACATAGATATAACTCTTGGATACTTTTCCACGATTGAGTCTGACAGTCTAGTTGACTCTCTTGGAATTGTGTTGGAGTTGTCCATACAGGTTGTCAAGCAAAATATTGGGTGTGGTTGTTAGACCCCTGTGTTTTCAATTGGTATCAGAGCAGGCAAACACGTTAAAGAACTTATAAGTATGTGTTTGTAGAAATCTAACTCTATGAATTGTGTTATCTCTAAACGCATCGCTAGAAAGAAAAACTCTATTTCTATGGATTCTATTAAACCTAAAGACGTTTATATCTCAAATATAGAAGAACATACTGTTCTCGCGAAACAGGCAGATATTGATATGTGTTACCCTAATTGTCCTACTGACGAGTATGACTCTGAAGTTGAAAGGCAAGCATCCAAGGAGAGTGCAACGATTCTAAGTGTTGTTATAATCCAGGAAGTTGAAATAAACAGGCTGAAAAAAGTCAATATGATCATTGGTATGGTAAAAGATTGTGATTCCCAGTTAAAGATTCTTCGTGAGGAAAAGGCTACTTTGTGTTCTTCTCGAACTCTACTTGGAGCTAAACTCAAAGAGGATGCTTTGAAAATTGAACATCTTTTGAGTAAACTCTCTATTCAATATAAAGATGGTTCTAGGGAATAAACTATACCAATCGGTTATGACTCGACTGTGATATCAGAAAACGTGACTACATGTAATCATGTTTCTCTGATGAAACCAGTCGCAGAAGCCGAATTGCAAGCTCCTTCAAATTCTAAAGACGAGCACTCACTTCCCTCTAATCAAAGAATTGCCGTGTCTTGAGGAAGGAAGAAATCTTCTAACAATTCTGTTAAAACTGCTATTAAAAAATATGGATGAACGAGGAAACCTATGCAAAATAGGGAAGAAAAATAATATTAATAAAATAATAAAAGAGTCTCCTATGGGACAGGGCCCACCGTCCGGCCGGCCATGCCGCCGTGGTCGGCCCCGCACCTCTCCCATTATTTTACCTTATTTTATTATTTTTCCTAATCTCATGAAAACTCCTTCATTCGAGCAAAATTCCTCGTTCGAGCAAAACTCTCGGTTTCTCCATATTTTCCTTCAGACGATTAAAAAATAATAAAAAATAAGAAAAGGTGTCGCGGGACCGGCCTACTAGCTGTCCGGTCATGCCCTAGCCGTGGCCGGTCCCACACATTATGATTCCTTATTTTATTATTATTATTATTATTATTATTATTATTATTATTATTTCCTTCATCTCATGAAACTCATCTGTTTGAGCAAAAACCCTGGCTTTTCCATATTTTCTCAAATATTGCTCAAACCTTCAAAAGCCAAAAAGTCAAATGGTCACATGACTAACTAGGCTACTCACGGAAAATATTAAAATATTATTATTTTAATATTCTCAAAATATTGGTCGCAGGAGCAAAGTTCTACTTGCTCATTCGAGCAAAATCGAGAATTTCAGTCAAGATCAAACTCTTCTGAAAATCCAAAATATTGCTCGAACGCGCACCAGAAAATACCAAAATTCTCAGGATTTAGACACGGACACTATGGTGACATGGGCATGCTACCTTGACCGACCAAGGTCGGCCCTTAGGCTTGCAAGGAGCCGGTCCTACACATATTCATAATTTTGACCTAATTAGCTTTCAACAGTTCTTATTGGGTTAAAACTCTTTCCAACCAACTTGGAATTTTCTCAATCGACCACCAGTTGGTCCCATGACCACAAAGGGCCGGTTTCACACCGCTTGGAGGGTCCCTCATCTCTCCATAATTTGGTTTTATTACCTAACGCTCAGACGAACACTATTTTAATAAATGATTAGACCAGCATTTAATCATTCTTTCGCTAACTGGTCAACAAAGGACTTTGGTGTATGCTCACTCAAGTGTCTGGGCGCTACATGGTCAGCCATCATCCCATGTAGCCGGTCCTTCCTTCACTCAGTGGTCGATTTTCAATAAGTCGTCAATTGATCAGCAATCGATCAAAATTAGGGTTTTAAACTGAATGCTCTGCAAATCATAATTATGAGTAAACACTTATAATTTTATGTTGATCCAACAATCAACATCCTAATTAATTATACAATATTCGTTCCATCTACCAATATTTTAATTAATATTTTATTTGGTCATGCTACCAATAATTCATCAAATGAGCAATATTTGCTCAGACAAGGAATATTGATTCAACTATCAATATTCAGTAATTTTACTCAGACGGACAATATTTTCTCAGAGTATTAATATTATTCAACTATCAATATTCAGCAATTCATGAAACGAGCAATATTTGTTTTGCTCATCTAAACACGGTCAATTGGGTTCATAACTTATTGATTCAACTATTAATTGCTTGACCGAGCAATATTCCTTATGTTGACTTAATTTTCAACATTCTAGAATCTTATTGATCCAGCAATCAATATTCTAACTTATATTTTAATGATTGGTCCTGCTTGCTCGACTGAGCAATATGGTTCGAATGGACGACCATCAAATGTTTCTGATTTCATGTTATCATTCGATCATTCATGATATATTAGATCAGAAACTAACATTCTATATCATTCAATGATATCTCTGATTTCTTGTCGAATGCTTGACATATCATAATAATTCCTCGATCGAACAACTTCATTGGACGATCATCCAAATCTACAAAATATCATTATTACCTCGGCTGGTAAAATGATATGTCATGGTTCATCAAGACTCAGCATCTGAACATCATTATCGTTTTCCTAGAAGACATCTTCAATTCATGAGTCTCAGAGCATACCACATTCGTTCATTATGCTTGACTCATCAAGGCTAAGATTCATCGTCTAGTCAAGTCAACAACTGACTAATTAAATACACGTCTGCACTGCAGACTCCACTCTCTCACTCTTTCACTCGAGCAAGCGTCACACTTACTGGAGATCAATGTGTCTACATTCTAGCAATATAAATAAGTTTATGAATCCACGATTGAGGACAACAGACAACATCTATCGTCTAACCAAGAATCATTTTGTGAGCAACAATCTCTCTCGATTGAGCAGAATTCAAACTTATTCGAACCTAACAGTTCATTTGCATAAACCTACAACACATTTACAATCCTTGATCACCATTGATCTCACACACTTCTCAGCTTCCCTCCTACAGATCGACCCTCTTCCCTCTTTGTGACTGAATTGAATCTGGAACGACCATTTTTTTGTTTAGGACGGAGTCCTACAGATTGATCTCTCGAACTCAAAGCACTCCCGTGCAGTGCATCTGTTTGAGGTTAAGAAGTTTGCTCGGTTGAGGAGTTCCGTCCGCACGGTCGTCTCTTCACTTCCCTAAAAAACAAGCAAATCGTTTTGCCCCATCAACAATTTCACATAACTTCCAATCAGTGCGCTCATAAACGAAGTTTCCTTTGTTTATCTTCTTCTTCCCTTCAAATTTTCCTTGCCTTGAACTCGTCTTTACCTTTCCTTAGCTGAAGGTTTGATTTGGTTAATATCCAGTACTTGTAGACTTCTTTGCTTTTTACCTATTTCTTTATAACTGTCACATTCTTCCTAACAGCGGCTTCAAGCACCACTCCAGAAAAATCAAGTTTGGTTGGTAAATCAAGTTGGCTTTCAAAATGTGCCATTTGAATTCTTTTGGGAGAAATATAGAGAAAAAGAAATTGTAAAAATTTTGGGGTAAATTTTGTGTTTGAATTTTACTTATTTATGGAGGTAGAAAAATGGTCGTTGGATATGGAATACACATCAAACGTTGGAAACTAAACTGTTAGAGATTGAGCCTCGATCGGTAGGGGTCGGGACTTGTTCGCCAGCGGTTTAGTCTTCATCGTTCGATAGAGACTCAATCGTTTAACCTTGTTATCATAGTGGCGTGGCCAGTTTGCCGGGCCACCTGGCATGGCATATGTTTGGGTTTTTCCACCCCATAGGAACCAGCCTTAGTGTATCAGATCTGGTTATTGGAATTAACATGGCCTAATAGCGATTCTGAAGAAAAAAGAGAGTCGGACTTTCCAAAACTGTTCCTGATATTATTTGCCGATAATTAAGAGTAGTCAAGTAAATATTCATCACTAAAGCCAAAAATGCGCAAATCCGCAAGTAAATTATCATCATTACAGATTGGATCAAATTCATAGTCTCTTCGCACCTTTCTAGCACCACGTCCAGTAGACTCATTCGATACCAGCAGGCTGCTGTTTGATAGAAACAAAAAAAGTATTTGGAAAGAAAAACCGTTAAAAAAAATATCAATACCAAAAAATCGTTGTACTCTCTGATTAAATCTTTTACCATTAACCGTGACACTGCTTGGGACATTACCTGTAAGATGGAAACCTCTCGTAGAGTCCAACTTTTTATCTATAAATGTATAAACATGTTGTCTTTATCTTCAATCCTAGATAGATATAATGGCAGTGTTAATTCTTGTGCCTTTAGTAGCCAACATGGGGAAATGATGGATCACATTTTCTTACGGTGCCCCTTTGCTATGGTTAAAGATGGTATAAGTAACTGTCAGTATTTTGGTCAAATAATTTCCGCAAATTTATAAGTAGTACTGTCTTCGGAAAGTACTCTGGAATCTAATTCTTGTGCGTGGTTTGGAAGTGATGCAAATTCATTTCTTCCAGGCATTTACCCATGCGCTGTGAAACAATGGACTCTAGACAAGAATTCTAAGGGTTATGTCAGACAAATTTCTATTGTTTTCACTCCAGCCTTCATTGCTTGAGTTATTTTCCTTACAAGACCATAAATCTGCATTTGAACATTATCAAAAATAATATCACATCTTTCTTCTAAGCATGCCCAAAGTGTAAATCCAGCAATTGAAAATAATATCTCTTGAATAATACCAAACCAAAGAAGTCCTTAGGGACGGGAATTAGGCGATCTTATACGAATATACGATAAGGTGTTTGAATATGTTTGCCATGCGTATTTTTCGGACCATACCAATTGCTTTCGCTCTTTAATTGTCCTGTTTGCTTGCTCTCTTTCTGCGTTCTCTTATCGCGCTATGTTTTTGCTGAAGGAGCGAGAAAAGAATATTAAACTTCAAAAGTACATACTTGCCTCTATTCTTTTGCGGAGTTCCGAATCTTTGCTGTTGTTGAACACAAATCCTTGATGCAACAATTCATCGTTTTCGATTTTGGCTTTATATATTTGGCTATGTTCTTCGCTTTTTTGGTCTAGCTATGCCATTTGATCGCCTTGTCCCTTCCTATATGCTCATGACCTCCATTTGCGTTCTTTTCGCTTTATTTATTCGCCTTTGTCCATTTTTATGCGTCAGTTACCTCTTTTGTTCGCCCTGTGATCTGTAAATAATGGTCTCATAGGTCTATATGTGTTTCTTGTTAAGGTCTTATTACACCTCCCTAAGTAGAGGTCTTATTTATCCTCACTTTGTTGATAGGTATTATGCTTTCCCTAGAGTATTCTTTTAGGTCGGGCGACGAAATCGCAGGCAGCCATTACTCTTTCAAGTAGCAGCCCATTGATCTCGCCTTATCATCTTTCGTATTTTTGACAAGCCTAGATACTCCAGTGAGTAGTAGACCCATGACATTGTCGTCTTTGACACAATTCAGCTCCCTAGTGGAGGGTTCCGTCCCTTATATTCCCCCTGATTGTCCCTTCAAGGAAGCTTACCCCCACCGGGTTAGGGTGGACTCTTCCCATCCGGTGATGCAACAACCAGTTTTTTTCGTGGCCTCTTATCCCTCCGCCGATATGGCTTATGGTTACGAGACCACACCCTAATTTGGGTTTCTTGAGGACCGAGTGCATCATATCCAAGACTTGCTAAGGATGGCAGGAAACACTCCGACGCCCCAGGCACTCTTAGCTCAACCGTGTACCTCGGCGCCCTGATCGAGTTTCTGCAGTCCTTAGGAGAGAACTTATTCCCCGAGTTTTTAATTCAGGGGTCTCAACTGGATAGGATTTTGTTTCGCCCCAAATCTCCATGAGTCAGGTTTCGGATTGGTATAGCCTTCCCCTGAAACATGCATTACTAGGTTTTCCCCAATTATGATGCGCGTTAGGTCTTACATGGATGTGCCTCTTGCATATTGTGCGAACTAGGATGCACGTCACAATTGGATGCCTAGACTCCCTAGTTAGAGGTTTTAAGTTTATTGCCTCCTATCGAGGTCTTATGAAAAGGTCTTATTGTTTCCCTTGTCTTCTACTTGTAAAAATCTGAAGTATCTGATTAATTTGAAGAAGAAACTCCTCATTGTTCTTACACTTTTCTGTCTTTTTCCTTGTACTTTTCTGCTAAATTTGAATAAAACATTTCAAAATAAACGCATCCTTGGGGAATGATGATAGCTTCGCTGTTTATTCTATCATTGTGCGTTAACTGCCGCAATCCTAACTTGTTAGATAATTGACCCACGCCTTTCATGTCCGACTTTCTTTAATACAACGATCGTCTTCATTCATAACTTATGCCTTGTTTGAATAATGTTGTGCTTGAAGAGTTTCCTTCATCATTTCCTCTCCCTTGTTCACAACATCAACCATCAACCTTTCTCTTCTTTTGCTCTCATTTACGCCTTCCTTCCAGTTTTTTTTCTTTCTTACTCGCCCCTTACTCTATTCAATATCTACCTCGTGGCATGTCTCTGCCACCTCCACATCTCCTTTAATCATTCCCACGTCTTGAGGCAAAGGAAACTTTACACACTGATGATATGTTGAAGCGATTCCCAAGATCCCATTGAGCCATGGTCTCCCCATAAGTGCATTGTAGGGCGATTCTACATCGACCACACAGAATACTACCTTTGTAGTTATGCTTCTTAGGGGGATTTGCATTGTTACTTCTCCTTTGGGCTTGTTAGCTGAGCCATTAAACCCATAGATCTTGTATGTGGATGGGATCAAGTCTGAGTCTCTTACTACCATTGTTTTGAAGGCGTGGTAAAACAATATGTCTACGGAACTCCCTGAGTCCACCAGAATCCTATTCAACGCCCAAGTATTTTCACTCTCATTTTCTTCTATTCTTCCTCCTCGAGATCTTGGATGAATTTCTAATTTGATAACCAATGGATTGGTATGTTGTTCTCCTCCACCTGGTGCATCCGCTGCAGTAAATGAAATCTCCTGCTTCTGCCAATCATGCAATGGTGACTCCCTTGCTAGATTGTATATCTCTTTCCCTTCATTGTCCCTGGCATGCACTCGACTCAAGACATTGTCATGAAAGTATTATATACTCTTAGATGAGTGGATAATCGAGTTGCATTGTAGGTTCCTTGTACTGGCTCCCACCTCAATTAAGTATGTATTTCGCCCTGCTTCCGCTGCTTGTGGATTCCTCTGTGGTGGTGGTGGTGGTGGTAAATTTACGCATGGCACTGCCAAAAAATGATTAAATTTCCCCTGATTTATCATTCGTAATACAATTCTTTGCACATTTCTACAGTTACTCGTAGTGTGCCCATGGAAATAATGATAAACACAAAAGTTTTTGCTTTTTCTTCCAGATGGTGGTTCCACTCCAAGATTCGGTGGAACTGGTATTTCTTCCATTAGGATCACAGCCTCCCAGATTTTGTCGATTGGTGTGCTCAGATTTGACAACTTTATCTCCTCCCATGGTGTGTTGTACCTTCTTTGTCCACCATACCCTTCTCCTTGGTTTTCAGATCTTCCAAACTTGATATTTCCCGCCTGGTTATTGTATTGTCTTTCTCTATACTCCATGTCAAACATCTCTTGATCTTTGATATTCATTGCCACTTGCTTTTTGTTATCTTCTACAACCATTTTCTCTTGATCTCCTTGAGAGGTACTTGCGATTGTATTTGTGATCCTTGGCAGCAACCTTGTATTTCCTTCCTTCTCACTAGCGACATCCACTTGGGTATTACTCCATTTCTCTCTTTTTTTCTTCAAGGGCGATATACTCTTCCTGATACTCGCGCAACTCCGTCATTTCTATTTTGTTCCTTCGCTGAATATCTGCGTATACAACAAATCTGTTGGGAACAGCGCGTTAATATAGGGTAAGATCAAATTCCCCTCATATACTCTGCCCTCTATCTCATTGCACATTGTTCTCCAACACGTAGTTATTCCGTGCAAGCTTTCATTTGTTCTCCTTCTTAAGTTAAAAGCTGTTTCAATTCCTGGACGCAACATGTTGTTGCTGATATATGCTCCCAAGAAGATGCTTTATAAATGATTAAATGGTTGGATTGTTCCTGTGGATATTCCATCAAACCATTTCAAAGCCTCACCTGATAAGCTTGCTGGGAAATATTTGCATAGAACTGCCTCATTGTGTCCCCACTGTAATAGGGACAAGTTGTATGCCTTAATGTGTTGTACAGCGTAGGTAGTCCCGTCAAAAATGCTGGTAAATGCTGGCAAGTTGCATTTTGTTGGTATTTCTGCAAGTTGTATTCTTCGTGAAAATGGTGACCTTCCCACTTCTTCTATTGCTTCCTCCAATTGCCTTCTTCCTCCATCTTTCTTTGTCATCATTGCTCTCATTTCTTCTAGCTCTTTCCATATGGTCTGGTTGATGTTATCCTCCTGCTGTACCGGTCTCTTCAACCTTTCTTGTCTTTCTCTATTCTCTTGTCTACTTTGACGCACTACTTCTAACAGTTCCCGCTCTTCAGCATCTTCTTCTCTCATGCGTTTGCGTCTCTCTCTCCTTTCTTGATCCTTCCTTTCCTGATCTTCTGCATCATCTTCAACGCAGTGATGTCGATTTCTATGAGGCCTTCCCCTCCTTTCTTCTAAGAACATGCGTGTATTTTCTTGATCATCTTAAGGTGCGTTCTCATTGACTACGCGATCATATTCGCCCTGTGTTCCATAACCATGCTCTGTGCGGTGTTGATCCATGCGGTTATTATCGCGTTGGCCTCGTAAATGTTCTCCTGCATAGAAATTTTGGACATAGTTGTTATTCGTTGGCTGCTCTATCTGGTTGTCTCTGTTTTTCGATCTGTTTCTCCTGGACGTGCTCCTGCTTGTTCTTGATACTGATGATGCACGCGTTGTCCTAGATGCTGTGTGCGATCTTTGTTCCTGCAACCTGTTATTTTCTTCTCTTAATTCCGCATTTTTACGTGTTAGATTCTCTCTTGCTTCATCTTGTCTTCTCCTTTCTTCCGTCCATCTTTGTCTTAACTCTTGTATTGTCATCCCTTCTTCATCTCCCAGGATTGGCCCTTCCTCCCGTGTTCTTTTCGCTTATTCTTCTGTTGTGTCTGTGTCAGTTGTGTGCATACTCACCTCATCGTAGTAACGGTTGTTAGCCTCCTCCGACATATGTTGATTCTGTGGCTGGATCTGTTGGTTTCGATTACTCCTTTCACCCATTGATGATGATTCACCTATTTCACCTCCTCTTCTCAACGCAATTCTTCTAATCCTCCTGGTTGCGGTTACTTGCTCTGGTCTAAATGTTCCCCTTACCATCTTTGTTCCTGTAACAATTTCTTCCTTCACAAGATATTAGCGATCTTTTGTAAGATCTATTAAGGAGGATACCAACAATCGCTGAAAATCTTTCTAGCGAAAAATAAAACTTATGCTCGTGTTCCAAATCTGGCGAGCAAAGATAAAGAAATCCGATGAAAAGAAAAATAAATTTATCTTTGAAGATATAACCAACAACTGTTTTGAAAATTCTTTTTAGAAACTCAATAAACAATAAACACCTCTCTCCCACTGATTCAAGCTGTTTCTATGCGCCAAAATGTAGTTGCAGAAAATCCTACAACCTACACCCTTACTAATTTGCTAAGAACACACTAAGCCATCATATAAATCTCACTAATAATTTTATTAGATCAATGAGGAAGAATACAAACAATAGAAGGGAAAACCCTAACTTGGAGAACAAGACCACTTTCTCTCTCTACAATTTCTCACAACTACCCTCCAAAATCAGATCTCTCCCTTTATAATGGCTTATGGTCCCTTTTATAGGGGTTATTTAGTGGAGGACAGCTAATTAATCCTTTATTTTCGGGATGTGGAGGGCGATACAATCGCCTCTATTAATGTTCTCCGCGTTACTTCCGCGCTGGTCTTCACGTGTTTGGTATGACTAGATGACGTTATCGCGTTCGTCAGTAGGGATTAGCTGAGCGTGTAGTATTCGCCTGCTACTAGAATGATCTTCATCGCGCTCCTATTGGTTGTGCGATATTTTGCTCCCACAATTACTTTACGTATAAAAAGCGTTATGTTGTAGATCTTACGGTGCAAAACCAATGCAAGTGTGATTCTCGAAGATGCTAGAACATGTGTAATTTTTGAAGATGCCGAATAAGTAGTCAGGGGTATTTTAGTCGGCTGACCCTATAACCAAAGACAAAAAGTTGGGCAGATTATCCTATTTGGGCATTACAAATGTATCTTATATATTCCTGGGTATTTAAAGAGTTTTAAATAATACTCGTTTTTTCCACCCAAAAATTATTGTTTTAGCGCTATTTAACCAAGTTTGTGTTTTTTAACGCTATTCTTATTAGTGTAAAATGTTATTTTGATTAGCGTTTTTACGAGTCCACCACTACACTTGACCTTCCATGAACTATTCAAAATGCTGAGGTGGCGTGGAAGATGGAATTCTTCCACCATAAGACTTGCTCTAAATAGTTGGTGTAGCTGTGGAGACCCTAGATCTTGGGAGTCCCGCATGTATGCAAGTTTTTCAAGGAGAAAGTCGGATTTTGGGGCTCCGTCGGGGGGAAGGGATTGGACAGTTTATTACTAACGCCTCGTTTGGTTGGAAGAATTGGATTCCTAGGAATTCAATTATGGGGTAATCCAATCCTTGGAATTGGATTTCAAGGAATTGAATTCAAATCCAAAAAAATAAATAGTGTTTGGTTGAGGTAATCAAATTACATTTGTTTTTACCCTGGAATCCAATTTCATTGCACTATTAGACCAATGCAATGGAAATCTATTATTTTAGAGGGAATTGGATTCCTAGGAATCAAAATTCTCAATTACATAGAAGTTATTTGTACCGTTTGGTTCAAAGAATTGGTCACACTCCCCCGGAATTGGATTACCAAGAATTCAATTCCTTGAACCAAACATGCTCTAAGGAGAAGACATCTCTTCTACAACAAATTAAGAGGCTTTCCAAGGTGTGGTTCACACTCGACTCCATTATACGACTGACTGTGACCGCCGACTATTTGGATGGAGGAGTCTCTTGATTTATTGTCAAGTCTTATTCACGGCTATAAATAAAAACAAAAAGTCACCGCAAAAAACGTCTAAAAAAATGCCCCTCCTGTTATCTTCCGCAGGATTCATCAAGACCACACCAAAAAAACTGAGTTTGTGCTGTTTTAAGATGGTCCAAAAGGACGGTCTGTTTGGAAGCGCCGTAATAAAAATTTATACTCAGAAAGATGTTTTTGTATGATTTTTTTTGGCCTAGGTGTCCCTTTGTGCATCCAGTCGTGGGTTGTACCATTTCTACAGTCTTATCACTATCTTCTTGTTATTAATTCAAAGTAATATAAAGTTAGAAGTAATATACTTTCAAAGAAATGGAAGAATGTCATCTTGGACGGCCGGGTTAATTATAATTTCTTAACACTTGTTTATATTTTCCAAAGTATCATTATCATGTTTTCAATTCAAACAAGCCATTTATATATATGGGTTGAATTTTTGAACAGAATTTAAAAAAGGGACAGTTCCACGATTTTAGAGATGTTTTGCGTACGTGGTAGCTCGAGGTTGCAATACTTATTATTAAGGTTGCACATGGTCCGGTAGGGTCCGGTTTTCTTATGGAACTGGTCCCTGTACTTGGTGTTGACCGGTACCTCATTTTGAGGACCGGTACATGTACTTGTACTTGGAGTTGTACCGGTACCCGAGGTACAAGTCCGGTACCGGGTTTTTACCCATTCCAGTTATCAATGAGAAGAAAAAAAATCAGATGCAAGTTCTAAAAAGAAATCCTAACTAAAAGCTAACTCTACGGTTCAAATCATAGAGTTTCACAAATTCAACATACCAAATTACAATGAACAAATTTTAAAATTCATCCTCAACTGATTTGCATACATCTCCGGCAGCACTATTCAATTAATTTGTTTTCACCAGTTGATGTCTCGTCTTTCACCAAATCAATATATTTCACTTAAACTCACAGTATAAACCACCCTTAAAATAGACAAATCCATCTACATTGCACACCTCGAATCTTATAAATTGATACAATTAATCAACAACAAGCAGAAATAAAAAAAGTTAGACAAAAACAAAACAAACTTTGTATTCTTGTATATGTCTGCTAGTAATCAAAGATCTCAAAATTCAATTCGTTAAGCAATAACAGATATAATTCAACACCCATGTTTCCAAACAATCTAAAATCATCAAATTCATAAACACCAAAGATCAATCCATTTTTACAATTACCTGTTGTTGTTTAATTTCAACAAAATCAATCAATTCAATCCATGATATTCCAAATCAATCTAAAAAAAACTATAAATCATACATGCAATTAATAAGAACTAAATCCCTTTCAACAAACTAACCAAACATGAAATAAATAAGAACTCTAAGTCAATTTATAGCTATACAAATTACTGAAGAAGAAGGGAAGAAGAAGGTGGTGGTGGCTGTAATAGATTGGTGGTGGTGTTGCCGAAGAACATAATTGACTGATTGAGAGTTTAGAAGATGAAGCGATTTGGTTATAGACTTATAGTGGTGTTGCTGAAGAAGTGATTTGGTTCTGGGTTAACAGAAGACAAAAGAGGAGAAGGAGGAGGAAAAGAAGGATAAAGAACGATGAGAGATTTGATTAAGAGTAAGTGAAGGAAATACCTAGTATCAACGACTAGGACTCACAAATAAATCAAAGGCTAGGATTTAACAGGGAATTTGGTCCGGTACTGGCCGGAATTTGCTGAGAACCGGTCCCTATACCCATTCTACACCGGTTCTTGTTTCCATTCCTGTTCCCTGTACCTCCTTCCCCGTTTCCGGTTCTAGTCCGGTACAGGGACAAGAGACCAGTTCTTGTGCAGCCTTACTTATTATCGCCATAGTCCAAAAACTAGCCTCACTCACTATCACACTGGTCGAGATATATTCAACGAAGAGGAAAGATCTCTTGTGCCACGACTGCTGCTAGTCTACCAGCGAGCCTTATGGGGAACCTAGCTAAAAAAGCCGAAGCGGATGGGGGTTGAGATTGTGTCACAAAGGAAGCAATCTAACTCTACCTTCCATGTTAATTCCTGCAATAACGTCATTGGGGGTTTGAACCTGGGACCTCCTGGAGGTCATGAAACTTTGAGCAACGGGGATGACCAGCTGAGCTAGGTACCCGTTTTTTTATTATTTATTTTATTTTATTTTATTTTATTTGTTTGAAATAGCAAGTTAACTTGAGTCATCAACTCAAGAATTCAATATTGACCAAGTACTGATCACTACTCCGTCATAAACCATTTAGTTTTTCTTCAGAGTCATTATCTCCAGAGTTGTACGTTTCCAAAACTTCGCCTATAAATACCCTTCCACACCAATTCAGGTTAAATCCATCCCCACTCTAATACCTATATTAACACTACATTACTCTTCTTATCAGTCCCTTAATTGTGTTTCCTAAACACTCCAAAGAAAACGATATTTAAGTCTGTCATGGCAGCTTACAACAAGAATTCATCGTCCAACTTGGTCTCAGTCGCAATCATGGCTCTAGTTTTAGCAGCCTTGGCGAGTGATTTCGCAAATGCCAGCTCGATGACTGTGTGGAGTGGACCTGGTTGTAATAACAACGGCGAGATTATTAGGCAATGTGGTTGTTCAGCCATTAATCTTCGAGGTGGTTATAATTTCATATACAACGGGCAAACTGCTGCTCTATATAATGAATTTGGGTGCACCGGCGTAGCTCACACAAGGCTCAACGGTGACGCTGAAATGTGCAGTGGATTCGGGTGGAAGAGTATCTTCATTCAGTGCTAATTTAATTTACATTGTTATTATGTATGCATGACCTCCACATATTTTATCTAAATAAAGTCAT
The DNA here is from genome assembly GCA_023531105.1 of Papaver atlanticum. Taxonomy (NCBI): domain Eukaryota; kingdom Viridiplantae; phylum Streptophyta; class Magnoliopsida; order Ranunculales; family Papaveraceae; genus Papaver; species Papaver atlanticum. The sequence continues at coordinate 70,191 of JAJJMB010017856.1, read as the reverse complement.
GCGATTGCTACTAGTGAATGTTGGTTTTAAAAAGTTTACTAAGCATTTTGGACTTTAACAAGTATCAATAAGCTATTTTTTTTCTCTTTGTCAATCTAATAACTGGCTCAAGCTAAACCCTCTCTGAACGAAAGTTCCAGCTCCTCACGCACACAGCTACTCAAACCCGGAGTTATGTTTCAGTGATCCATTTGCATAGAAATGTCCAGTTTAGATTTTTTTAGGAAAACGTACGTGCAGTAGATTTGAATATTGTGTTAAGTGACCACTTCGTACAAGACATTGGATAAAGCAAAAGGTCTGTGCTCACTTGGTTGTTTAACTTTAGTTGCAAAAGCTAGGTAAGAATGATTCATACCAGGAGTTGGGTCAACAAACCTGAAACAATTTTGGAACATTTATAAATGTGGTGAAAAATATAATTCTAGGAAGGCAAAAGTAGAAAAACTTGCACTTACAAAACACTGAGTATATGTTTATTTAGCATCAGTAGACACAATTGCAAATCATCCGACAGTCGCAAAATAAATAAATAATATTTGCACACCACTTCCTCGTGTATAATGCCAAGCACCAAGGTGTGGATAGATATGATTGTGAAAGACCAAATCTTATGCCAAGGAAATTCTCTCTATAAAGTAGATTAGCGCTTCATATTCAGAATTAATACAACTTTGAGTTAGTTTTCCGCTTTAGCAATGACTTTGGTTCAATTGGGTTATGCTTTTTGCAAAGCTATCTCTTAATGCCACACGGAGAGATGGCTTTGCAAAAATGTAGGAAGCAGCATAACCCAATTGAACCAAAGCCTCAGGGGGTTCATGCCGGTTTTCAGAGCCAACTTTGCAAGGGGTGATATGTTGTCTGCCGTGACCTCCAGGTACTGTTATGTTTGTGGGAGGGATCAAGATACAATGCCTCACCTTCTAGATCTATGGTTTTGCGATTTCAGTAAGATTTTTCGGAGTTGGTTAGGTGGGGTGTTTGGTTTTCTTAATCCAAAACCTTTTGATGATTCTTTTGCTTTTGTCAAACAGAAAAGTGGCCTACTTAAGGAGGTTAGGATGACTGCAGTTTTGCAACCAGATTATCTGGGAAATCCCCATGCGGATTTTCTAGTAAGGAGTGCAATGTCAAGATTTTTGGGTAAGCTTGAATCTCCATCTAAACTAGTTTCCACCTTACCCAAATACAAGAGAACTAAGACCCTACCAGCCTGAAGATGAAAGATGAAGAAAACTAACATCAAGACAATGAACTACTAAGCAAACTTAACCCTATGAAATTTATAATCTTTTACTGCCATAAGATGTGACGCCGTATTCAGACCGGAAGCTTGAAACATCCCTCAAGAGATCCGATATGTGACTAAACAGTGAATAATAAGAGACCAATGAGATGTGATGAAAATCAAATTAATACAAACTTGAAATGTACTAATGGAATTTTTTTTAATAACGCAAGCTTGAAAAATCTAGGTTAACACCCTATTGAAGCTTAACAATTCTAGCGCAAGGAGAATTTAAAAAAAAAAAACAATGAAATTATTAACAACACCATTAAGCAAAATCACAGAAATTTGGAGTGAATTTGCAGTTGGTGTTGGAACTAAAACCAACTTGAATAAGCTTTCTCTTCGTGCCGGTTACTTCTTACCTTGAGAACCAGCTCCATATAGTTGAATAAGCTATCTCTTCGTGCTGGTGCAACTTGCAACACCATATAGTTGCACCAGCTCCACTGAATCTGAGTGTTTTTCCTAGTAACTAAATCACCCAAGGTACCATACACAATCCATTGCCTACCTTTCCAAAGCTCAGCCGAGAAACAACAACTAATGAAGATTTGATCAATGGATTCATTTGCCATGTTATGAAGTCCACATAGACCAGAGGTGTCAATGCCTCTCCTTGAAAGATTATCCCTGGTGCCAGCTTTGTTAAGAGTAGATTGCCACATGAAAAGAAGAAAAAAAAACATCTTTGTAGGTACTAAAGAAAACTACACAAAACTGCTCGCAAAAAAAGAATTAACCTCGATGAAAGACCTGTCGTGAAGCAGCCGCAGAGAAGACTTCCAATGAACTTCAGTTTGCATAGATAAAAAGCAGGATGGATCATTACCAATTAGATGCAGTAAACTACAGGGATCTTGAACTTCAGATTGACACGGACTGATTTTTAGGGACAGGGATTTAAAAGGTACAGAACTGCAATATAACAGGTGATTTACATGTTACAGAACTGAGCGGAAGGCTTTTTCCTTCCACCTTCATAGAGCCTTCAGTACACAGAACGGCATCATCATTCTGTTTCGACAACCCTCCTTAACGAAATTGTCTTAGGTTGGGAAAGCGAGACCTGCAGCAAACAAAAAAGATACTCCGACGCTCAAGTCAGTAGGGAATTTATGCAAAATATAAGGAACATAAGAATTGAATATTTACAACTTGGCATTCTGATTCGACAACCCTCCTTAATGAAAATGTCTTAGGTTGGGAAGGCGAGACCTGCAGCTCAAGTCAGTAGGGAATTTATGAAAAATACAGTAAACACAAAAATGGAGTTAAGAATATTTACAACTTTGGCATACAGCTATTGGCACAGTTTTTCGGCTCACAGCCTTTCTGGCTCAGAGCATTTCGGTTCCCAGCATTTCAGTTCATTTCTTTTGGTTCAACGCTATAAAAATCAAAAAGAAACCTTAGCAATTGACAACAACTGATAATAATAATAATACAGGAAAATATGTTGGATACTATATTCAGCAAGCAATAATATTGTGGTAATAATTAGTTGATCTAACAGCCCATGCTGCATAAATTGAAGAATAAACAGCAACTGATTTTACAAGCATATAATGATGAAACGGAATTCATATCTGAGATGCACAAATTATCATTTAAGGATGAAACAAAATTCATATTAGATAACATTAATATATATACATAATCTGAACAAGGTATTAGCAAAGGGATTAGTTCTTTGCATAAGTGCTAGCAACAAGTGATGCCAACAAATCAAACGATCAAAATATATGTTGAAAAGCTTGTAGTGAACTACCATCAAAATAACCGTAAATGTATCTGTTTAATCATAAGCTACTGAAATTTCCTCAGCAGATTTTAACATGAAGAATTTTGAGCGTCTATCTAGAAACTTCAAGAGTGTGTGCAAGAAGCCAGGAACAAAATGATAAGGTTGTTTACAGGGTTGTCATAGTATACCCATCAACTATAGACAGCAATTCAGTTGGTAAACACATATAAATATTGCAAACCACGTTGTTTTGTAAAAACAGGATAGGAATCAACAATTAAGAAACAAGAGTTAGAAAAGAGAATATTCTAAATTTAACTATTCAGAAATTCATTTACTCAAAGCTAAATTAATTGAAGAGGAAGAGAAAGGGGAAAAAAATACCTTAGCAACAAAAGCACGGCCATCAACCAATGGAGCAGCAAGATTTATGTGCAAGCCTCACCAACACTAACCAGCCTAGAATGGAAAAGTAGCAAAATTTTATTATTAGTATTTGATTCTTTAATAGTCATTGCGCTATCGTTTATTACACACACAATCAAACTCAAAAAGAAGATTATTACAATATAAACATACCTCAGCATCAGCTATCAGCTCGCAGTTCTTTGGCTCGTAGCAATTCAACTCACGGTGCTTCGGTTCACAGCACTTGGCCTCACTGCGCTTCGATGCACAGGGTTTCGGTTCACAGCGTTTGGTCACATTGCGCTTCGATGCACAGCATTTGACCTCACTGCGCTTCGATGCACAGCATTTCGGTTCACAGCACTTGGCCTCACTGCGCTTCGATGCACAGCATTTCGGTTCACAGCATCTGGCCTCACTGCACTTCGATGCACAATGTTTCCACTGCACATCAACGGCTGTGTGGGTATGGATGTGTTCGACGCTGCACATCAATGGCTGTGTGTGTATGGATCTGTTCGACGCTGCACATCAACGGCTGTGTTCGACACTGCGCATCAATGACTGTGTTGTTATGACTGCGTTCCACGCTGCATATCGACGGCTGTGTGGTTAAGACTGATGGCTGAGCACCATTAGCTGGAGATGACACAAAAAGAGATTATTAGTATGACTCTCCATATACCCATAAACAGCAATAACAGTAATATAGATATACATAAAATAAATTAGAGCACATGAAACACATAACATTACAAATACAACTAAAATGCAATCATTTATGTAAAAAATAGGGTTTCATAAACTAATTTTGTCATCAGATCCTCAAAACAAGAACTGACTGAGCTGATAATAATAGTTCTAGTTAAAAGAAGAGTAGTTGAAGGAAAAAAGCGTTAAATGGTAGTGCTAAAGAAGAAACTGACCTTTCTTGCTAACAAGTTCCAATTTGTTGACAGAAATGGAAAAGATGACTCTGCTCAGTAGAAGGAAACATCATAAACTTGAAAAACGCTTGATATCTTTCAGCACCACAACACATTTCTTTGAAGGAAAAAGAATCTCTGATAATCAACAACAAGATAATGACTGAGATCTGTTTGTTTTTATGACTCAGTGAACTCCATAGATGTAGAAGAAGAAGAAGAAGAAATTTGGGGATGATTTTTTTTGGTTGAAATTGAAAATCTAGATCTAGATTAAGAGAAAAAAGAGTAATGTATGAAATGGAAGGGAAGAGAGAGAGGGGCAGATAAGATCTAAAGAGTTGGTTTTGAGCGGGATATTGAGGAACCCAAAATAAATTTTGAATTTTGAATTTATAGAGAATAGATATCTTCACTTCAACTTGGGTTTTTTTACACCGCTCAATTGGGGCCATAAAAACAATCGGGCCCTCCCATTACAGGACAAAATAGGTCATTAAAACCTAATTTGAGTCACTCCTTAATCAATATATTTTTAAATGGCTAAACTGCCATTTAATGATTAGTAATAAAACTTAATTAATAGGGTGTTAGTCCTTAAGGGAGTTGGGGGAGTTGGGTGTAGTTGGTTTTTTTCCCGTTAATCGTGGGAGAGTTCGAAGGAGTCTCTCAAAATCCCCGTTAGTTGTGAGAGAGTTTAGAAGAGTCTCCCAAACTCCCTAGAAAACCCCGTTAGTCGTGGGGGAGTTTGAAAGAAACTCTTAAACTCCCTGTTAGTGGTAAAACCTAGAATGCTAGGGAGTTGGGTTTTTTTAGGGAGTTCTAGGGAGTTCACAGTGTATTTTTGCCTCACTCCAAATCTCTCAAACAAGTAGAGATTTTGGGAGAGTCTCTCAAACTCCCTACACTCAAAACACCAAACTTTCTCAAACTCCCTCAAAATCCCCAAGATCCAAAATACATTAAACTCCCCCCAACTCACTCGTGGACTAACCCCCTGTAAGTTAAGTTAATTAGTGTGGTTAGATTATGTTAGATTAAAATCCGATTTTAGAATCAAAGTTTGATTATTTTATTTTTTTTGTGAGTTGAGAAGAAGAAGAGGAGGTTTTAGAGGAAAACTTATTAGAAATGAGTAATTCAAGTAGGGGAAATGATGTTGGGGAAGGTTCAAGCAACAAAGATGATTGTGTTGATGGTAAGATTATCTTAAATTCTCCCATGGATTGGATATATGTCACAACACAGAGAAAGAGTCGTCAATGTATTGACACCAAAAATGACGACTCAAACCTGCAACTTTTCCAGGTTATGAAAAATCGGCAGGGTAATATGATGTACCCTGACGACTCTTAGCTTAGGTCAGAAAGAGTAGTTATTTTGTGTATTTATACCAAGACAACTCTGGAAAATTTTGGGACAGAGAGGCTGTTTGTTTTTCACCTGGGGTCATTGACGTTTAAAAAAGGGTCGTTCATAGAGGATCCACATAGGTTTCTGTATTATGTTAACGACTCTAATCTAGGGTAAAAAATATGAAAACCAGAAACATGGTCGTTATCTTGATTATCATATACCCTAACGATTTTTTATGGTCTCTACATGCATATGAAAAATCGTTAAGGTTTAAGCTTGTCGAATTGACGACCCTTTTACTGTAACTGAATTTTTTTGGGTGAAGACTTTTTTTTCTTTTCTTGGAGTCGTTAATGGAGGAGAAGAGAAGAATCGAGAAGGTGAGAAGGGAGGAGTGGTTTTTCTGTTTAGAACTAGATATGAATTGGGGCTTAGGATTAAGGGATAATAGGTTTTTAAGATTTATTTTTGGTGAAGAGTAAAATAGTATTTTCACAAAATTTTAATACACCCCTGAAAATTTTGGGGTGCAGATAAAATTGGTGAGGCCCCTAATTGTTTCTTGGGGGCCCCAATTAAGGCATGTTTTTTTACTGTTTTAGGAGTAGTAAATTCATGATGGTGGTAAATGTTACTCCTGATCACGAGATCAAATACCAACAACAAGTCTGTCGACAAATTCCAAATGCTCCTCCTGATACACTAGCAGGGGTACCAAAAACACCACCAACTTTTTCGCTCGGCAACCTGTATGGACAAAACCTAATACAATTGCAAGCATACCAACTTAATGATCCTTGACTATATGCATATAGAGTTTATATCTCTACCTCTTCTCAATCAGTATGTATAAGACAATGAGTCCGTGAACCAGATTGCTAAAAAGAGTACTTGGACGATCTCAAAAATCAATATCCAAGATCAATCTAGTCGTATCCAAATAATCCAATCGGAATTATGGCAATTAATTAAACTTGTTATCTATCTTTCAAGATACGAATTCTACAAGAACGAGTCTCATAATCGATCACAATTAGATGGACGTATCTACTTAGATTGAATGCGTACAACTTGCATAAATCCAATTATAAAGATAAACAATATAATGCGGAAAAGGAAAAACAAAAAATACCAGAAGTTTTGTTAACGAGAAAACCGCAACTGCAGGAAAACCCCAGGACCTCGTCCAGATTTGAACATCGAGTTATATTAACAAACTACAGACACTAGCCTATACGTCTCTTGAACCTTTCAAGGCTCTAGACACTTGTTTCCTTTAGCTGGCGTCCTTTACATCCTAAGAATTGGTTCATTCATCATGAATAATTTTTATACTAATGTGGATCTAACATATAAGCCTATTTGATTTCTGTTTAGATCGAGAGATTAAGGTGTGAAAATCTGTTTGCAATAGACAAGATAACAAACCTCACAAATCTGAAACTTAGGACTCCCGAATAGCAGCTTAGATTCTTAACCACCTCTCAAGAACAATCTTCAAAGGATCACTGAAGATCAATTTCTCAGATATCTATCTTGAGGAATCACAAATTCTGAGACGAATAACACTTAACGATTTCTATCTATCTTGCCTTAAAGAGAAACGTCGATACCAGATAAGCAAGATTAGGATACACGAACTACCAAGGTAAAAGATAGTCGGGCTTGGCTTCACAAATTCCCAAAGCGAAGTCTTTTAATTGTAAACCTAATTATGTTTCTCATAGGAAACATAGATTCATAGAGGACGACTCTAGCAAAACTAGGACACAAAGTGTCAATGATTAAATTTCTCAGTTTAAAGAGCATCTCTATTTATAATTTTCAAGACTAAGGGTTGCTTAGAATTCAAGCTAAGATAACTTGGGAATCAAGCAAACACTTTAGGCCTTGAAAATACAATAGAAGAACATACACAGTGGTTCTTTTTGGAACCGTGTATAATGACTTGTTTGGTTTGGAAAATATGTCATGTGAACAATAAGCAATATGATGTTCATTAAAACACTTAGAAGTTTAATCATGATGCAAAAAAATAAGTGTTTAAGTGATCAATGAAGTCTTAAAAGTGTTTAAGAGAGTCATAACAATGTTAAACATAATTATAAAAAATAAGTCTTTGAGCATCTACTAAATTTACTAGGACAGTTGGTGAGACGGTTCGTGAACCATAAGGCTAGTTCACGATCAGGGAGCCACGGTTCATGAACCGGGTTTTACAACCCTTATTCTGCTCGAGAACTAATATGGACATAGTTTTCGAATTGTGTTCGCGAACCGTACTTGGACACATTTCGCCAACTTAAGCCTTTTATACCAACATTAAAAAATCATATCCCCAGGATTTTTCCAGCCGGGTTCGTGAACTGTTCCCAACTGAACTTGTGGTTTGCGAACTGGTTCGTCAAACTTCCCTGGATTTCTGAAACTCGGATATCTATATTCTGCAAAGTGGTTTGCCAACCTGTCCTGAGCAGAAATACGGAAGTTCATGAATTTCTCTCTTATGATGTTTGAAACATTCCCTAATGATAAAATCAATTGTCTAGGCTATTTTCAATTAATCCACAAATTAATTCTCAAAAAATAAATTGTTTCAAACTAATATTCTTAAGGCCCTTTGAACATCTATGCTAGAATCATATTTCTAGATTTTTAACAAGTCAAGCTTGACGCAAAATTTATTCTTACGACATAGTTTCAATACATAGAGTGGTAAGATATTGAGTAATATAGAATGGTTCAGTCTTCACATACCTGATACAGAAGTTCTTCAAATGTATTCGTCGACCTTCAGTCTTCGAGGGTGATGTCTGATACTCAACTACCAAATTATAACCTAGTCGGTGACTTGACTTAGTAGATTAGAAATTAAGAAATAGTTTTAATCATCTAATATTGACAACAAGCTTGAGATAGCAAAACTTGTGGGTTTCAATCGAGCATTGCTCTAACAGGATGAGACCTGTTCCATCCAAGCGTAAAAATATTTTTGTCAAAGTGTCCAGGATGAATATGTTTTTTTGTCAGGATATGCTGGATGAAATTGGTTTGATCCTACTCAAAAATCTGTATTTTTTGGAATATATAAGATAAAACTGGTTTCATCCAGGTTTAATCTGTGATGTAAGTAATCATTCTAGTTGCTGGATTAAAGCAATACCATAAACGCGAAACCAAACAGCAATACTGGAAGTCAGCCAGTGTTATCAATTTTACCTGAAAAGCATATCTATCTATCTATCTATCTATTTTATTACATAAAAGCAACTCTCATTGCTACAGTACTATGAAGCTAAATTCTAATTTCCCATTTTACCCTTAGTTTTTTTTCTTCCAAACACCACATAAATAAACCGGAGGCGTTTACGTAATTTGAGTTTAAATGAGGGAAAATAAAGATTCATATAACAAAACTATGATCAATCTCTTATCAAAAAAAAAAAAAAAAAACTATGATCAATCAACAATCACAATTTAAAAAAAAATCAAAATCCCTGTTCATAATCATTATGTACCCAAGTTTCAAAATCGCACAGCCTTCGTGGTAGCTTCATCAATGTTACCTACCAAATAAAAGGCTTGCTCAGGAAGACCATCTAATTCTTCGGAAAGGATCAGTTGAAACCCCCTAATGGTTTCTCCGGAAAGGATCAGTTCGATTCCCGCTACCCGCTCCATTTTAATTCTGATATACGCATCATTAATGTAAATACGCATATTTATTTCCTAAATTATTTCACAAAAGAATCTGGTTCCTTTTTTACAAACAGTAAGATAGTAAAGGAAAAATAAAAAGATAAAATACGGAATGAAAAGGCGTCCATTGTCTAATGGATAGGACAGAGGTCTTCTAAACCTTTGGTATAGGTTCAAATCCTATTGGACGCAATTTATTTCCATCTATTTTTTCTATCTCTTTAGGTCAAGAAAGATATTTTGAATGATTTAAATAAGAAACGTTTCTCGACGATTTATTAAGAGTAATCAACTTCTTTATGCTTGTTCCTGAAGTAGAAACCGTTCCATCTGTTCCTTAATAGCTTCCTTTGAAAGAACTTCTGCTTCCTCCGGAAATTTCTTGGTAGAAGATATGATTTCTTGCAATTGAGGTTTATTCATTCTTAAGTAAGTACGTAATTGTACGAGGAATTTCTTTACTTGATCTATTTCTAACGAATCAAGATACCCATTCGTTCTACATATCCGATTGATAGACCGTGCTACTTATGCCATTCTCTTCCTTGGAGTTGGGCCCCGTACTCCTTCTCTTCTAAAGCTTACACTTGTATGGGAACTTCCACTCTGAATTGATTCCTGAATCGAGGGGCTATAAGTATGCTACTGCTAGAAGGGTTTTCACTTGTTCTTTAATTATAAATAATTCTCCCGTTTTGACAATCGATTAAACACTAACCCCTTTCGTTCTGCATCACCAACTACTCAAATCACCCTTTAATCAATCAATTCCTTCATATCTTAAACCCACATGGAAACCCTAGCTTTCTGATTACAACATCAGCTTTTTCTTTCTCGAACTCAATAAATATCAATGCCATCACCAACAATCACACGTTGATCTTTTCCTAACCCTCACGATCACAAAACTTAATTTAATTTTTCAAATCTCTATCGGATGAAGAACAGGGAATAAGGAAAAGAAGAAAGAAGAAACAGAGAGAAAGAAAGAAGAAAAGAAAGATGCGAACTTATCTTCTGGGTCGACTAGGGATAAGGCCAATCAAAATGTTAAAGGCACCCAAGAAACGGATAAGGGAAGCCGGGTCGGTCTAAAGAAAATGACGATTTTTCCCTTGCACTAGTCCAATGATATCTTCTTCGACCGGTACCCGATTGACACGTTCGAGTAGCCCATTGTGCATTACTTTTCGAGATCTATTCAACGGTACTAATTTTGTAGCTAGAGCGTTGTTAGATTAATTTCTATTAATTAAGATTCTATCTTGATTAGTCGAGTCGTTAGCGGCTAAGTCTTCTCTTGATTGTCTCTTGACCGGTCTAATAACGTTGACGAGCTTGAGGGTCCTTACATACTAAAGGGACACCAGAACTGGATAAGGGGGAGGTCATCTTCACAAATTCAAAAAATCAGTTTTGGCGGGAAAACAATTTCTTCCCTGGCAGAACTTTCGATCAAAATTTGGACGTGATTTCATGAGACTCAATAGATGGAATTTCATGAATATACGTGATATGATTATATAATGTTGGTATGGGTGTTTTTTTGGACAAATTTTGGCTGAATAACGTGTTTCAATCCAAAACAGTGGACACAAGCTTTCACGGGTTCAAGTAAATTTGACACGAGTTTGAGGCGTGTAATGCATGAGTTTAGAGTGTGTTGCACTACAGAGATGCGTGAAAAAGATAAATAAGGGAGGTTTGACAGCTGAGAACGCGTGGAAGATCAAAAATGGAAATGTTTCCGTAAGAATAAAAATAATAAAGAGAGGATATTTTGAAGTTATTTTGAAGTCCGAGAGTTTGAACTCATTTACTACAACCACTTTAAAATAACATCAATTTTTGGCGCCGACGACGCGGATTTGTTTTTAGATTTAGAGTTTTTAGATTTATTTTCTTTTATTTTCTTTGTTCTTTTTTACGTTTCTTGGATATTTGTCTTTTTGTTGCAGGTTTTGAATCAAAAAAGAATTGGAGACGAAAGACCTGGGGGATTAAAAGTTAGACAAAGCAAAAGAACGGAGAAAAGATGAAGATATTTTTTGTTTATTTTTTATTAATTAGATTTTATTTTATTTTTTATTTTTAGAAATTGTAAATAGGACTTTATTTTTTAATTTTTTTATTATTTTTGGACATTTATTTTTTAATTTTTGGGACATTATTTGGACTTTGGACTTTAATTATTTTTAAACCCTACAGAAGGGTACATTTTTTAAATATAAACTGTTTGCAAGGAAGGACGACGATTACGATATCGTCTCGGCCCCTTGGGTTCGCACACTGACACAGGAGTCAGTGGCCCGAGTCGACTACAACCGTTTCATCGCCCGTCTGATACGGGAGGTGAGCTTCTAAACACCCGCGAATCCCCTTTCAGCGGGTTTACTGTCTTCCTTAAGGTGCATATATGTATAGGCTTTGAATACGGATTTTAATTTCCTAGTAAAGGGCAAGGCCATGCCATACAAGATAAGGGTTCGGATTTCATAACCGTTCTCTTCTTTCCCGTCTTAGGAAAACAATACCTAACGCGAACCTAAGCCTTAAAATATTGACTAGAACGAGACCGATAGGATAACGAGCTTAATAGGAAAGTCGTTCAAAAAGGATCGTATTAGGTATCTTGTTAGCCTAACTCAAAGTTCATGAAGATTACTATAAGTCGATTAGAGCCGCCTTGTAACCCAGGGAAGCGTTGCCAAAGAGGTGGGGGTATCAAAGCTCCTCTGAGCTTCCCCTACTTTTCTTTGACTTACTTTATTCAGATCGTTCTAGAGAGGTTTGCTAAAACTATACCTAGTTGCCTCTTGGAAGAATAGAAGATGGTCTAGAAACAATCTAAGGGAGCCATCATGCTTGTTGTTTGCTAGATTATATAGGTTTGATTTGGTCGAGTCAGCCTTGTTTGTGATTGTGTAGAATTCCCTTGCAATTAAGAATGTCGAACTGGTATGATAGAAGCCAATACAATGAATATCGACCTGAATTTGATTATGGACATCATCATTTTTATGACCATAGTGTGAATAGTGGTTGGGAACGCCAAACTTTTGAAAGTTATGGTCCATACCATGGTGAGCCCAATTACTATACACATACCTATAGGTCATTCGAGCAAAACAACCCATCTATTTCTCTAGAAGAGTCTCTCAAGAGTTTCAATGAATCAATGAAGAAAATTTATAATATTCCGCTTCCAGAAGAGTCCATAGAGCAGTCAACTGAGATATCTCTAAAAGAGTCTTTCAAGCGATTTACTGAGAGTTCAAATAGGATGGTGGAAAAATTTGCTCAAGATAGTCTTAAATTCCAATATAGTGTTCCCAATACCACCCTTGAAAATAATGATAGTTTTTATAATCAAGATAATGAGGTTAGAATTGGAGGCACTACTTTAGATGAGGATAAATCATTTTCATATTATTATAATGATGATGAAAATAGTGTTAATGAAGAATCTTACGCATATAGGCATAGTGATCAGGAAATGGTTACTCCAGTTGGGCTTCATAATGATAGTACTATTTCTGGTTTAAATCCCGATAATTTGAATGATTATTCACCTATTCAAAAGGACGAGGATTTGACTAGGGATACCACTGTTTTAGACGATGTAGTATTTCCTTTTGATTACGAAGCTGATAGTGGTTTAGAGGAACGGGTTTATTCTGAAACTGCTGTTTTAGAGTCTAGCGACTTAGAAACAATAATCTTAGATGAAGAAGATAGACTCGTAGAAATGAGTAAAGATGCACTACCTGATAATAACTTAGAAGAATCAATTGACTATTTCCAAGAATCTGATGATCTAGAAATTAGGGAGATTGTGACTAGTCTATCTAGAGACACTGAAAACTCTAAGTTTGGGGGTGCTTATCACTTTCCTAGTGCCTTACCTTACTCTCAGAAAGTCCCCTCACTTAGGACTTGATATCTGTGCCTCGACCGTTTTACAAGATTACCTTCATACTCGTTTTCCCGAACCTAATGATGTCCAGGAAGAAGTTCAGTCGTTGGAAACCCATCCTCTGGTTGATGTGGTTTGCCCAGGCTATGATACCCAGATTGACTTTGTTTTCCCACCAAATAGTTTTCTTCCAAATGTAGGAACGTTTATATTTCAAATGTGTCGAATATTAAGTTGTGCGACTAAACCTAAATGCTTTAGGATATTGAAATCGACACATTTGCTTAAGAATGACAATTACTCTCATTGTGGTCAGTTATGTAAGTCAAATCTGATTGACTTAGAGGATCCTCAATTATTTAGGTTATTATTATGTGCTTCTAAGTTCTTATTTGAGTTTTTCCAGAATCTAGGACCTAATAATTTTGATCACACCTATGAGGAAATGCATTCGATGAAAATATTTTATTTAGACCCTTTCATAGAACCTGAACCTGAACCACAATTAGATATAGATATCTTAATCAGGAAACTAGATAAGGGCATGCTATTCTTGTTCACTTTCATGGTTTATTGCAGTTTCCTCTTCTTGTGGATAGCACTTTTTGATCCAGATGACCCACAGTTATTCCGGATATTGTTATACGATTCGAGGTGACTAATCCTTTCCTAGTATGGCTGAAGACTTTAAACTTAGCACTTCTTGGGAGGTAACCCATGGTTTATGCAACACGGTAATATCCTTCGTTAACTCTTTTTCTTCAAGTGGTAACAGTTTTTCCTTGTTCGTGTTTTTAATTTCATCTTTAGAACATTGAGGACAATGTTAGATTTAAGTTTGGGGGTGGGAAGAAACTTTTTGTTAGCTTTTAGTTGCAATAAATAAACTCCAGAGCCTAGAAATTTATGCTTATTAAGGTTGGCACTAACCAATCTAAGTGGATGGAAACATCTTGGTTATAGGAGTTGAGGAACCAATCTGACTAGATGGAAACATCTATAGAGTCTATTCATAAAAGCACAGAGCTCAGGTGTTAGAAATAACATGGTAGTTTTGCCATATCTCGTTGAGTCCTTTTCACCTTCTGTTTTTATTTTTATTTTATTTTAAGTGATTTGGTGGGGAACACGATTCAAGTTGTTACCATGCTAGGGTGAAATAGAGTGATTGAGATACGCAATAAATAAATAAAATAATAATAATAATTTGAGACCAGACCATCAGACCAACCAGAATAAATTCAATAAAGTCGACCGCTGGTCCCCTTGTATATGCCAGTTGTGTTGATATTAGTCAGACCGGTATCTCAGTCCATTAGGATAGGTTCATCTTGGCAGAGGCCTTTAGACAGATATGGGAAACACCGTTCACCTTAAAACCATCTACGTTTTTCTCTATATCCATCTTATTGATCTTTTCTTGTGATTGGTTTGACTACGGATATTGATGTCCATTGTGCGACTATCTGAGTAGAGCTCTGTAACTTATATATGAATTTTAGTATACTTGAGTGCAAACTCGTGTACAGCAATTTGAATTTCGCATCAGGGTACTTCCTCCTATAGTCAATGATTGTATGCCAACCAAGGAGATTCTTTCGTGCCTTTCAAGGTTTTGCGTAGATAGCTAGGGTCTGGAGTAAAGGTTTTGTTGGTACACCTCTTGTAAACCCTCCCGAGACTATAACTCGGCCACTAGGGTCACCTAGGGTTTCAAAGGCTTGTTGCACACGGTAAGTGCAATCGCGATGCCTGAGACAGTGAGTTAGGATTTTATTTTCTAGACGCATTTATGTGTCTAATATGTCTCAATTGTATATGTTGTTAGTGTTCGATTTTTTATTTATTTTGTTATTTTACGTCTTTGTAGGTATTTTTAGAGAAATAAGCTCTTGCGGCGAAATTGGCTCGAAAAGTGGTGTTTTACTCCCCAGGATAAAGTACTAAAGGCACCCCTGAAATGTGTTAAAGTCACCCAGAAATGCGCCGGAGGAACTCCAGAAAAATTACTATTTATGCCCAAAAATTACTATTTGCACCACATTTCGGACATGTACTAAAGGGACACCGGAACTGGATAAGGGGGAGGTCAACTTCTCAAATTTAAAACATCATTTTTGGCGAGAAAACCATCTCTTCCCTGGCAGAACTTTCGATCAAAATTTGGACGTGATTTCATGAGACCTAATAGCTGGAATTTCATGAATAGACGTGATATGATTATAGAATGTTGGTATGGGTGTACACTGGTTTGAGGCGTGTATTGCATGAGTTTGGAGTGTGTTGAACTATAGAGATGTGTGAAAAAGATAAATAAGGGAGGTTTGACAGCTGAGAACGCGTGGAAGATCAAAAATGGAAAATATTTCTGTAAGAATAAAAATAATAAAGAGAGGATATTTTGAAGTTATGGAGGAGATTCGATGCATCTTTCAGGTTTAAATAGGTTGCATTAGTGTCATAGAAGGGCTGTCGAGAGTTTGGGGGCTTGAAGAGGGCTGAGGAGTGAGAAATCAAGACGAACAGCAAGCTTCCTGCTGCTGTTTTCTGCTGGTGCAGGGATGAAGAATACGAGGAACATAAGATGTAGCATAACTGTCGTTCTTCAACAGTGACAACGACAAGTCTAGGAGGGTCGTACCGCAACAGTGACTGCTACACTTTTATTTTATCGTTCCTTTAACAGTTGTTTGCAGCAGTTCAAAAGTGCGTCGCAAATTCCCGTTTTACACCATTTTCTCTTTTTTCTCTCCATTGTAAACACCATTTGAGCTATAAATAAATCTTTTGAGCGTGTTTTCATCATGATGAGCTAAACCCCAACATTGGGACGAAGGAGGAAGACGAATATCATACTTGGGGTAATTTTATTAATTCTTTTTAAGATTGCATTAATTTTAATTGAGATTATGATTTGAATTAATTGGTTGTCATTTAATTTGATGATGTATTCTTAGCTTAGGTGTTTTGATACATCATGCTTAGGATTTACAATCAATGTTTTGAGAATCTACTTAGGCAAAAATAAGAGTCACCATATCATATTTTATTTGAGTTATAATTGTTGAGAATAAATAAATTGAACCACATGCATGAGAATTGGCCAAATCCTGAGTCCCAGTAACTCTCGCACACTGTTTATAGGTTTTGTATATATGTTTTCATTAAATTTAAAAACTCGAATCTTCACAAGTTCGAGAGTTTGAACTCATTTACTACAACAACTTTAAAATAACATCACGTACCGACTCAGATAAAGCATGTGAAAAGGGACATATATATCATGAGACAAAGATGTATTGCCCCCCGGTAGTAATGACACCAAAGTACAGGTATCAATTGAACATGGGATGAAGCTAAGATGTAATTCTAGCTCTCACCAAAGAGTTGGGAATGAATCTTCTTTCCGTTATTGGTACAAGCAATGTAATGCGGATACCATAATAGCAACCAATTTCCATAGGAAGACCATACTTTAGACATCAACTTTAATGACAAAAAGAACTTTGCCCGGCCAATTGATTATTTAATTGAACTAGATCCAATGTCTGCGCTTATGGAATGAAAAGTACATCATTCCCTCGAGACATAAAATTCTCTAATGCACTTGAGATATATCTGGATGAAAAATATATCATCCCCCTGAAACATAACATATATTCACTCTACTTTAGTTGAATCCCAATTTTTTTATGTAATAAGGCCACACCACTTATTAAATGTCTCAAGACTAAATGTCTAACTTATGGTGGTTTTTGTTCCACTAATTTAAGGAATATACACTAGATGTTGAACTAATTCCTTATAATGTGACTTTGATGATTGGATCATCGAGCGAAGCACTGCTCAAAGGGTGTTCATGCGTGAACTATTACCTACCTTTTTGTAAACTTATAGTGAGAATGGAGTTGATTGCATCTATAAATTATTTCTAATGAATGTGGAAGGAAGCATATTCTTAGAAAATTAATGTGTCAAATCTAGTGAATTACCGAATTTATATTAACCCCAACAATGAAATGATTGGGATTAATTCATAAAGACTTTAACATAACCATAAGGCACATTGGTTGTGACACGATATTCCATTTTGAAAGTACTAACACGGGAATCACTTCATTTGAGTGTACAAGACAATGAATAGAATGCGAAGTTACGACATCTATCACAATCAGTGATTTCTAAAGTTACTAGATTTCACTGCCTCTCCTCATTATGCTTTAGAGTAAGAAAGCACGTCACTCATCTTACAAAGTCTTTCTTTAGTAAAACATGATTGAGACCATCCTGTTTTACTTAGATGCAAATGGTAAATAACTCATTCTTCAAAGAAATAAAGTGTTGTTAGTAAACATATATCCATGCAGAATGCGGACCATTCAAGTGATTTATGGCTCTGGTGGATGATTCGACGCATTGAATTGGTCATTGCTCACAACAAAAGATGCGTTTAATTTTTGTAAAACTCCTAGCACATATTACAAAATGCAAAGTGCAAAGGCTCACCACCCTTGTTAATGCTAGAGAATTTACATCAAAAGGACTTGATGAATATTGCATGTTTAATAGGATCATTATAGAGCATCTTATACCCAATGGTCTTGCAAAGGCTACCATCAAAGGTTACAGATGGTGTCTAAGGAATAAGTTATGCGTACCAACCTACCTTTTATTGCTTTGAGGACATGCAATATTACACGCATCTTTGCTTAATTCGTTTTAGAACCCAATATTAGTCAACCTTTTCTGTGTACCAGTTGGTAACTGGATTTAAGCCTGACATTCGTGTTCTTATGCATTTTTGGTTGCACTATATACGTGCCATTACGACTCCACATCGTACTATGATGGGTCTTCAAAACTGTTAAGTAGTTATGTTGGAAATAAGTTCCCAACCATTATCCGTATTTTAAACCTTTTGGAAGGAGGTCTCTTACCGTTAGATTTGCGGTTATCACTTTAATGAGACAGTATTCCCGTCGTTAGGGGGAGATAACAAAAAATATTTTCTAAGGGAACGACAGGAATTGTCGTGGTGTGTTCCCACTATGTCTCATATTGATTCTTGTACTCCACAAATGTAAATTTGAAGTGATAAAGAATATTCGATTTTCAGAATGTACACTGGTGTTGCTAAAGTGATGAGATCACACATACCAGCTGTAAACTTACCTGCAAGGTTACAAATCCTCAATAAGGGATATACACCATAGACTAAGGTGTTGCAACTACACTCAGTGGAAGTGTGGTTGGGGCCGTGGATCCATAAAGGAAGTTGGAGAAACAACTTGGTTCGATCAATCTTCACCTAGAAAGGAAGTAGGTGACTAAGGCACAACTTATTTATATCATCAGAAATCATCTCATAAGATTGTCTTTGAATAT
Organism: Papaver atlanticum; assembly: GCA_023531105.1. Taxonomy (NCBI): domain Eukaryota; kingdom Viridiplantae; phylum Streptophyta; class Magnoliopsida; order Ranunculales; family Papaveraceae; genus Papaver; species Papaver atlanticum. The sequence goes on along the minus strand of JAJJMB010017856.1, from coordinate 51,463 downwards.
GTCTATGAATCAAACTGGAGGATGCCCTGAAGTTTTAAAATGATTTTATAGAACATTGAAATCCTGACGGATTATGAGAATGCATATGAGTCAATGGAAGGATCATGCATGCACAATGATGATATAATCCATAAATAGTTGCTCCAAAAGTAGAGCACAATGAGATCGAATCATGCTTTATTTTGATTAATTTCAAATAAATAGCATATTTGGCCTACGCAATCCAGGTAGAATTTAGTTCTTTGACAAATATATGGGTATTTGGTGTGGTAGTGCTAACTAACCAAGTATAAAGCCTGTGGGACATATGTGGTTATTTGTCAGAAAGTGTAGTGAGAAGAATGAGGTCTTAAAGTATAAAGAATCACCTTGTGGCGCGAGGTTTCTCATAAACCCCTGGATCGCTTATTCTTTTGAATATCATAATGTTCAGTTAATTAGTTTGCTTGGTAGTTTCCAAAGAATTTGAAACATGGTAGATGTGGTTATATCTCTGGAGATTTAGACTCAAAGATATTTGCAAAAGTGCATTATGGTCTTTTGCTTCCCAAGTCGAATGACTCTAAACCAAGGAGTGTGTTTGCTGTTACACTAGAACACTCACTTATTGATTTAACAATCAGGCGGATATGGTATACCCGTCTAAGTGACTATTTGATTGGGAACGGATAAACAAGTAAGGTTTTGTGCCATACGTATTAAATAAGTTCTTGATTCAGAATTATAGCTATGAATGTCGACGGTATGGACGTGATAAGTGCTCTTGATGGAATAAGAGATATTACAAGTTATTTCAAATATGAATTTGAGATGAAAATCCTGGGAAATCTTGAACTTATCTATGTTTTAAACTAGAATACCGAGCTTGTGGTATATTATTCCACCAGTTTGCATATGTTCATTGTCAGGCAATTTAACAAGGACATGCATCCTGCTAGCACTCCCATGATTAGTCGAGTTTCAAATGTACATAAATTATCAATTCGTCTAAAGGAAGATGGTGAAGTTGTGTCGGGAGATGAACTTTCCTTATCTAAGTATAATAAACGCATCATTGTACTTAGCATAATGTGCTCGACCAAATGTTACATCCTCAATGAACTTGTTAGCTAGATATAGCTCAGCGCCAACGCAACATCATTGGAATGGTATAGTGAATGTAATCATGTACTTAAAAGTAACCATTGACATAAATTTGTTTTATCCCTGCAAAGACATAAAAAGGAATGCTAACGAAAGTGAAATCCAAAGGTTGTTGATTATAAAAGAACAATAACTTCTTGTCTAACGAAAGTAATCATGGGGAGATATGGTAGACTATTTTCTAAGTCATTACCGATATTCAGTTCAAAAAGTACATGACTAAAGGAACTGTATGGAACAACTCTGAAAGTAATCAGGGGGAGATGCCGACATCAGGGGAAGGATCCAAGGATATGATGTCGACATATTTTACTTCGAAGTTGAAGCTGTGTTGTACTATTTTTTCCTTCGATCCAAAATATTTTTTCCCAAAGGGTTTTGTTACTCGACAAGGTTTTTAACGAGACAACACTAAAAACATCAAGTTTGTTGAGCGTTGAAGACATAAAGATCGCGTTGATATTACTGAAAATATCTTAATCAAAGAAATGAAACACGATAGTATGTTAAGCAACGTAACCTCCAGAATCAACAACATGATCTTATAAACATTCAAGTCACCAAAGTAAAGTGTGATAAACTCCTTTTTACTGCATTAGACTAATGGAAATTGTCTGACATCAGGGGGAGCATCTAATGGTATGTTGAACTATTTTCCTTCACCGAGGTTTCTTTTTCCCACAGGATTTTGTTACTCGGCAAGGTTTGTTATGAGACAACAACAAACACCAGGAATGTAATTTCCCATCTAAGGCTATTATCTTTCCCAAGAGGATTTTCTTCCTTAAGAGTTGTGAAATAACTAGTCAACTTCAACGGAGCAAAGTGATCATCTGCAACGGATCACCTTTACTTGCATCTGTCACGTTGTACTCTTTTCCCTTCGTCAAGGTTTTATCCCACTCGGTTTTCCTTATCAAGTTTTTAATGGGGCAACGTATACGCATCCAACTAAGTTCTAAGTTTACTTAATATTGTACTCTTTTTCTTTAGTTTAGGTTTTGTCCTTCTGGGTTAGCCTGACGAAGTTTTAATGAGACAATTAACTTAGACTAGTCGGTCCTTGAATATCGTATTGCATGTGATGAACTACATGTAAAATACGAGATAACATGTGAAGTACTAAATGTGAACAGCTGTACCAAGGTTTTATCCCACTGGGTTTTTACTTGTCAAAATTTTAATGAGGCAATTGATTTCGGCACAAGTCATCAAGGATAGGACGACATTTGAAGAACTACATTCGAAGCACTAAATGTGAAGCACTTCATATGAAGTTCTATTGGACCGCACAAGGAGGAGTGTTATAGGGTCTACGGCCCATGGATGTGCGGCCCAACTAGACATATAGGATTTCCCACTAGATGTATATAAATGATAATATAACTATGTAATATGGTTACTTATATCAATAAGAAATTCTCTGCCTCTTTGCCTTTCTCTATTATTCTACTACAATATCCTTCGATTTTACTATGTTAGTTTAGCTTGTTTGCATTATCAATAATATACATATCTTTTCTTTTTATTACTATTATTTTTGTCGGAAAAGTTAATGTAGTGTATGAAAAATTCTCTCGTAGGCAACGCGGGGCGACTGGCTCCAATTGTTGAATCTTTTGAAGGAGAAAGGTTATAATTTTATTATAATGGGAAAAAAGAAGATACACTAGGTGCGCAAAGGCCTATGTAAAAGCTAGACAAAACAAAAAACCCCAAGGAAAAATGCATCGACAGACTGGGCATTGTGATATTTTTAGTGAACGGCTGAGATTTAAAAGAATTTATCATGGTTAAGATTCCACATGATAATTTGTTTTTATGACTGACAGTAATTATGGTCAAGATTACACATAATTTTTAAAGTGGTAAATATTATTCTCATTTATGGTTAAGATTACCCATTAATAATATGATTTCAGGTGATTTTCCTCTGATTTGGTTAAAAGCTGAACAAAGTTCTCTTCTTAGAGATTTTGGCCCCACCAGAGAGTATTTAGACCAATAAAATCTTTTGAGAAAATTTAGACCAATAGGAAATAAGAGTTTCTGGCCCCACCAGAGAATATTTAGACAATTAGGAAATTTTTATACAAAAATTAGAATCTATAATAATTAATTCTAGAACTTTGGGTCCCACAGAGAATATTTAGACCAATAGGAAATTGTTTTACGAAATTTAGAATATTTAATAATAATCACGCGGGTTTGAGTTATCCCAAATCTAAAAAGCCGCACGGGCTATATAAGTTTAAGACTGACAACCAATCTGATCTCGTACAGCGCACGGGGGCACATCTAGTAATTTCTAATTATTCTCATTTAAATCTTGAGTTTAAGACAAATTTAGGAGGTGAAATCTATAGACTTAAAGGCCTAGGCAAATAAAGCTTCCACGTTGAACGGTGAGGAAACTCTCGCTTTTTATTGGCCGAAATAGGCCTTTTTTGAGTTTTGTGAAACGAGCGTTTTGGTGAGGAAACTTGGCAACATATGATTGGTTTAAAAAGAATAGGAAAAAGATTAAAGAAAGGAAACCAAATTCTATATTTAGGTGAGGACATTTGGCAACGTATGATTGGTTTAAAAATTATAAACTTAAAAGGGAAACAAGTAACTACTATATTATGACTCTTTTTTCCAAATTAATATATAAAAGGGTAAAAAATCCACATATTAATAAAAGGAAAAAATAAATAAAATCTGCATATTCTCCACCTATTTAATGTATTTTCCCCGCCACATCAAATCAAAAATACATCGCCACGGGGTGGGACGAAGCTCGCGCACACCAAATCAAATATGGATTGTCACGGGGCGGGGGGAAGCCCCGCGCACACCAAATCAAAAATGCATTGCCACGGGGCGGGGCGAAGCCCCGTGCACACCAAGTTAAAAGAAAAAAGTAAATAAAATCTGCACATATTCTCCACATATTTAATGTATTTGCCCCGCCACACCAAATCAAAAATACATCAGCACGGGGTGGGGCGAAGTCCCGCGCACACCAAATCAAAAATGCATCGTAACGGGACGGGACGAAGCCCAACACAATCAAATCAAAAATGCATTGTCACGGGGCGGGGAAAAACCGCGCGCATACCAAATTAAAAAGGAAAATACTCGACGCGTAGCACGGGCACAAATCTAATAAGGGTAAAACTCAATAAAGAAGACTAGGAATGTCTTGTCCCAGAGGCGCCCAATTCGCTCCACTTTAAACGGATAATGCGCAAACGCATCACAAGCCGCACACCCTTTGAATCGGGAGGCTTGCTTGCCTCTGACTACATATAATGCAAGAAATCAAGAATTTATTAGCCGCAATAAGTTACTTGCATGGTACAAGTGTGGGAGGTAATTTTAAATTAGGGGGAGGTCACTCTCTTCTCAAAATTCAAATTCTGTTTTTGGCGGGAAAATATAAACACATTCCTAGCAATTTTGGTGATCGTGATTTGGAGGAGTTTGAGGTCGATTAAACCTCTGATTTTCATAGGATAGACTCCTTATGGGTCTAGGAATCTAATATGGGTGTTGAACTGGATTAAACTGGGCTCAATCGACGGATTTTTATCTCAACATAAAAATATGGAAAGTCACGTGTGGGACCGATTTTAGGAAATTTTAGAGAGATTAAAGTGCTATAAACCTTCCCAAAGATTGGTATCTATCTAAGGAAGAGTTTAGAATCAAAAGGAAAGCTCAGAAACGCGTAGAAATTCTAAAACAAGAAATTGCCGCAACTTTGCCGTGAAGAGAAAGGAAGAGATTTTGGAATATTTTGGAGAGATTTAATCGCTCTTTTTTATATAAATAGATTGGTTGGGTCATATAGAAGGGGTGTAGAAAGTTAGGGGAAGTTTAGAGCACCACAGAGCCGAAAAATCAAAGGTGCAGGAAACCGGGTTCTGCTGCTGCTGAAGAACACGAAGAACATTGACCCACACGAACAGTCGCAGACGAGTGTCGTTCTTCAATAGCAGAACCGATTTATCGTTTATTAACAACACTTCAATTGTAACGGTGATTTCTGTAACGACCATTAAGTGTTGCAGATTTGCTGTATTATTATTTCTATTCAATAAAAACACCTTTTAAGCCATGTTTCTATCTTTTGAGCATGTTTTCGACGTGATGAGCTAAACCCCAACACTGGGATGACGGAGGAAGCCATGTTTCACAATTGATGGTAATTATAAATGATTCTTGTGACTTTTTGCATTGCTTTTCAATCGATTTAATATTATCATTGATTATTTGTGATTTTGTTTGATAGTGTATGCTTAGTCTAAGAACTTTTGATGCACTACACTTATGATTTACATCTAATGCTTTATAAAATCTCCTTTTGGCAAAGGAATAGAGTCAATAAAAGAGCTAGTATTGTTATGAATCATCGTATGAACCAATTGATTGTGAAGTTTGGTGGAATCCTAAGTCCCAGTCTCTCGTAATATTGATATCATCTTTGTTTATTTGCTATTTTAATCGGAATATAAGTCTAGAATCGAGTCTTCACAAGTCCGAGTTGAACGAATCTTATTACCACTTTTTACAACAACATAAAATCACATCAGGGAGGTAATTTTAAATTAGCGGTCAACAAAAATAACCGTTGAAGAAATTAACATCTTGATGAAGGTTACTATCTTTTTTCTTGATCTTTAGAATCTTGATCATTGGCGTCATTCATATAAAAAATTTATGTCAAAAGGAATTAATATACAAAATATGATATCATAACGATCAATGTCGGTTTTGTTTTGCAAATTACATCGTCTTCTTTCCAAGTATATTTGATAATAATGTAGCAGCAGCAGCAAAAAAATAACATTAAGGCCATTGTGCAACAAGTCTGTTAGAGCCATCAGAGTAAAGATAAAAACCCTAAAAATGGTCTCAACAACAATTTATTTTATTGAAAGCTATCCAAAACTAAGAAAACAAAATCACTGTTAGCTTCAATGAGTTTAGACTAGGATTATAATTTGAACCGAACAATAGGAATTAAAATTTCAGTCAGGGGGACAACCGTCACGAACTTGTTGATGACGTTTTCTTTGACATAAAGGTTCGTCAAAAAAGAAAAACTGTTTATTTAAAAATAAAGGCAAAATAAACGACTAACAAAAAATTACATTATATCGGAATTGTCTCAAAATAACGGTCAGCAATTCATTAATAATGATTAATCATTGACCTGACATTTGATATTGTGCCCGTAATTCCTATAACCAAACATGTTGCTATGATGATCAGATGAATCACTAAACTAGCTAACGTAATGGTTTTTCTGAAAATCCTAAGATAAAATGCAATGGGAAGAATAACCGATACAAAAATACTGACCAAGGAACCCGTTAGGCCAAGAACAGTTTCAAAGAAGGGGATGGTAATTGCTATAACAAGAACAACTAATAGAAATATAGATCCGGCTGCACCCCGTATAACTGTTTTCTTCCACAAAAGCATTTTAGCTGGTAGATGATGTTCCACTTCAGATGCCATCGGAACGGTAAAGAAAACATATTTAGTCATTGGTGTAATGATTGCTGCCCATAGTGCAATCTGCGTAAAGATCAAATGTTTGGGCATGCTCAGCGTAACCTGTGAGCTAACCCCGGGGCCAAACATTTTAGCTCCCAGAAACGCCAAAACTGTGTATAAAGCTGACACTACACCAAAACTTAAAAACGAAATCTGCAACAAGTATGATTCGCCGATTTAAAAACCAAATATAATTACAGACCTAATAAACTCTAATGAAATTCACTTAAAATAAGTACATAAACTTACAGTAGAGAATGCCGTAGGATCTACCATTGACTTGTAGACGTCAGGGATGGCCATGTGGGAGGCAATGTTGAAAATGTATAGACCGGATACTGAGAAAATGTTATTGATTCGAAAAACTTGTATTGGTTTGTTAGCTATAATTCCACCAAAGAAACAAGTGCAAATTAAAACACCACATATCAAGAACGATAACAAAATACCCAACGTCGAAATGAATGATATGCTATTCAGATTTCTTAACCACACGGAAGGTATGGAAACTATTATTGCAATCACTGTTAGGCTTTGAGCTGTAGATAAGCTGAAAAACGAGATATGGAAGTTACGATATCCGTCTAAAACTCTGGTTAAATGATCGGTCATGGAGATTGTAAAAGAAACAAGTGCCATGAACGACTCCATATTGACGAAAAACAATGATATATATCGTCCTTTTCTTCCAAATGCTACATGCCCGATGTCTGCGTAGCTTTTCAGACGAACATCGGTTGCGAGACACAGCCCTAATAAATGAGAAGTATATGCCCCCAACATGAACAAACCACATAGGATGAAGGCAGAAGCCCAACCACCGGTTTGCAGTGCATAGGCAGTCGATAACTGCCCTAACCCTGTGAAAATGAATGTCAACCAAACCAAAATAGTTCATCAACACTCATATATTGTTCCTTGTTATACTGTTGACATATATCAGCAATATCAAGCTAGTTTCAACTCGAAAATAAACGAAATTTCAAATATGTAATGAGTGACGCACCTATCAAGAGTCCCATCATATTCAGCAGTGCAGTGAAAGATGTGCTTGTTGCCACAGGTACATCATCTACTGATGTCGTTGAATCCTTATAATCTGAGAGAAGATAAGTCGTTGAATCCATTGAATTTGAGAGAAGAAAAATCGAAGAAGATGATAACTTGGTTGTGTTTTATTTTTATTTTTTTAATGACGGATTGTTGTTCTTTTTCTCCGATGAAGCCTTTATAAATCTGATTCTTTCCTTTCATTTTTTTTTATGATTATAAGGTATGTTCTTTACTCTTTATTAACTATATACAGGAAGATAATATTGTTTTGCATATCTGCATCGGTTTGAAGTATGTGGCCAAAACATACCAAAATAATTTCTTAAAAATCGAGTTGTTTAAATATAAATATCCTCTCTTACCGAAGTTTGAGGCAATCAAATTGACTCGGTTTCCTATTTGTACTCGTAGTATGTTTGTTTCTTAAAATAAATGCTCTTTCCAATTCTTTTGCAAAATATGAGGGAAGAATATCAGCTGCTAGTGGGGTAAGTCCTACAGGAGTTAGAATTAAATTGGCGCGAGAAATTAGGGACAAATTCGAATTTGAACTTTGGCTCCGGATCACCTTCCCCATTTCGGCATCTTTGTTATTTCAAATATAAAATTGTGACACTCAATTAGGTAGTCTTATCGAATTCAAATTACAAACCACATTATTCTTATATAGATGGTGTTCTTCGTTATAAAAGGCGTATAGTAGTAGTCTCTACTTCTCCATGGTGTTCCAAGCTGTTTCGTGAATTTCACGCAACTCCCCTTGCTGGACATTCTGGCTTCCTTCGTGCTTACAAATGTCTTCAACAGAATTTTTGTTACAATTTAATTAGAAACTATTATTGCAATCACTTTTAGGCTTTGAGCTGAAAAACCAAAATTTGTTTAGAGTTGCGTTTGGGTTACCAAAAAAATTTAATTAGAGTTTGGGTCACAAAACTGTCGTTGACCGTCTTGATAGGTAGGAAATTATTTTATTTTTAAATTAATTTCTATTTATTTAACACCATTAATTACTGTTAACCATGTGAGTCACACGTGTAACAAAAATTCTTTTCAAGTACATCTGTCGGGTGACAAACAAGTCTGGATGGTCACTTTCCATTTCCATGTTAAGAGCTACCTTAATGAGTCCAATGTTCTTAACATAAAACACAAGGAAAAGGAGTATCAACAAACAAACAAAACAAAACAAAAAAGATAAAATATCAAACTAAAATTAATAACACTAATGAAAAACTCTATTTTTGGGGTTGTAGGGGCTGAGTTTTTGAGGCTTAAAATGATAATTAAAACCAAACCATGGATAGAGAGATCTAATCAGTATAAAAAGTCCAATTTACCCTTACACATAAATAAATCAAATCTCATTATTCGTTAAAAAATACTAAATCAATTATCTTCTCCTTCTCCTTCTCTTCTCATTCATCAATTGTGATGAAGATGAGGATCATAATTTTATCATGACGATCATTAAAAGAAAAAACTAAAACTATTATCTTCTCATTCTTCTTGTTCACAAATCATGATGAAGATGACGATCATGATGTCACCATGATGTCACCATGATGAAGAGGATCATAAAAAAAAACACCAAAACTATTATCTTCTCCTCCTTCTCTTCTCATTCATAAATCACGATGAAGATGATAATCATAATTTCATCACGATGAAAATGATGATCATAAAATAAATAAATAAAGGAAACATATTATTTGGTTTTGCTTGTGAATGACTAAGAAATCTGATTCGATTAGATTCGGGTAAAAAAAATCAGTTTCTGAAGCTATTTACGGCTGGGATTTCTTATTTTCTCAACCATAAATCTTATATTACGGGTAGAAAAATAGAATTCCTAACCGTCAAATAGGTATACGATTGCGAAGATTTTATTTCCCAGCAGTAATTAGTTGTTCACGGTTAGGATTTCCTAACTGTCGTAAGTAATTCTGATAATCACAGAAAAAAAAAAAACAGAGGTCTGATTTCGGCTAGGTTTTTCCAACCGTGGTAGTACAATCGTCCGGGTTTCCCGGCCGTAATTATTAGTTACGGCTAGGAAAAACTAGCCGTTACTTGTTCTGATAATAAGAAAAAAATAACAGGTTGAGTACGGCCAGATATTCCAAGACGTAACATGAGCTTCGGCTAGGAAAAATGTTAGGAAAACCTCGTCGTGATTTGAACCTAGCCTTAATGCAGACACAAGTGATCCTAGAAGAGCTTACGACCATGAGTTCTTCATTTCCCAGTCGTAAACTATTGTTTACATTTTGGATCCTTCTAACCGTAAACGGTATTCACAGTTAGGTCGAGTACTACATCCCAGCCGTAATTGAAAAACCCAAATTTTGATCCTGATTTTAAAGGATTTGAATCAACAAATTGTGATTGGGGAGGTTTACAAGGCTTTTATGACTATTTTCAGGATGTTTTTCATCAGTTTCTTCCAAAGTTTTATAAAAAATTTCATCAAAATCATCTTTCTCCTTCTTTTAAATCAAAATAAAAAAAAATTGATTTTCAAAATTTTTAGTCGGATTGTTAGTTTAGTTAATCATTCACTAATCATAATTAGTTTAGTTAATCCTAATTGACACTAATTAAATCGAGGATAAATAAGGTATCATATAAAATAGTATGATAAGGGGTTGTAAGAATTACTACTTCATGACCCTATATAGCCCCCAAATTCCCATCCGTTTTAAAGCCCCAATAATAGGATTCCTAATGAAGATACTACTAATTAATTACCTTATCGGTTTTTCCTTCAAAAAAAAACAAAAAAAAAAACTTATCGGCAACTAACTGGTTTTAGATTGACACGGTAGTTTCCAAATTCGGGATGCCAACTATCTTCTCCAACTACTCATGTGGCTGCAAGAACAAGTAATCGCAGTAGTAATCTTCAAACCGGCGATAATCAACTATAAACAACCATTTACACACAATTATACAATCAATTTATGAAGTTCAGTTAATTCAGACAGAGAATGCCCAAATCTCCTTCACGGTCTAGAAACCCAGATCCCCAAATAATTGTGGATGAAATCAATACCCTATTATCGACTCCTTCTTGATTTCATGATACCTGTGTTGTTGTCGTCTGGTTTTAATCCAACCAATTTCCTCAAAAAATCATCATCAGATCCATCTGCAATTTCTGTTACTTGTACCAGAAGAACCAATAGAATCACTACGACGGAAGAAGAAGAACCTTTTTTAACCATGTTAGGTTGGATCCTTAATAAGAAATTCTCAAAGGGTTCACAAATTTGTTTTATGTTCTCGATTCACTCTTATGGAATAAATCTGCAATTCAATGACGAGCAGTTTTGAAAAATTCATTGGGTATGGATGGCTGGGGGAAATTGGATTCAGTTCAAGTTTGAATTTTGGATTGCAGAGAAGATGATGAGGTTGAGTAATTTGGATATCGTTTGATTGATTTTGGGGTTTATGGGAGATGAAAGAAGAAGAAGAAGAAGAAGAAGGAGGGGGAAAGGGGGTAATGCTCTAGGCAATTTCGTTCAACAGATGGTCTAGTAAATAAACTATCACTATGCACGTGTCTAAAAAATGGTTAAATGGTAAAGTTAGTAAATAAATTTAAATTTAAATATTTAAAAGGTGATTTCCGTGTGTTTAAACAGATTCCCTAATTGTCAAAGACGGTCTTGTGATCCAAACTCTAATTAAAATAATTTGGTGACCCAAATGCAACACTGGTCAGTTTTTTGTGACCCAAAGTCAAAATAACCCAAAAGAAAATATCTAGACTTACCATTTTGGTTAAAATTTGTATTAGTGTCCTCAGTTATGCCCCAAGGAAAGCTGAGTTCTCCGTCATACCGTTATATACCCTCATGTGCAGTAAGAAAAAACTGAGCTCTCTGAAGTGTTTGTTGCAATCAAGTCTGTCATTACTGATCTCAACGTTAAGTTAAATTCTGCATTGACGAAAACCCAAATTAAATAGCCTGTTTGGAGAGCACATCAGAAGCATCTTTCAGGCTTCTAGAAGTCATAAAGTCAGATGTCAGTTTGGCTGCCAAATTTCAAAATGACTTTTGGAATTCAAAGAGTTAACTTTTTGTGAAGCAAAATAGTTTTGCTTCTGACTTCGACTTCTGGGGAAACAGAAGTCAGAAGTAAATTTGTATTCAAATGTGTTAATTAGTTAATCATCATCCCTTGTTGGTGGGTCACTTTTGGTAGTAATAGTCTATAGTTTTGTTGATTATGATATTAAGATATATAAAATGCTACAATTGTTAATATTCCTTGTTTGATCAGATCCCATTTGTATTTCAAAGATAAAAAGTGGATCAAAAACTATGAAATCTTCACTAGGATAATGAGCTTGATCAGTGTTGGAACAATTGTCGAATTATGCCTGCAAAAAAATTATGAAAAATAATATAATGGCTGAGTCGCGATCTAGATCGCTCTCTTTAAGACGTTTCGCGGTTCTGCCCAAGATTGTGCAAGCAGTTCATTATTGTCGCGTCGTCCCCGGAATAAAACAGCCGGGATCAATCTCTTACACAATTGCTCCTGCACGGTGAGAATATGTGAAACTTCTATATTTTATTCTTGCTCAGAAACTCTTTTAGAAGAACTACGGATGATCACACACTTGTTTTTCTTTCTCACAAAAATCCATTCTCTTTAAAACTTAAAAGACATAAAAAGAAAAGCACTAACACAAGAGAAAAGGTTTCAACCATTCTTCTAATATTGAAATTGATTTTATTTTAATAGCCAAGAATAAACAAATATGGGATTAAATGAAAGACATTATTAAGATTTTAATGATTATCATCAACCATTCAACAAAAAATAATTTTTGGCATTAACACAAGATAAATTTTTTATTTAAGAGAGAGAATAATTATCTCATTAAAAAAATTTAAATGAGACACTAATTTTTGGGGGTACCAAAATACACCACCAATTTTTTCGTAGGCAATTTGTATGGAAAAACTCAACACAACTCCGATAGTACTTAAAACTCAATCAAGGAAAGTGTTTAGAGTTATATCTCTATCTCTCTTGCTATTAGAACGTTTACAGAATTGAATCCGTGAACCTAATTACAAAGAGAGTTCTTGGACGGTACCAAAGACCAATGTCCAAGGATCAAGTCGTATCCAACAAACTAGGTCGAACGTATCTACTTTGATTGATCAACGCACAACCTGTGATATTTCAATTATAAAGATAAACAATATAATGCAAAATAAAATGGTTAAATCACTTATGGAACAAGATGGAATTAAATTAAAAACTAGTGCAATATTAGTTGTTTCCTCTTCTTCAGAGTTGTATTAATCTGAGGTCTCATCTAGAGTTACAGCTAATGCCTTACTTCCAGTGTATTTCCTTAGATTATCCAAATGACCAAAATCCTTACACTTGAAGTACTGAGGCTTATATTCATCATCTTCTTCTTGATCTTTTTTGTTCTTGATTGGAACACGATCATGAGGACGAGAAGTACGATGATTATATTTTACGAATCTCTAATTTCTTTTTCTTGAACAGATCTCGAAACTGTCTAGTAATCAATGACAATGTTAATTCAACATCATCATCTGAATCTTCTGCAATCATTTCATCGGAATCATCTACCGATCTATTTTTCTCCACAAGAGCTTTTGGAAAATTTTCCGATTTAGAAGCAATTCCTTTAGCTTGAATATATTGGGATTCATGATCAAAGATCTTTAACTTTCTAACAAGTGTGCTTCGAGAGAGAGTTGAAAGATCATTTGCTTCCATTATTGCATGTTTCTTAAAATTCGTATCTAGATGGCAACAATCTGAGAATTTTGCGTACTATATTTTCCCCCCAGAAATAGTCTTTCCAAGAGGCAAAAAAACATAAACTATCTCAGACAGTTTGACATAAAACTCTTCAAAAGTATCGTTATCATCCATACGAAGGTTTTCCCAATCAGAAGTGGGGGTTTGAAGTCTGGCTTCCTTTTCTGATGTATTACCTTCGAATACGATCTGAAGATTATCCCAGGCTTCCTTTGAAGTTTGGCATGTTGATACATGATGTTGCAGATCTCGATTTACAACATGTATAATAACATTCAAACCATCTGAATTCTGCTTTTCAAAATCCTTTTCCTCACTTGTATAATCAACTAATTTTTTAAACTCAGTTTCCGATCCTTCTATTTTCGGACGATTATATTCATCAACGACTAATAACCAAGTATTAAAATCAGGAATTAAGAGATTTAAGGCAAGATTTCTTACGTTGATTCTGGCAACAGAGGAAAATGTAAAAGAAGAGTTTTTAGTTTTGAATGTGTATGAAGTTTAGTGTTTGGAATTTATAAGTAATCAATGGGTAAGTTAAAAAGCAGAGTTGGTTTCCTCTTTTTACGGTAAATTGAAGATTGAATCGTGGATAACATTAACTAATTATGACACGTTAAACACTTTTAAGGATCTATTTCTTCTGGACTGTTGGATCAAATGGAGAATTCCCTAGCTAAAAAATGAACGATCATTATCTACCCAATATCCAATTGGTTTAAACTTCCCTAAAATTAAACAAAAAGGAACGACTAGATTTGTCTCAAGGAAAAAGGACTGTGGATGGGCCAAAAAACCACTCTGTTTTAGTTTATTGATTGTAATAGTAGGCTGGTCCATATCCATTACATCTTCGGGATAGTCCTCATAATAATCAAAAAACTCACATTACAAAAGAAAACATACTCTGTTTTGCAAGTATAGGCATACCAACATAACAGTCCAATGTCCTTTCTCTCTTATCCTCTGCGATACCAAAAAACCCTTCCCTATACTCTCGTTTCCTGCTTGATGGTGGTTCCATCTCTTTGATCTATTCTGATTAGGTCAATTGATGATTTTTATTGGGTTTTTGTTTTGGTGATAGATTATTTCATGTGATCTTCTGTGGGAAGGAATTTCTGGGTGTTGATTTGTTTCCATGTCTTCCCTTTGTTGAATCTTCATCATCCCAAAGGTGTTGATGGTGTTATTGTTTTTCAAAGTTGTGGATATAGGTTAGTTTGCATCAACAGATGTTCTTCCTCCCATCTTCTGGCACTGATGGTGATCCTAACTTCTGGTGGTGGTCATAGTTACTAGTAGCGGTGTTGTTGGATTTCCTTGATTCGGTGGTGAAAAAACTTGCTTCTCTCGGCGATCGGGTGATGTTGTTGGTGTTGCTCCATGAGATGATTCTGATGAAGCTAGTGTCAGATTCGGGTTGTGGAGTTCCAGTTTCCGGGCGGGTCTATTTCTCTTGGGATTGGGCTTTGGCCTGCCTTTGTATATGCCTTGTCTGTTTTAGTTTGTTTATAAGTTGGTTTTCGTTGGCGTGTTGTTATTTTGTTCTGATGTTTGTAAACTGTATTTGTTGCCTCCACTTCTTGGGTGGAATCTGTTCTCAGAGTCCGTTCCTTGTGTATCGGTTTGGATTCTTTAGTTGTCTGCAATATGAATGCTAGTCCCTTATGATTTGTTCTGAGGATTTCCATTAATATGGATTTCCAATTAGTATCTAGTAGAAGCTTGTCGGTTTATGGGTCATCGTTACGGCAACTAGTTTACTTTGTTATGGGGTCTTGTAACGTTGCTCTCTAGAGCTTTCTTTCATTTAATGAAATATCCCCTCTGTTCAAAAAAGAAAAGAAAAAAAAATCAAAATCTACTTTACTTATTCTAGCTTTTTTAGCTATAACATCTGCAACCCTGTTTCTTTTCCTATTAGCAGAATTGCATAACAAAAAACTATGACCTTCTAACATGGCATTTAATGTCTAAAATAATTTTTTGGCTCTTCCGGTGAACATAGTAAAAACTTATTATCTGGAGTGGTATCTAAATAGGCCATTACTGCTCCCAGAGTAGGATACCCCCTATAAACAGCCTCGACCTATAAATAACAGGCCATTACTGCACCCAGAGTAGGATACCCCCTATAAACAGCCCCGACCAATAAATAACAGTATATAAGTGGGAGTAAGGCTGCATAAGAACAGGTCAAGAAGACCTGTACCGGACTGGAACCGGAAAAACCAGACCGGAACCGTACCAGAACCGGTGTAGCCGGTACAGGGATCGATACTCAATTTGAGAACCGGGATAGGACTAGGTATAAGGACCGGTTCTAGGGTGGTACCGGACTGGAACCGGACCATAAGAACGGGTGTATATTAGCCGTAGATCTGTTAATTAGAAGTTATCATGTCCTTCGATTTTAGGTATTCACACTCATCCCATCTATCGAGTTACTGAGTTAGAGTATCTATTCTTTCTTATTCTTTTTTTTTCAAACTGAAGAACAGAAAAACCATTGTTCTTCTTCTTCTCCATCTCTGACTCTCTATCATATTCACCATCACTACCACCACCTTCTTCACCACCACCACCGCCAGCACCATCATCAACTTCTCCTTCTTCAATTATTTCAAAAAATTGAAAGACCTTGATGAAACTGTGTTTAGGGATTTATTTTTTTTGGTAAAGGTTTATGTTTCTTAATGTTGAGTTGTTGAATTAGGGTTTTTGATTAGGGGTTTTTGTTTATTGATCTTAAATTGCTGAAATAGAGTTTTGATTAGGGTTCTGATTTCTTGATGTTTGATTTCATCCAAATTTTGGGTTTGATTAATTGATCTTAATGGTATGGAGAGATGCGAAATTTTGGTCTATCTCCAGATGATTATAACAAATTGAAGAAGAACAACAATAGCTGCTCCAGAATTGTAGATGGTTATAACAAAGATGGATGAAAATTGGGGGATCTGAGATGATTGAAGAATGGGTACTGCAGGTTACTGAGATTGGTGTCGAGTTGATGGTGGTAGCAAGTTGAGATAAGTAGGTGATGTTGTTGATAAAATGGATCTGTGGTTGTGTATAAAGGTTAAGAAGATCTCAACAACAAGAAGATGAAGCTGTGTTGGTTGATTTCCTATGATGGTTTGATGCAGTGGAGGATATCGAAGATGGGTTTGTGGTGGTGCTGTAAATACATAAAAGATCAATTGATCAGGTGTCGTGTGTTAGTGGTGAAACAATCAGTAGAAACAGATCATGTTCATAACTCATTGAAGAAGAAGAATGAGCAGCTGATAGTGAACTAAATTTTTTGAGATGAAATGATGGTGCACAACACATCAACAACATCATTACCCATTTTCTGCTACTCCATTCTCCTTCGGTTATGTAATTTTTTTCTTCTTAATTTTAAGTTTTTAATGCAATGGATTGGTGTTGTGGTGCATAAATTCCAACCGAGTATTTTTGCATAACTACAGTAGATAAAAACCCGGTACCTATCTTGTACCGGACCTGTACCGGAGATACAGGTACAACACCAGGTACAAGTACAGGTATCAGTCCTCAAAATGAGGTACCGGTCAACATCAAATACGGGGACCGGTTCCATAAGAGAACTGGGCCGTACCAGACCATCTGCAGTCTTAAGTGGGAGAGAGTGAGTGAGTGAGTGACACTTTCTCTCTTTTGTACTAAAAAAAAATCGAAATCCCGTTTTTCCACTTCTTCTAAAGCAATCGGTTTTGTTGCTAGATTAATCTTCAAAATCAGCAATCATGTCCACCGTATCGCCGAGGAGACCACTACAAACCTAAGAAATTCCGTCGAGAATACAACAAAAAAGAGAGGTGGAAAACAAATGGTAATCAAATCTCTCTATTCGCCAATTAGGTTAGGGTTTTTATTTTCATTCTAGGTTCGATTCATCAAATGAAATCCATGAGGAAAACCTTCTTTGATTTCATCAGTTTTATGGTTTTTCTTTTACTTTTTTGATCTTCAGAGTATCTTTATTTATCATAGTTCTTTGTCTGCTCTTTATTTACCACCATAAAAAGAATTCCTTAATAAGTTCTGGTAATTGTTTGTATTGTTATTATTATGTTTATGAGAATCTCAGGGAATCTGGAAATTAGAAATTGAGTTTCATTTTCTTATCTCGCTTGGACTTGTTAATTAAATTAATCCACTGCATATCCAGTTCCTTTTATTAGCCAGGTGGTTTATTGTATACTATATTCCAAGATAAATTCCTTCCGTTTTCCAGTTCCTTTTGAGATTCTATTTGTTTTTTGATAAACATCTACCTCTTTTTTAGTTATCCTAGAGGATTTATTTGCAATGCTAGGGGATTGGATACCAAATGATTGCTATAATGCCCACTTGTGTTAAATCTTAAGTTGTCATGACCATGAATCAATTCTTCCCTTAACATGGTTAGGGTATTTAATCTTTGGTTGTTGAGCCTCATTAATTAATATTTCCTTAACTTGTTTTTTAGTGTGAGTCCCCCACATGATGTATAAGCCGATACGCATCGTTCTAGGTGTTCCGGGAGGCCCGCTGGATCCAGTGTTATTCCAGCATTACAGTCAGCAGCTGTGGAGTTCATTAATCTTCTGGACTAGGTGTGCTTGCCAAAGCATCGGTATGCATCAACAACTTGGCTATTGCAGCTTCAGCCTTCGTTTCGGTGCAATTTTTGTTATCTTGAGGAGATTTTTTCTTGAACATCAGGTAGAGGCAGTGACACAGGTCTTGCTCTTTCAGCTGATGTAAAGGGAAACATCAAACGGCGCAATTTTTGATGTGCCAATTGCAGAACTAGATGCATGCATATCTTGCAGGTAATTTATTTCTTCAATCGCGTCAATCAGAAGTGTTGTAGTATCGTTTTCACTTTATTTGTTCACTTGTGCCTTATGGTGTACACACCCCACAAAATAAAGAGTGGAGTGTGTTTTCGTTTTGTAAACTTGATTAGTTGTACCTTGTTAGATCTGTAGTATTGGTTGTTTATGTTTCTTATAATGTGGTAAACAGTCTTTCCGGTGTTTCTTTCTAATAGTGATTTCAAGCGCTTAAATAGGTTGAAATTATTTGAATAACACTAGGTATTGTAAGCTAAAGGCAAGGGTAAATTTTGTAGGTTTTCAAATTTAATTGCCTCCTAAGGTTTTAGATATTCTGAATTCGTACTGTTCTTTGTCACAGTCAATGGATCATTGAATAGCATTACATGACTTAACATTATCAGGCGCAGGTTACTATAATGCCCGTGCTTTACATAAAAAATATGATTATAGTACCCTTAAGTGAACTAATTTGTAGGTAAACCATCGCCTAGCTGTGGGGTTTCTTGATCAGTTTTTCTTGGGCGCTGTTAGCCTTAAACTTGCTTTTCAATAGTCGTGGTAATTCAAAAAAAATTCTGAATGTATCATCTGGCTTGTTTTTTAAGGGAAAGAGATATCCGAAGATGGTTTTAAAGTTTTGAGCGTTCTTATCCAACGATGGGTCCTTGGCAGATTGTGATGTAGCAATTTTATCCACGACAGGTATTAACTTGTAACTGGTTCAAGGTCTTAAAGTGTGCATGGATTAAGCAATTTGAAAACTATACAACCAACTTTTTCATTGGCATGTTTGTCATTTTTTCCCATCGTGGATCTCCTTGGATCGCGATTGATAACTTTCTAATATGATGCAACTGAGAAGTCAGAATTGACTATTGAGTATAAATCAGTTTACTGCTGAAGTGCTGAACCATAAATTTTGCAAACCTGAGGGGAATTTGATGCTAGATTCATCTACAGTTTACCAATACCCATATCTTCTTTGCTTTTTATCTTTATTGCTGATATTTTATGCTAGGTTATTAATGTGTATTCATATTTAGACTTTTGATCCTTGTCTATGTGAGTACTAAACTATTTTGTACCTTTCTGAATTAGACAAGCTGTCATATCAGGCATCAGCTGATATCATAGCCTCTTTTATCCATCCTTCAAACTGGTGAGCTTGATGCCAAGAAAGAGACTACCTTGGCAATATCAAATGCTGCTTCTGTTGGCACCCATATCGAGCATAGAACGGTCAGCAATGGAGGAAATTCATCAAATGAAGGTATGATATAGTTTGACATTTTGTTTGTATGAGAGTTCTCATTTTCATGTGCAATGTTAGTATTGGCAAGTATTATGTTGAGTTATTTGGATTTAGCTTTTATATTAAGGCTAGCATTCTTTGCCAGGATATAAAATAAGTTTGGTCAAGATAATATTTAAAGAATGCATCTAGCAATAATTTTATGATGTCAATGATTTTGTAGGTACTATAATATGCTTACGTATAACTAAGTCAACATTAAGTACTGCTTATCGTACGAAACACAGAAACTACATGGAAGAAAAAGGAAGACCCTTGCATGTGAAATGTGGGACTTGTAAATGCAATTCTATATGGTTGGTCTTTATGACTTCAAAGTAGGGATCTTGTTCAAGGAAACAGGACTGCATAACTTAATTTTGGTGCACATATGTTCCTGTAAAGGTTACCGCTCTAAATGAAGATTATTCAATACTTTTTACTGTGGTAATCTGACTAGATGCAGTAACATCTTGAATGGACCAAAATATTTTTGAGCTGTTCACTAATGTCATCCAGTGATGACACATCTGCAATATATACAAATTATTTTCCTTCTAGGGTTGTTGGTAAAGCCCTCATGAGCAAAGTCAGAATATACAGACTTACTTCTTTTTTTTCTTGGAAAAATATACAGACTTACATTTGGCTTAGTAGCGTATGGTTTCTGCCCCCTTATTTCTTCCCTTACTTACCCTCCTTAAGGCGAAAGTAAAGTTATCGACTTCTACTCTAGCGACTAAAGCGTAGTGGAGAGTAGAAGAATGCTTCAAATAGCACTAGAGTTTAGCAGCATTATTTGCTATGGGTATAATCTGTTTCTGTTAGTTGTGAGACCAATGCAAGAGTTATATAGTCTGAGAGCGATGGATACAAAGCACCAATGACCAACAACCGCACATGGTCTTTGAATGTTTAGTAAATAGCATAGCCCAAAATGTAAATCTGAAACAAATAATGGTGTCATTACTGACAACTCTAAATAGTAATGAATGGATGGATGATACATTGCCTACTACTCATTTTGCAACAACTGTGTTGATCACAAATCAAAATGAGTCAGCTTTATTTTGTAATGCCTTCTGTATTCTTGCTATAAATTCACCTTCTAATTCAACACTTGATATTGCAGTACTAAGAAAAAGATAATTAAAGATAGAGGTTGCAGAGAGAAAGGAGAAGAAAGAAATTGTCTACTAGCCACCATGCCTACACTCTCTTGGAAGGTGTTCAAGAAACCCTCCAGTAGTATTACTGCTTTCCGAAGCATATTACAGAGATCATCATCTTCTAGCTCTTCCATTTCTTCTTCTTCATTTTTTGATCAACACACTTATTCTTCTTCACCCTTACTGGTATCACCCCACTCGTTAACTTGTGAGAGTGGGTTTCTTGTAAGTGCTCCTTCCAAAGGTATTGGTGGTATTCCAGATAACGTCAACTACTTAACAAATATTTTGTTATCAAAAGTTTATGATGTTGCTGTGGAAACACCTCTGCAACTATCAAAAACTGTTTCTGAAAGAGTGGGTAACAATGTATTGCTGAAAAGAGAAGATCTCCAACCTGTAAGGTTTCTTCTTCTTTTTTGCTTTTCTGATATCTTTCATGGTTTGAATTTGTCTACTTTGATCTGTAATTGGGATCCATGTAACTTTCTGTTTTTGTCACTTTTGAGACTTGGAACTTTTTCAGTCTACCTTTCTCTTTTCTGTCAAAAAACAAAATTAAATCTGGGTTTTAACTGGTGGTGTTGGAAATGTAATTTATAGTTGTAAGAAAAGAATTCTCTAGACAACTTGCTCAGCATATCTCCGAAGTATCCTCGCCGTGTTCAAGTTTCAACGGGTAATTAATGGTGTTTTGTTGATTTCGTATAGGTTTTTTCATTCAAGCTCAGAGGAGCTTATAATATGATGGCAAAGCTTTCGGAGGATGAGCGAGGCCGTGGTGTTATTTGCTCATCATCAGGAAACCATGCCCTAGGTGTTGCACTGGCTGCTCAGAGATTGAGCTGTGATGCTGTGGTTGTCATGCCTGTAACAGCACCAGAAATAAAGGTTTGTTTTCAATTCCTTAATTATATCGTTTAGCTTAATTAGTTAATTTGCTGTGGTAATCTAAAGAGAGGTGTTTTTTTTTTCAGTGGAAATCTGTTCAAAAATTAGGTGCGAAAGCTGTCCTTGTTGGTGCCTCATATCATGAGGCACAATTATATGCCAAAGAGAAGAGTCAAACAGAAGGACGAACATTCGTTCCTTCGTTTGATCATCCCCATGTCATTATGGGGCAGGGAACAGTTGGGATGGAGATTTTGCATCAGGCTAAGGAACCATTGCATGCAATTTTTGCACCTATAGGTGGTGGTGGCCTAATCGCTGGAATTGCAGCGTACGTAAAGATGGTTTGTCCAGAGGTTAGTCAATCACTTAACCTCTATATATAGGTCTAGCCGCTTCTATGTTCATTGTGGCAAAGCTGACACACTTGTCCTGAGGGTGTCTTTTTGCTGATGGTTGGTCAAGATTTGTAATGCCATTATGAAATTGTGCTCCAGTATGTTATGTGTGTATTACTAACAAGTACTAGTTCATCCAGACTCGATACCAAAAGAACTTAGGCTTTTTCATCTTTCTATTGTGTCTATGCAGGTAAAGATCATTGGGGTAGAGCCGTATGATTCAAATGCAATGGCTCTGTCTTTACACCATGGGGAGAGAATCATGTTGGACCAAGTTGGTAGTTTCATAGACGGGGTTGCTATAAAAGTTGTCGGAGAGGAAAGTTTCCGCCTATGCCAGGAGCTGATAGATGGGGTAGTTCTTGTTAGCAGTGATGCAGTTTGTGCATCAATAAAGGATGTAATTGAGGAGAAGAAGTGCATCCTAGAACCAGCAGGAGCACTTGCGCTAGCTGGAGCAGAAGCATACTGCAGGTACTATGGTCTTACGGGTGAAAACGTTGTGGCGATAACCAGCGGTGCTAATATGGATCTTGAGCGACTACGGCTTGTCACTGAAATTTGCGGAGTTCCGAAAACAGTTCATGCTTTCACGAACATTTAACTTAGCATGGTTTTACGCAATTGGGATGGATCAAACGGTGCTTCTTAAGATAGTTGTTCTGTTTTGGTCTCTTTTAGTTATCTTCTCTTGATCTGTAGGGTTGTTTTAGTTGGCTATTTATTCTCTATAGATCGTTTGTAATTTCCAGGGAAGCCATTACTCCTTTGTGATGGACCTGATTTCTTTAGAAACTGCTGGTTTCAGTTATCATGTTTACCATCATTACTTCCTATCTCATTTAGTTAATTAGTATGCATGTAGTTGAGAAGAGGTCTACTTCATCACTTGTTTTCAATGAATTTTCGTTTTGGAGTCTAGTAAGCAAAAGTTGGTGCTTGTTTAAACTTGTGCACCCTTCATCTGCTGTAGAACCACCTCTTGGCTTGCTTGCTAGCTGCAATTATTCAATTTGTTTTTCAAAGTAATCCACAAACCTTTGTAAGATTTCTAATTAAATATCTGTGCTAGTGATGCATTCTGAGAAAGGGTAATGATGTTAATTTGTAGGCATTACATAATACATTTTCCTCTGCCATACTTGAAATCAAACACAAAGTGGATGAAAATGCAATAAATTGTCTGTTACCTCATTTGGCTCTCAAGTGTTTCAGTTAAAAACAAAATTTTAAATACACATACACAAGGACTTTGAATGTGAATGAAATTATGCGCTAAGGTTGTATTTAATTAATTGCGCTACAAATGAAATCCATTTCTATTTCATTACTTCCGGAACCATCGTCTCAACACGTCCCATCCAAAACAACGATGAATTTAGGTCCCGCATTAAATCTAAATGGGTCATACTCAAACGAAACCTATCAACACAGCCAAATATTTTGTATCTCAACTCTCTAGGTCTAGGGGAGCAAAGCTCCTCTTCCGAGCCGTGAATCAAGCTTCATCGATTCAAGTTTTCTCGTAAAAATAGGTATTATTATTCTACTGCTATGTTTTGATGGTCCAACAAAGATTCTGGTTACGAAATTCAAGTTACGGTATTCGATTTAGAAATTACTTAGTTTTAAGCCTTGTATATTTCTGATATTTTTGTAACTTCTGGGTTCCCTGTTTATTTATTAAAAGAAGAAAAAGATTTGGTATTATTTGGAATATGATAGATAATTGAGATAAAAAGAATTCACACATAGGTCTCCTAAAAGGAACTTCAGTATCCCGATATTTATACAAGTAATAGCCTATTCCATTCATGGGAATCATTTGACCATTTGAGTCATATGCACAACCTGATTATCCTGTGCCTCGGCATTTTCAATGATAAAGAGGCATCTAGCTTTCTACATTTGATTCAAAAATAAAATGGCGTACTATCCTCACCATAATGCGCGCTTTCGAGAATAGAAACCACTGCATTCCTTCCTACAAATGCCAGTGCCACCAAAACCAGCTGCATCAATGCAGGACAAACTTAATTACTAACCACGATTATAATGAATGCGTGGATGTCAAAGTTGGGTTAATTATTACTCAACAGAATAACCTAGATAACCTATCAATGCAGGACAAGCTTAATTACTAAATATATATTACTCAACAGAATAAAGTTGGGTTAATAATTAATTAAAATGAGTGAGTAGTACAATTTATGTCAAAGGCATGAAAAGTCCCCGTTGCAAATAAGTATATATCTTAGGTGCCCCAAAAGGAAATATGTGCATTGAATTCCCCCGGAAGCCTCAACCCTAAATAGCTAAGATGCATATTGATCAAAATGCTCATATCTAGCATGCAAACAAAAGCATGCAAACAAATGAAAACCTAACCTACTACACATGCAATGTGAAACAGAACGTCTACATCGAATTATTACTTGATACTTTGTGACCTCCATCCAAGATCAATAAGTGGGGAAGAATTTAATATTTCTATCCTCATTTGGTTTACTTCTTCTGTTTTTTTAGGTTGGCTACTCTACTGAGGAGTTGTAGATTTTGAGAGGCTAGCTAGCTACCGACTTCTGATCAAGCTTGTAATCCTTAAAAGTATTTACTGGCTAGTATTCCCCTTCATCTGTTGGTTGAACGTACTGTAGAGATACACATGGACACAACTGAAGAGTTTGTATTAAGAAGAAATACTTTCTATTAATTGGATGATCTTCTTACATTATTACAGTGTATCTCTCTTTCTCGGCTCATGATTAGTTAATTAAAAGTACTACTAATATGTCCATTAATTAGGTTTAGCATCTTAATTTGGTGATTCAATATCACCATCACCAGCCTCCTCCTCATTATTATCTCCACCGACTGCATTTGGTGATTCAAGCGTCTTCCCTTTTGGATTCTGCTGCATCTCTTTTCCTTTGCCCCATAATACAGCATATAGCCCAATCACTATCAAAGCTGATCCGACGACGCTACACCCAACGAAAACATAGGTGAGCAAATCAGCGCATGAAGAAAAAAAAAAAATTCCGTGGTAAAAAATATTTTATAAATGTACCTTCCAACATATAATTTCTCATCTAATATACCCCATCCAAGTACTGCAGCGATGACTAGTAACAATGGGCTAAACATTGACACATAAAGAGGACCACATTTCGAAATACACCATGACATGGCAACGAGCGCCAGAGCTGAACCAAGCGCCGCCTGAAATATTAACCGGCCGGACAACAGATCAGTGGAGTACTTAATCACTCTTGTCAAAAAGAATTCAATTAATTAATTAATTATCAGCCAACCAAGAAAACAAAAAGAAAAATCAATTAATTAAGAACTTACGCTACATAAAGAAGCAATGAGTCTGATTTTAGAAACAAGTGACCAAGCTTCCAGAGTGTGTTCTTGAGACAGGGCAATGATCACACACTGAACGCTAGCCATGCCACACATTATTGCTGAAGATGAATATGGTGCTACAAACTGGTTGTTCATTTTTGTCTGCAAAAAATTAATTAGTTGATCAAGTACGCTGTAATTAGAGATTAATAGAAAAAGATTTAAGTAATGAGATGCTTAATTACTTGGATTATGAACCAGGCTGCAGACGCGGCACAACTAAGGGCAACAAATAGAGGACCCAGTAAACTGCTTGAATCACCACCAGACTTATCGACTGACATTTCCTCACCATACCTCCAATGCAAACTCGATTTACCAATGTTGATTAAACTCCCTTTATAGAAAGTCATTATCATGGCTCCTCCTACGCATATAATTGTACCCAATATCTTAGCCTGTTCTTGAAGTTTCTTGACGCCGATTTTTTCCATCTTGAATGGTATTGCCATCAAGAAAGTAATAGCTGGTATAAGATTTTCCAAAGCACATGCGATGGTCGCCGTGGAGTACTTCAGCCCAACATAATAAAAACACTGGCTCGCTGTAGCCCTGCATGATTTTGCATTCTAGTTCGATAATCTTAACCAGGAAAAAGCAACAAAGAGATTTATTAAGAACAATAATGTTTAAGAATCTGTGCATCTCACCCGATTAACGAGCACAAGAATAGCTGCCAGAATATCTTCATAGTGAGCTTCGGCATTTTACCCCTATTAGATCAGTACACAAAAAAAATAAAAAAAATAATTAAAGAATGAAAGTGCAAAGATTATCATTTTGCTGCTTAATAAAGATATAAAGAGGAAAACCAAAACGGCATGACCAAATTGCTAATGTTATGTATCAAATAATAGCAGACAAATTGTTTCTTCAATGCAAAGAAAAACAAATCTCAGCGAACTTAAAAAATCATATATATATGATCTCACTTTGGCAACTCATATATCTTCTCAAAACATGTACACGATTCAGCGAGAAGGAGATGAAATATACAGAACTAACAGTTAAATTAGATATGTACGTACCATTCAAAGTACATAGCTAACGGAGTTATCATGACAGTAGAAAAGATCTGGCGATACGCGATGAGAACAAAGGGATTCATTCCGACATTAAGAGCTAACTTTGCAATAATGTAAGAAATGGCATAACCCAGTTGAACCAAAATCATTGCCAAGGCCGGGAAACAAGCTGCTATACCCATTTTGTTTGGTATCTTCTTCTCAAAAAATTATCTGCTTGTTTCACTCTACAATGTAGATTGCTAGAGAGATATAACCAAAGAATCTGAATAACAAATAATCCCTGAGAGAGAGAGAGAGAGAGGTGAAGAAAGATATGAAGCGAAGAGAGAAGAGTTATGAGGGCTGTTTATATAGGGGAATGGTGGGTTAACGGAGAAATGATGTGAGTAAGAAGAAACGGTAGAAATGAAACAAATTAACCTAAGGGAAGGGGATATCAAGTAATGCCAGGGAGAGGTAGAGAGTAGAGTGGCAGCAGTAGTAGTAGTAGTGATGAAAATGATCAATTAAATGAGAGAAAGAAACCTTTTTTTGGTACCTAACCAAACGATGAAACCAACGCAAACACTCTCCAAGCCTTTTTTAGGAAACTCTTAGCTGGGTTCACAGTTTGATATCAATTTCGGTTGGAGTAATAATTCACAAAATTGGTCCACAAAAACAAAAATTCTTTGTTTATTTATTTCCCTGTGCTTATTTGAAATTTTGAATGCATTTTCATCAAATTAAGACCCCTTGAAAAGGAAGCTTTACTGACTATTGTTGTCCTTTGAACCTGCCTGCACATGGGAGTTCCAATCTCTAAGTTGCGAAAATAGCACAAGCTGCTTCCAATGGTCACTAACTCCCTTAGAGCAACCACAGTGAACGAGTAAAACTATAAATATGGTCCAGAAATGTGACACAGTCGAACGGACTAAAGACTAAAAACTAGACTAAAACTAAAAACTGGAGTATATTTGGCCTGAATCTAGAGTATAACTATATTTAGTCGAGCGGACATTAAAAGTGCGCCTGATACCGAGCGAACATTATATGTGAGCCTGATAGTTGGGCGAACATAATATGTGAGCCTGATGGTGGGGCGGAGATTATATGTGAGCCTGATGGTGGGGCGGAGATTATATGTGAACATGAAGTAAATGGGGCGAAGGTATAATGTGAGCCTGATGGTGGGGCGGACATTATATGTGAGCTTGAACCAGGCGGGGTATAATGTGCGCTCGACTAAGTTTCACTCGTGCACCGTAGCATGACAGCACAGAGTAAACCAAATTTTTTTTAGTTTTTTTTTGGTTTTTTCTCTTTGGTTATGCTCGCACCCCTGCAGTTGCTCTTAGGCACCTAATCCCTTGTATCCGGTTTAATGAACTTTTTACCAATTTGGTCATTCTTGTAGGCACCTATGACTTATGGCCATGTTTCACTACTCTCTTGCACCATCACACAACCACCCAATCCCCATCTTCTAAAAGGCCTGGAATGTCCCAAATAAAACTTTAATAATATTCTACATAATCCCAATTTGTTACTTTGACCTTTGAGCTAGCAAGATCCAATTTAGTAACTCATGTATTCGTTATGCAGAGCATTTAATTTTCGTTTTTTGCTTTCGTTTCTTTCCCTCTGTACGCACATTATATTTAATTAGCTTCCGATTTTCTGTTTTTCCTATTATGTACATGTCATCGGTAGTAACCATGCGTGATTAGCCTCTCTTTTTGCAAAAGTATTTTAATCTTGTAGTAGCATATTTGATCTTGCATGCCCTTTTGATGGCATGCATAAATATTTCGCATGTACCTAAAACCAAACACACCAAATCAAAAATTGTATTTTCATGATCATGATCAATTTCACATCCTAACCTAAGTTATGGTATGCTGGAGTGTTTGCCTAGCTACTAGTTATGGGCTGGTACCAAATATTTCGGGTAGTCCACAAAAGACAAAAGACCAAAAAAAAAATCTCAACCGTTTCACCAAAATGGCACCCCCAAGTCCCCCAACCATGTTTGACATTAACCACATCATAGTCGTCGAGTGTTGTGTTACAGATAAATGGATACAAATATGAGGATTCCAAAGAAGAAGAAAAATCGGGAAACGAGGATATAGATACACGAAAATACGTACGTTAATTAAAAATATATATTTTTAATTATAATCAATTTAGGTATCATATAATTGGGCCGACCGCGCGAAGCGAGGGAAGACCTTTATATGTCCATTTTTTAGTAAATTGTAAGTGATCAATTGACACAAAAAGATTGGATTTGGTGTCCCAAACAAATTTCAATCAACAATGAAATGTCCTAAATAACCCTCCCTTTTAGTCCAATCACTATAACTCCTTATATAACCTATTCTTTTAGGGGTATAATTGGCAACCAAACTTTAATATAACATATCTAAAAATCCGTGTCTTGGAATTTTACAAATTTTATCTCGTTGGAAAGGTTATAAAAGAATCTACGCAATGAGTACAAACAACGATATCAAATTTAGAGTTTTTATGAAAAATTCGGAGGTGTTTATTATTTTAGGCACAATTTTAGAAAATTAAATGTATATCCATTATGCAAACCACCACAAAGAATACATAATACTTTATGTAGCCATATTTTTGTTTATGCATCAACTTATTTTTCGTTGTAACAAATAAAATAATGTACTCCCTCCGTTTCAAGAAAAGTGATACTTTCATTTTAGGCACATTTCTCGAAAATTGAATGCATAGCCATTATGCAAACCACCAGAAATGATGCATAATACATCATGCAACCATATTTTGGTTTATGAATCGACTAATTTTCCGTTTCTGGAAAATTAATACTTCACATTCTGTTTCAGGAAAAGTGATGTTTTCACTCCGTTTTAGGAAAAGTGATACTTTCGCGCTGCTTCAGAAAAAGTGATACTTTCACTCCATTTCTTAAATGGGGCGAACTTATCACTTTTTCTAAAACGGGGCGAAAGTATAACTTTTTCTAAAACGGGGCGAAAGTATCACTTTTTCTGAAACTGAGCGAAAGTATCACTTTTTCTGAAACAAGGTGAAAGTATCATTTTTTTTTTGAAACGGGGCGAAAGTAGTCGCAGACAACCCCATCTTCAGATTCTTCTTCGGTCGGCCCTTCCACCGTGGCAACGGTTGTACTAGGATTACTAAGAGTGTATCGAAGAAAAATCTCTATATTACTAAAACGCAAAAATTAATAATATGATTTCAGGTGATTTTCCTCCGCTTTGGTTAAAAGCTAAATCAAGCTCTTTTCTTAGAACTTCTTCTCCCACCAGAGAATATTTATACCCATAAAATTTTCACAAAATTGTTAAATAACCCTTAAAAATATTTTTCTGGGTGTAAAAGACGAGTAACATTTGATATTATTTAGATATCCTCAAATGAAAAAGATACTTTCCAATAATCCAAGTCGAATAATTTTCCTAGAAAAATATAAATAAACTAAATTATTTTTCCTGAAACACCTTAAAACGAAAGCCAACAGTACCCAAAAATTAATTAAGCACTAAACTAATTATTAATCAATCAGCTAGTATTAGTTACACGCAATATCGATGATATGTGGGTATCCTGGTAGGCAAACTTTATAGCCGTGTATTAAAAAACACAAATGCCCATACGGGCTACTGTACCCATACATAGTTGGTACCGACACGGCGACACGCAATACCACAAACGAAATGTGGTGGAGAAATTTTTCACGTCCTTCTTCTCATTTCTCTAACCCTTCATCTTCTAATCTCACGGCGCTATGGCACTATGTCCCATTATTGTTTAAAAAATTTAGTGACAAAATTTAGTGGCCTTCTGGTATTTGAGTAACAAAATTCTTTTGCTTCGGTTGGTGATTTTTGTTGCCGTGAAATGATGCAACCAAGCAGGTGGTGCTACCGGCATAATCAAGGTCTTTCTTTCCGGGTGTCGCGAGTAACGTTGGTTGTTTTTTTTTGTTATTGCAAATGCCTAGCCGTAGTGATTGGATTTGCTTGTATTTCCTATAAGTGATTTAAAATGTCGCACTTACATGTTTATCATCATCATCACCTGTTTTTGTTTCTTACAATAACTTAAATCGTAGTTCATTCATAATTACCATTGATCACATAATAAACTTGGATAAAACCATGTACATCCCAGATCAAACCTGAATGAAACTAGTTTCATCCAAGTTTAAACATGGATGAAAATAATTTTAACAGAATCCAAAGAAGGATGCAACCGGTTTCATAATGTTTTAAACATGTATACACAAATTAACAAAGTCTAAAACAAGATGAAACCAATTTCATACTAGTTACACATTAATCCAAACAAATCTAAGACACAATGATACCTGTTTCATGCTAGCGATCTTTTGAATAATTTTTTATTTAAGTTTAAGTCAGGATGCAACCCGTTTCATCCTAGCTATTTTCCGAATAAATTTTCAATCCTAATTTAAGCCATGATGCAACCAGTTTCATCCTAGCTATTTATTTATTTTTGAAAAAAAATACTTTGGAATTTATTATCAACAATGGATCTTGTTTTTTCGATAATTTAAAATCCTTTCTAAAAATATAAATTTCATTAAAATCAGATATATATTTTAGAAGTTATGGATTATTTGTGATTTTTTTTAAAATTGAAGAAAGAAAAAATGATATAAAGAAAGAAAAAAAGGGACATAACTGGCTATGATTTTTTTATGTCCATTCCTAATGTTTACTTGTCCATTAGAACCATGTTTTAGGGAATCTTGGGCAAAAAACCCATTTTCTCTAAAAAAAAATTGAGAAAATTTAGACCAATATAAAATAAGAGTTTCTGACCCATATTTAGACCAATAAGAAATTATTATATAAAAATTAGAATATATAATAATAAATTCTACAGTTTTGGTTCCCACAGAGAATATTTAGATCAATACTTTACAAAATTTAGAATATTTAATAATAATTATGCGGGTTTAAAGTATAACTCACTCATCTTTGCACTCTTCTTCGTAGTAAATAGATTCCACCGAAATCCTAGGACCCACGTGAGTCTGTTTTGGTAGAGTTTGTTTGCCTTCCTAGTTTTGGGCCTAGCGGTCTAGGCATATTATTTGAGGCGTATAGATCATTTCATCTACCTAATAGAAAAGGATAAAGGGTGTCTAAATTTGCTGAAACAACCAATTTATACTCTATTAAATATAAATATTATCAATTTGCCCTCATTAATTCCTAATAATAAAAACAAAGAAAATTTAAATCTAATTCATTTCCACCCCACTTCTAGCGATTCTTCTTCTCTTTTATTTTTATTTTTTTTTGAAACGAAAACATCGTCGATTATCAACGATATAAAAACGATTAATTGGTTTTTCTTCTATAAAATGTCGATCATCTACGAGTGAAGCATGCTACTACCAGGAATTATCCTAGTGAGAGTAATCCCGGAATTGTTGCGATTCGAAACAAACCGAAGAAGAAAATGATTGAGGAAGACGAACCATCTTTGATCGCACAAGAGGAGGAAATTTCTCGAATCAGGTGCTTTTCTCTCAACCAAATTCTCTAAATTAGGTTTGAATAACATGCAATCGCTCAAAAATTGGAAATTTTGAAATCAAATTTTTATGAGTATACCAGAATCGGTTTATGTCAATGTATTTGTCAACCGATTGCATATGGAAACGGTTTATGTTCATGCCCACAATGACCGATTGTCCTGCATGTGTTTTCTGGTTCGAGAAATTTGAATCAGGATCGGTCAATGTTAATGCCCACATAGCCCGATTCAGTTACAGTAGGGATAACAGTTTTTTTGTAACTTTTTTTTTTGTTAGAATCGAATTACATGTGTGTCCGCAAAAACCGATTGTGTATCCTTTCATATGTTAACTGTTAAGCCCATAATCGGATTACATGAGCAGTTATAAAAACCTATTGTTGATGTGTTATGTTAGGAATCGGACTTTATATGTGTATCGAGTAAACCGATTCTTGTAAAGTAAAATGCCCAATTTTTCTGTATCTTTTTTTTTTGTTAGAATCGGATTACATTATATAAACCGATTGTTGATGTGTTATGTTTGGAATCGGTCTTTATATGTGTATCGAGTAAACTGATTGTATACCTTGAATTCAAAAATATGCAATGAATTCCATTGTTGTTTGTCGCTTATCTCAGTATTCTCCAGGGACAACAAGGGCAAGCAACAAAGGCAATCCGAAAAGAAATATAAGAGGGAATATGATTCTCCTGAGAGTTTGGGACCTCGTCGAAAGGACCGTACAATTTTTAATGCTTCCCACTGAAGGGGCTTGGGGAGTAAAGCCAAAAGGATCCGCATCAATGATCCACCACCTCAAGTGGAGCAACCAACACAAGAAGAATCTGATTCTGCTACACCAACTGAAGAAGAAGGTGGTGATAGAGAAGTTGCTGAAGAAGAAAGTGACAAGGAAGTTGGTGAAGAAGAAACTGAGAAGAAAGTTGATGAAGAAAAAAGTGATAAGGAAGTTAGTGAAGAAAAAAGTGAGAAGGAGGATGATGAAGAAGAAAGTGACAAGGAAGTTGATGAATAAGAATGAGAAGTTCAAGAACAAGTTCAAGGGAAATAAACATATTTTTTGTTATGGCAAAGCATAACTAACCATCCACCATGAGATGGTTTCTGCCAAAACACTTTCCCATCCAACTATGGTATGAATTTTAGACAACTTCTGTTTTTCAATAACTCACATGGATTATAAAAAGCTTATTTTTTCCTACCTTTTTCATAAGGAATCAGAAACCACGAGGCTGCACTAGGAACAGGTGGATGTCGACCTTAATCACTTTTTCTATCAGTTGATGTCGGTGTTAATGGTAACTATGTTTGCTCCATGATTAAAGCTAGAGAGCGTGAGAGATATGAAAGTGGTATTGTAACAAGTTGTCCATATATGGAGGACTGAAGAGTTTCAAAGTGGGCAATTTTAACAGTTCCGTTTAAGAATAAACTTAAAATAAAGGTAGTTCGGTCCGTCAGCCGGCGGTGTGTAGGGACATTCCATTTAATAGTAAACTTACTCAAAATAATAGTAGTCTCGTCCATCCATTTCTTTTCCTCTATGATCCCAACAACCTATTTATACTTTGCAGCAACAAATTTCTCGTGTTAATTATAAAATATTCTCCATTATTTTCCACGGTTTTATTTCCTTTTATTTCTTTGATTTTGATTCTCACGAATCTGCTGGTATTGATTTCATGACATAGTCTCCTTTTATAATTCCTTCACACTCCAAACTGTT
Organism: Papaver atlanticum; assembly: GCA_023531105.1. NCBI lineage: Eukaryota > Viridiplantae > Streptophyta > Magnoliopsida > Ranunculales > Papaveraceae > Papaver > Papaver atlanticum. Next base: position 17,546 of record JAJJMB010017856.1, on the reverse strand, counting down.
GCTCGAGACCCTCTAACACGTGCAATACACGTTTCCACCTAACATAATCCCGTGAATATCCTCTTCACCTCTGTTTTGTCCAATCCACATACTCCTTCATGTTTTCTCGATTCTAAAGGACTTACCAGCCCTGTTTTATCCAAACAGGACCAAAGAAACCAAATCCAGTGGTATAATCTCACTCAAACTCGTCCAAATTCTTAACAGAGTTTCCGCATGAAGATAAACCCGAGAATCTGTTCTCTCTTCAAATCGATGTTTCAATCCAATTCTGATCGAAATAAAGACCCATACCATCCCTGTTTAAGTCCTATGAACAAACCCATTTGATTTCAGCCATTGAATCTCATTTAACACCCTCAATTATCGAACCCTAATCTATCATGTGAAGAACAAATTTTTCCCGCCAAAACCTATGAACACTGTTTCATTAAATCCTGATTATCTAGCCCAGCTTGATCGATTCTGACAACCGTACTAACCCTGTCTTTCCATAACAAGTTCATCCCATCAATTCAAGTGCTTTAGTCTCACCCAAAAACCATTAAAATCGAAACCCTATTCTGTTCTTCAGTTTCCCGCCAAAATTTGAAATTCAAATGAAAAAGAAGGTCATCCCTTAACCGACAGCTGTGGGTGGTGATAGTAATTAGGGTGCGACTTAGTAATTTCTAGGGTGTTTTTAGAAAATTCCTTGGGTGATTTTCAGCAAGTTTTTTGGGGTGTTTTTAACACATTTGTGGGGGTGCCCTTATCCAAAGTTGGGGTTCCTTTAGTACTTTTCTGGGTGCCTTTAAGTAAAAAATTGAGCATTAACAATAAATAAAATTGTGGAAAATTCAGACATATAAATGTGTCTATCAAATACCCCCAAACTTATTATTTGCTAGTCCTCGAGCAAATCTAATCTGCAAAATAAAATCCTAACTCACTGTCGCAGGCATCATGGTTGCACTTAGCGTGTGCAACAAGCCTTTAAACACCTAGGTGTCCCTAGTGGCCGAGTTATAGTTTTGGGAGGTTACCAGAGGTGTACCCACAAAACCTTTACTCCAAACCCTAGCTACATGTGAAGAATTCAGGAACGACACTAAAGATTCTCCTTGGTTGGCATGCTCTCATTGATTACAAGAGGAAGTACCCGGATGCGAGTCATATACATTTATAAGTGACGGAGCTCTACTCAGATAGTTGTACCATGGACATCAATACCAGAATCACACAAATCACATGAATAAATTATAGAGATACATATTTTAAAAAGATGTTGACTAAGGTGAACGGTGTTTCCCATATCTGTCTGAAGGCCACTACCAAGATGAATCCTATCCTACTGGTCTGAGATACTGTTCTGGACTAATATCAACACAGCTTGGCATATACAAGGGGACCAGCGGCCGATAATCCTAATTCTAGATCAAAACAAATGGCATATACAAGGAAAAACAATGGTCGATTTATTCATTGAACAATAACTTCTTCTTTTTTCAATAACATGATTAGATCTTTTGGATCCAAGCGCATGCTTCTTGTCAGCAAATTACATGGTAATTCCCATGGATCCTGCATTCCACGCTTGTTTAGGCGACGGAGACAAGGAGAATACCCACATATTGCTATCCAAGTGTTATTTATTCCGTTTGGTCTGATTGGTCCGGTCTTTTTTTTAGTAGCTTAATCACTTTACTCCATCCTAGCAGTGGTAACAATTCATTGCGTGTTCCCCACCAAATCACTTAGAGAAACATATAAGTTTGCAAAGGAAATAAAAAAAACAGAACATAATGTGATGATTTCATTATCACACCTGAACTCTGTCTTGTTATGAATAGACTCTGTTATTGGGTTCCTCAACTCCTACAACAAGATGTTTCCATCCACTTAGACTGGTTAGTGTCATCCTAAATTGGCAAAAATTTCTAAGCTCTGGAGTTTTATTTTTTTAAATTAAAAACTAACTAAAAAAATTTCCCTCACCCCCAAACTTAAATCTAACATTGTCCTCAATGTTTCAAATTAAAGTGAAGCAACAAAAATATTAGTAACAAGAGGAATGTGTAAAGTGAGAAGTCAGAAAGATAGTACCTGAATGAAGCATAAGAATCCTTCCATGGGGAGCAAGAATTAAATAAAAAAATAAAAAAAATAATGTGCAACAACAAAAGGGTCCTCTAGAGGGACCTTAATATCACCATGTAGGGGTTGCCTCCCATAAAGCGCTAAATTTAGTGTCTTCAGCCAAACTTTGTTACCCGTTAAAATTAATCCTGGTAGACAGGATCTCTCAACTCCGATTCTTTTATTGCATGACAGGGTAACTCCTAGAATGGTTTCAACCGTTGACCATTAACCTTGAAAGTTTCTCCATTCTTATGATTTTCAACTTCAACTGCACCACGAGGAAAAACAATTAATTTTGACAAAGTATGGTCCGGTCCACCGAGACCTCAATTTACCGGGAAAAAGATGTAGACGGAAAACTTTTTGACCCGATTCAAATGTCTTTCGAATAATCGATTTATCATGAAGTTTTTTTTTTATCCTTGTAAATTTTCGCACTCTGGTAAGAATCATTACGAATTTCTTCTAACTCATTGAGTTGAAGTCTATGGTTATACCGGCAGTAGATAAGTCAAAGTTTAGATGTTTAATGGCCCAATAAGCTCGGTGTTCTAATTCTACAGGCAAGTGGGAGATTGTTAGATCATAGCTCGGTTGAACTCACCAAGCGTTGGTATGTCAAGTTTGGTTGTCGTATTTTAGTATCAAAACTCATCCAGAGTCGCTTGATTAAATATTAGAGTCAACTTTGTTTAGGTTAGACTAGAAAGCCTAGGAATGTTGAGACGTACATGTATTACTTCGAATACCAGAAGAATGAGAAGAAGTAACGACTATAACGAAATCATTCTTGCACTTGAGTTTAGTAATACTGACTTGACTTGTTTCCATTCCTTATATATCTTTCAAGTCGTATTATATTGAAAACATAACATACGAAGCTGTATATATATATAATACTCTAGTTTTAGACTTGGTCATATCATTATGATCAAAGTGTCAAGGAATTTATTGAATTACGAAGTTTAAACGCTTATCTTTTGGAACTTCGTAAATACGACATCAACATAATCTTTGTATTTAGTTAATTGATTATGTGTAAGATATAGGTGTCATTTCATCCTAGAAAACTATGTATTATTACATTAGTTAAAGGAAGTAGATGTATGAACTTGTTTCATAATCGAATTGGAAATCATGATTGGTCCAGTTCTTTATTGAATATATTTTGGATGACAATGCAAGATGACAAGGTAGAACCTATCTTAACTTATATTGAGAATTGAGGTATAACCGTTCATAGCCTATAATATGTGGCATGTTGTAATCGGTCACAAGCTACTTTGTGAAGAAAGGTGTAACCGGTCACAAGCTACATTGAGAAGTTAATTATAATCGTTCACAAGCTACTTTTGCAAGCAAGAAGTAACCGATCACAAGCTAACTTGGGAAGTAAGGTGTAACCAATCATAAGTTACCTTTGGGAAGCATGGTGTAACCGATCACAACCTATTTTGGGAAATAAGGTGTAACCGATCACAACCTACTTTGGGAAATAAGGTGTAACCGATCACAAGCTACCTTAGGGAAGCATGGTGTAACCGGTCACAACCTAAATTGTGAGTCATGGTATAACCGATCCCAAGGAGCAAAACCGAATTTCGAATATTCCCATATCTCTTTAAATTTTGTGTGATCTTGGAATTAGGGTTTGCTGAGAGAAATTTCTAGATGTCGACATCATTTGAACATATACATAACTCTTATCATTAATTGTTCAAAGATATTTCTTGATGCTCAAGGTGATCCCATACCGAAATATTGAAAAGCATTCAACTATGCTTTTTATATATATGTTTTAATTACCAGCAATTAAAGCATATCCTCTGGAAAATATTATTAGTTAATGTTCCACACTAATAATAGAAGTTTTCTACGAGAGATTTCATAAATATGGTTTGGCATTTAATTGGAAATAGGAAAAACGTAATCAGGTACTTGAATGCATATCTTGATAATATTTTCGGTTTTGGAATCTCCTTGTTTTCCAAACAACCTTGGTTAATAAATACTTGAGTTTGCATTTCTTACAAACTATCCTAAGAGCCGGGCAAACTTCATTCTTGTTGTTTCTGGTGGAGCCGTCTATCCGGAGAGGAAAGTACTTTAATTATGAGAAATCTCGTACGACCGCTAGTTTAAAGACTTCTGTGGGATCAAGAAGCTCTACGAGTACCGTTGGTGGGAAACTAGATAATTACGTCATTATTTTAGTTTTCAATTATTGACTTGGTTGAATAACGGTTGTGTAAACTTTGATTGCACCTAGTTTTTTATTCTTGAGAACCTTCTCTTCTGATATAAGGCTCACTCAAACTATATCAAAGTATCGACGGGAACTTTGGAACCATTTGCGGATCTAAATACATCTTGTGATAATCCATTGTTAACAGACTCCATTATGTGTGTGAGTGATCACAATAGGATTCAAGTTGTGTTGTGCATGTTATTGAAGGCAATTGAAAATTTGAAGAAGAAGAAGATTTTCTTATTAGTTTTCGTATCTTGTGAATATAGTGCACAAACCTTGATCGGCTGGGATCCAACTAGGATCGTGTTTATATTTGATAGACTTGATTGTTTAGTTGTGTAAGATCGGAATCACTTTATAGTATACTCTTGGAGTTCTATATTGATTGATTATGAATCTAGAAATTGGTTATTTCGGTAATCAAGTTTTAGACTTATCTAACCAGACAAAGGAGTTTATTAGTTTAAACGGAAGAGCTTTTACCAACAACTCAATAATATCTTTTACCAAAGATTGATTAGAGTGGTTACCAAACAGATTCATTCATTTGTTGTTTGGAATATAATTCAAAGGAGTACTAATTCACGTGCATGACTCTATAAGTCGAAGGTGCAGGGATACTGAGAAAACTAAGTAGCTAGGAGTAGTCTGATTGGTCTGAACTATACGAAGTTGATATTAGATTTTGTATAGCGGCTTAATTATGAGAGTATTCAAAACTGGACAAGGTCCCGGGGTTTTTATGCATTTGCGGTTTCCTCGTTAACAAAATCTTGCTATGTCATTTACTTTAGTTTCACATTATAATTTGTTTGTTATAATAAAGTAAATTACACTTGTACATTAATCTGAATTACTTGACATTGATCCTAATATTCAATCGGTTTTATTTCCGTAACTATTGTCAAGTAAATCTTGTTGTTGTACTATCTTGACCTCGTCCATAGACAATCACACAAGGTATATGACTTAAGTTGTATTGTATCAATTCTATCCATAGACGATCACTTAAGTTATCAGACTTATAGGTTGATATTTAAAAGATTGTGATGTATCACTAGTGGAAAATGGATTTTTAACCACTTCCTGGGTTTTAAAAAAACGACTTTCTTGGGCTTGTGGTAATTATACAAGCTGTCAAGCCCAGTGGTATTTTTAATAAAAATTATACATGTTTCAGCCACAGTCGTTATATTAGGAGGTATTTTTGTAAATAACTAGTACTCCCTAATAGAGTATAAGAACTACTGTTGGAGCAACTAGTTTCTTTAGGCCTGATTTTAGGCTATAATACCCTTACCTACCTTTCTCTCTTCAGTTTCTTATCTTGTTCACGGATCAAGATCCCCTTCTTCTTCCACATATAATATCTCTTTCTTCGTTTTTTATCATCACAAATCATATCCCCAAATCATAAACTCTTTTTTTTTTATCAACAATTCAACTTTAATAAAGTCTATTATTATTTTGTTCTCATCCTCAAATTCAACAAAGCCTCGAAGAACCCTAGAATAAAAATCCAGTTTTTCTCAATAATCTAGTTCAAAATCTAAGTTAGAAAATCGAAGACAAACCTTTATTCTAGAACTTCACTGTCACAAATCATAACTTCATTAAAACGTTGTAACCCTCGATCTAGTCTTTTTGCTCCTGAAATCATTAGAGTAATATGAATCTTGTTCTTGTTTGGTAAATTTGATATACTTTTTGTATTATTAACGATTTAATTTCACTTTATTTTCTCTCGTTTTTGTTTTTGCAGTAAGGTGTTTCCTTTTCTATTTTTACCTATAACTTCTCAGAATGAAGATGGTGGTCTTTATGGATTCAAAAAATCTGCTAAGGGTTTTTGTCGCTTCGTTGATAAAGCTATCAAAAAGTATGTGATAGACGCATTATTGTGTCTAATATATCTCAATTGTATATATTGTTAGTGTTCGATTTTGTATTTATTTTGTTATTTTATGTCTTTGTAGGTATTTTTAGAGAAATAAGCTCTTGCGGCGAAATTGGCTCGAAAAGTGGTGTTTTACACCCCAGGATAGAGTACTAAAGGCAACCCAGAAATGCACCGGAAGCACCCCAAAAATGTGTCGGAGGAACCCCGGAAAAATTACAATCTACGCCCAAAAATTACTATTTGCACCCCATAAGACAAGTGCTAAAGGGACACCCGTGCAGGATTAGGGGGAGGACATCTTCTTCTCAAATTCAAAAAATAAATTTTGGCGGGAAAACCATTTCTTCTCTGGCAGAATTTCGATCGGATGTTTGGACGTGATTTAGTGAGACTCAATGGCTGTAATTTGTTGGGTTGATATGATTGGTCATAACAGGCATGGTATGGTTGATTTTGTCGGATAAAATTGGCTAGATTCTCAGTGAGAAGAAAACAAAGAAGCATGTGTACGTGTGGAAGATATTCTTGGGATTTCTTGCTGTTTTGGGAAATTGGCATGTGGTTGGAAGGTGTTGACAGCTTCTAAAGCGTGTATGGGACGTTAAGAAGTTATATTAGGAGAGTAATCCAGCTGAAGATGCGTGAAAATCAAAATCAATGATAAAAATGGAAAAAAAATATACCCGAGTAAAAGAAGATTATTTGTAGTTAATGGAGGGGATTCAATGTCGCAATGATGTATAAATAGGTTCCTAGGATCACATAGAAAGGTGTCGAGAGTTTGGGGAGCTGAGGAGAGCCAGAGAAGAAGAAATCCGAGTTTTACAAAACTCGGTTTCTGCTGCTGCTGCTGCTGATGAACATCAAGAACACGAAGAACAAAGACCCGTCAAAGAAAGTCGTTGGAAACTGTCGCATATACTCGACAGTTGGCACCACCTTTCTAGCGACTGCGGAATAGTGACTACATCACTTCTCTTTTATCGTTTATTTTGTGACGATTTTTGTGCGTCGCAAATTCCTGTTTTCCACCATTTTCTTTTTTCTCTCCATTGTAAACAACATTTGAGTTATAAATAAATCTTTTGAGCGTGTTTTCATCATGATGAGCTAAACCCCAACATTGGGGCAATGGAGGAAGCCTTATTTCACACTTGGGTAATTATATTTAATTCTTTTCATGACTTTTGCACAAATTTTAATTGAAATTATGATTTGAATTAATTAGTTGTCATTTGATTAGATGGGTCATGCTTAGCTTAGGTGATTTGATGTCCAATGCTTAAATTTTACATCTAATATTTTGAGAATCTATCTTGGCAAAAATAAGAGTCACTTTATTTTATATTTTTATTGAGCTATAATTGTTAAAAGAATTATTAATTGAACCTTAAGAAATGAATTTGGTGGAATCCTAAGCCCTAGTACCTCTCGACCACTTTGTTAATATTTTTGTATATAATTTTTATTAAATTTAAAAACTCGAATCTTCACAAGTCTTAGAGTTCGAATCATTTTTACTACAACAAAGTTGAAATCACATCAGTATGCCTTCTATTGGACATAAAAAATGAAATATTCAATTCTTGTTATGTAAATTTATCTGAATTTGAATATTAGGTCAGGAGAATTGGTTTCTTATATATCAAAATCGCCTTCTAATGTCGATATTATTGGAGCCATGGATGAGATATCAGATACGATAAGGGCATGCTCATGTAATTGATAGATTTTTGCACTTCAATTGTACTAGTATTATTGATTGAGTACTCATATTCTAGTACGTATTAGGTATGCTCTGTAGTGGATTCAGCAGAACTTTGTCGGAATACTCATCCCAATAGGTAAGTTGATTCTTTGAGTAACCGATGTTTTGGTGTTGATCTGTTGTGGTTTTATTGAATGCTCTTCTCTTTTTCTTTTTTGGTAGAGAATATCTTGAGGAGGCTAATAAGGCGATTATGAGAATTCAGTTATGCTGTTTTGAGTTTTTGTTTGTTCTGCATTCGATTCATTGTTGTTCACGGGTCTATGTTAGGTAAGTACACAATTTGCATGTGTATTCTCAATTCTAAAGGAGGATCCTATAAGTAAACAATGGCATATATTTTTCTTCTTTTTCTACGTGTTCCGTTGTGCCCAAAGTTATATAGCTTATGTTTCTTAGAGTTTAATCATTCAAAGTAAATATATATAGTTAGGCGTTGATGATGTATGATGTGCAAGGACAATAATAATCAAGCTTTTTATGCTGGATTTTCCATAGAGTTTTTGAATACAAATCATTGCCTATACAATGCGGTATTAAAGGCAGAGCAAGGTAGTTTGGGTACAAAAGAAGCTCATAGGGAAACCCATTCATTACGTGTTGATTTTGAGAAGGGATGAATCCATCTTCCTACTGGTAATTTATTATTTGTGTCATGGGTTATTATTTTCTTCATTTTATAGAGTCGATTCTCCTTTCACCTTAGGTTTTCTCCAAAACCCTGTAGGTTAACGACTTAAAGACTTCATTGGGATTGTGAAGCCAGACTCAACTATTTCTCAGTAGTTGCATGTTCTGATCTTGCTGTTTGCTATCGTGATTGAGTTCTATCTTCTCTAAGATTTGCTCAAGATTTAATCTCCGATAGGCAAGATAAAAAGTAGTCACAAACATCTTCGTCTCATCGTTTGTGATTCCACAATATCTTGTTTCGCTACCATACGATTAAGATTATTGTGAGATGATTAATATTACTAGGCTGTTCTTAGGGAATATAAGTAGCTTTGTTACAAGCCATCATTTCTCTAGTTCTGAATTGAATTGATTGTCTCATCATCAAAATCGAATTTGTCTCAAAATACAAAGGCGGCGTTACTCAATTTGTATTCGCAAAAAAGAGGAATTTTTTTTTTGGGATCATTTTATAAGATATTGTTCCATTAATTGTAAGCTGTGCAACAAGCCATCATTTCTCTAGTTTTGACTTGAATTGAAGTTCGCATTTGCAAAAGTAATGTACTACCAAAATTCAAAGGCGACAGTACACGCTTTGTATCCTCAAAAATGAGACAAAATATTTTAAGGCTCATTTTGCGAGATATTGTTCAATTAATTGTAAGCTTTGTAACAAGCAATCATTTCTGGAATTTTGAATTGAATTGATGGTCTCATTATCAAAATCGAGTTTTTCTCAAAATACAAAGGCGGCGTTACACGATTTGTATCCGCAAAAATGAGGCAAAATATTTTTTGGATCATTTTATAAGGTATTGTTCCATTAATTTTAAGCTTTGTAACAAGCCATCATTTCTCTAGTTTGACTTGAATTGTAGGTCTATTTTTCAAAAGTGATTTTCTACAAAAATTCTAAGGAGAACGTACACGCTTTGTATCCGCAAAAATGAGGCAAAATATTTTTTGGCTCATTTTACGAGATATTGTTCCATTAATTGTAAGCTTTGTAACAAGCCATCATTTAGCTAGTTCTGAATTGAATTGATGGTCTCACTATCAAAATCGAGTATTTCTCAAAATACAAAGGCGGCATTACATGATTTGTATTCACAAAAATGAGGCAAAATATTTTTTGGCTCATTTTACGAGATATTGTTCCTTTAATTGTAAGCTTTGTAACTAGCCATTATTTCTCTAGTTCTGAAATGAATTTATGGTCTCATTATCAAAATCGAATTTGTCTCAAAATACAAAGGCGGCGTTACACGATTTGTATCCTCAAATATGAGGCAAAATATTTTTTGGATCATTTTATAAGATATTGTTCCATTAATTTTAAGCTTTGTAACAAGCCATCATTTCTCTAGTTTTGACTTGAATTGAAGGTCTCATTTGCAAAAGTGATTTTCTTCCAAAATTCAAAGGCGACAGTACACGCTTTGTATCCGCAAAATTGAGGAAAAATATTTTTTGGATCATTTTGCGAGATATTGTTCCATTAATTGTAAGCTTTGTAACAAGCCATCATTTCTCGAATTCTGAATTGAATTGATGGTCTCATTATCAAAATCGAATTTTTCTCAAAATAAAAAGGCGGCATTACATGATTTGTATCCGCAAAAATGAGGCAAAATATTTTTTTTATCATTTTATAAGATATTGTTCCATTAATTGTAAGATGTGTTACAAGCCATCATTTCTCTAGTTTTTACTTGAATTGAATGTCTTATTTGAGAAAGTGATTTTCTACAAAAATTCAAAGGCGACAGTACACGCTTTGTATCCTCAAAAATGAGGAAAGATATTTATTGGCACATTTAACGACATATTTTTCCTTTAATTGTAAGCTTTGTAACAAGCCATCATTTCTCTAATTCATAATTGAATTGATGGTCTCATATGGAAAATCGAATTTGTCTCAAAATACAAAGGCGGCGTTACTCAATTTGTATTCGCAAAATTGAGGCAAAATATTTTTTTGATCATTTTATAAGATATTGTTCCATTAATTGTAAGATGTGTAACAAGTCATCATTTCTCTAGTTTTGACTTGAATTGAAGTTCTCATTTGCAAAAGTAATTTTCTACCAAAATTCAAAGGCGACACTACATGCTTTGTATCCTCAAAAATGAGGCAAAATATTTTTTGGCTCATTTTACGAGATATTGTTCCATTAATTGTAAGCTTTGCAACAAGCCATCATTTCTCAAATTCTGAATTGAATTGATGGTGTCATTATAAAAATCGAGTTTTTCTACAAATACAAAGGCGGCGTTACTCAATTTGTATTCGCGAAAATGAGGCAAAATATTTTTTGGATCATTTTATAAGATATTGTTCC
>JAJJMB010017826.1:0-12308 GCA_023531105.1 Papaver atlanticum | reverse complement strand
AAAGCCATAACCAATGCTGGCATTACTAAATGGGTCAAGTTTTTTTTTATGAAAGACAACCAAGTAGTATTTGCACTTAATGCTATGTTATTGATCACTGCAAAGGTGCATTTAAAGATGCTGCAATTTTTTTAGCCAAAGCTCATGAAAAATCATATTTCTTTGGTAATAAGAATAATATCAGAAAAAACTTGCACGATGTTTCAACCAATTCTGCTCAAGCCGTTAGAAACAATCAAAATAAATTTGTCAAAAATGGTGTTTTTGTTCCTCCCATGGATGGTGTCCCAGTTAATCTTGACTTCCTACTCGAGAATGATACAATTGAAGGTACGGATGACTATAGGCTAGGAAAGCGACATAGAACTTCAGTAGATCCTATCTCCATTGAGGTCTCAAGCTCCTCCTCTATCTAGCCTACTGATAACAACATAGACTGCCAGACTTCTCATAGGGTCATAAGTGGTGACAAGCAAGCTGGAATCACATATAAGGAGACTCGGGTAACTTTTTCGCTGAATCTTTTCATTTCGCTACATACAATTTTTTACTTTTCCCTTGCTTGTTTTGGTCATTTTCTTATAGATGTAATTTCACATCCTTCTTTTACAACTTCTGTTTTGCCATCCATTATTTTACTCTGCTGTGGTTTCTAGTTACTGATCATTTTATCAATATGAAGATAATTTCATGGAATGTCCAAGGACTTAAAAACACTAATACTAGGGATCACCTAAAAGATCTTATAATAACTCACAACCCTGATATCATCTTTTTGTGTGAAACTAAACTTAGTGAAGCCAAAATGAAGCCATTAGTAGCTGCTTATCACTTCCCAAATATAAGATACTTCTCTTCGGTTGGTCTTTCTGGCGGTTTAGTTATAAAGAGGAAGAATGGTTTTTCTTGTGAATTTCTCAGTGGTGAAAACAATATGATTCATCTCCTTATTCAAGATGATCCCAGACAACCAGAGTAGCTTTTAACTTGTATGTACGGTTTTGGGAAAGGTCCTAAAAAGAAAAAGCAATGGGAATTTATTAATGAGACATGCAAGAATATAGTCAGCCCTTGGTGTTTAATAGGAGATCTTAATATCCATCTGATAAACTCTACTGGAGCTACTTCTTCTTCTTATGGCTGGGTCAATTCTATTCTTCATGGTATAGGTTTAGAAGCCATTGGTTATATAGGTCATGAGCATACTTGGACTAGCAACAACTTGGGTACAAGTAAAAGAAGATCTAGAATTGATATAGCTCTCATGTTTGAACAATGCAAAATTACTTCATCTTACTCAGATGGGCAGTGATCACTGTCCTATAATGCTCATCACATATTACAACCAACCTAAACTGTGGAAACATTTCAAGTTCTTTCAAACCTAGATGAATGATAGCAGATGTGTTGTAGAGATTGTCAAAGCTTGGGTACTCATGTTCGTGGCTCTGCTGCTTTTAAACTCACTAAAAGATTGTAGTTCACAAGAATTGCTCTTTCCAAATGGAATAAACTCCAATTTGGGGATATCAATATTAATGTTGACTCTCTCTATTTTAGATGTTCAAGCTCTTCCATATTCTCAAGAAAATACTTCTAAGGCTTTACAAATTAATGAAGAACTTCAAAAATTGGAACCATATCCAGCATAAATTCAACAAGCAGAAATCCAGAGATATCTTCATCAAAGAGATGGATAACAACGCCAAATATTTTCACACTCTTACCAAAAGGAAAATAACAAGGAATAATATGATTCTCTCATAGATAGGAATGGCATTTGGGTTCATTCAAGAGATCAGTTTGCTGCCCTCCTCACTGAAAACTTTAAAGATATAAGTACCTCAACCAATCCTCAGATTGAAGAAAATTTCTAAAACCATCTACCAACCATTATTACAGATGAAGATAACATATGCTTGTTGCAACTCCATCTAATGAGGAAATATTTAGTACTTTAAAAAGCATGGAAAGATAGTCTCTGCTCCAGGACCTGAGGGCTTTTAAGCAGGTTTTTACAAATCTCAATGGAGCTTAGTTGGAGATGATGTTTGTGGCATGGTAAAAAACTGTTTAACTTCTAAACACATTCTAAAATCTCTTAACAAGACCTATATTTCCCTGATTCCCAAGACTAAAAAAAACTACTTCTCCAACTGAGTTTAGACCTATCAGTCTTTGTAATACTTCTTACAAGATTGTTTCTAAAATTTTGGTTAAGAAAATGAAACCCCTAATGGAAAAATTATATCCCCTTATCAAGCAGCTTATGTCTCTGGAAGGTTGATTAATGACAATACAAGCATAGCTCATGAACTCATTCATTTTATGAAGAAAAAAGAAAGTGAAGGAGGTTGACATGTCAAAGGCCTTTGACAGACTTGAATGGTGTTTTATTCTCAAAGCCATGTGTTTTGGATTCTGTGAAGATTGGATTCAACTCATTCAATAATGCATCAACACTACCCCTCTCTCTCTCTGTCCTGCTTAATGGATCTCCTTGTGTAGAATTTCATCCTTCTAGAGGCATCAGACAAGGAGATCCACTGTCTCCATACTTATTTATATTGGCCATAGAATGGTTGTTAAGAACCTTTTCTTGTGCACATCTTGCTAAAGAAATACCAGGTATCAAAGCAGCTAGAGGTGCTCCCCTTATCAATCATTTACTTTTTGCAGATGATTGTCTTGTTTTTACTCATGCTAATTTAACCGGTGTGTCTCATCTCTTGTAAGTTTTTCAAGATTTCATCTCACAATCTGGTCAGGTCATTAATTTTGACAAGTCCTCTTTTTTATTCAGTAATAATATGTATCCTTCCACCTGTGATACTCTTAGTCACATCTTTAGTGTTGAAAATATGAGTGAAAATGAGAAGTACCTTGGCTGATCACCTCTTCTTATAGGAAGGTCCATGGTTAACTCTTTTGAGGAAGTTAATAATGCTTTTGAAAGAAGACTGACTACTTGGCAAGGAAGTACTATGTGTCGAGCTGGGAGGGGTACTATAGTGAAAGTTGTGCTCAATTGATGTTCCTATGTACCAAATGAGTTCATTCAAGATTCCGAAAAAGCTCATCAAATAGTTGGATACCATGCAAAGAAAAATTTTCTGGAGGTATAAAATAATAGAGGCAACAATCCAGTTGCTTGGCAAAACTTGTGTATACCTAAAGAATTTTGAGGTCTTGCATTCAGAGATCTTGAAATGTTGAATCATGCTCTTCTCACTAAGCTTGCTTGGAAATCTTCAACCAATCTGAACTTTTATGTGTCCAAATATTAAAGGCTAAATACTTCAAAAATGAAGATTTCTTTCATATCAATAATGAAAACAGTAATACTTCTTGGATTTGGAGAGGTGTTGAAGTTGGTCTCAAAGTATTGCAACAAAGTGTCTGTATGCAAGTGAATTATCGAAAGAAGACAAGAATATGGCTTGATAAATGGATTATTAATCTGGATGTGATTCCTATCTGTATATCTCTAAGTCAGTGAACTGATGATTCACAATACTTCTTCTTGGAACATTAATCTTTTTCATGATCTTTTTTGCCATGAAGTGGTTGGTTATATTTCCAGAATGCATATTAATCCTACTGAAGAAGATATAATTAGATGAAAACATACTAAGGATGGTTTGTTTACTGTCAAGAGTGCCTACAACAAACTTATGGAAAATAAAGTTGCTCATCAGATTACTCTCAACAGTGTGCCTAGAGAAGTCTGGAAATCTCTATGGAAGATGAAAGTGCCACATATGGTCAAACTTTTTATCTGGAAGTGTCTCAAAGGTGCAGATCAAACAAGAGATAAAAATTGTTCAGTATAACAACAACATAGAAACCCACTACAACATTTGTGACTATTTTGAGGAATCCCTCTTGCATCTTCTTCTTAGCTGCAGATTTGCAAGAGTCGTGTGGGGATATCTCAATACTAATATTGACCAAGTTGCAGCTAACTGTGGCAACATTAAAGATTGGATAATATCTTGGTTATCTTCCTCAAGTCTTAATGGTTCGGAAGATGAGCATTATTGGAGGATGACTGTGATGGTAGGCTGTTGGATTATTTGGAAAGAAAGATGTGAATACATCTTTCAGGACAAACCTCTTAACCCATTGTCAAATGTATCTCGTATCAGACTTCACTTGCATAATTTTTCTTTATTTGCACAAGTACCACCAGTTGATACTCATAGACCTAGTGAAGAAGATAATTGTTCCTCAGCTATAGCTTCAGTTAACGTTGATGTTTCTTTTGATCACTTTACTAACTCTATAGGCACTGGTATGGTGCCGTGTTCCATTGCAAGTACCCAATATGCAGTCAAAGGATCATATGCTGATGTAGTAATTGACCCAGAGGCAGGGAAATGCATGGCAGTGCTGGAAGCTCTTAGATGGGTTAAGGAACAAAACATTCAAGAGATTCATCTCAAGGATGATGTTGAAGTTGTCGTGCAGTCTATAACATCTGACAATCTCCAAGTCAGATGGGAAAATTATCATCTCATTAGGAGTATCAAGAGTTTAATATTTACTTTTAGGATTTGAAAAATCTCTCATGTTAAAAGAGAGTTTAATAATGTCGTCGATCTTATATCTAAGCATGTGAGAAGAGATAAACTCATTTTAGAAGAATACATGGATTTCTCTCCATGGATCAACTCTGTTTTACAAAGGCACTCTGTACCAGATATTATTTAATCAATAAAATTCTAGTTTATCCAAAAAAAAAAACTAACACCAAATTTTGCTTAACTCTTGAAAGATTTTAAAATTCAAGAGTGTTAGTATAAGTGTATTATTGACCTGTCTAACTGCTCTTATTTTTTCTTTGAGAGAAAAAATATATTCCGTCACTGCCCAAATAACTGCTTCAAATGTTGCTTTGTGTCAGCTTGTTCCGGATCTATAACTCTGGAAGGATAACATCTACCTTGTTTTGCGTTTGCACACAATCACAAACTATCATACCTAGACGTGCCTTTCCATTCTCCTTAATAAAAGATGCATCAAAATTAATTAGATATGGGGACACTCCAAATAGGTTCTAGAGGTGTAGAATTAACAAGCGTAGCATTTCCCTAATACCCTTGGATGAAGCCAATCTCCATTAAAGGAATTGATTTCGTGGGTAGTACTGACCATATTAACCTGCATATTCTCAAAAAGAATAGTACATCTAAGCTTTCATATATGCCAGATTGTATATCCTTGTTTCCGTATTAGACTAAGCAGAACCATTATTCCTTACAACCACAAAAGTAAAATTAACTCAACTCAAAAAATCTCTGTGATGTATATAATTGGATATCACTATTTCCATACACATCATTCCAGATTTATTTTGATATGTCACAACTCATGGTCCATAAAAATGAACTCTGACTTACCCGTTTTATCGGCTAGTCGGTTATGTCAATCCACGGTAGTATGGTATGGGATAGCGCAGTATTAGGGAAGTGGCTAGGTTACCCTTTAGATAAATGCTTAAAAGAAACTTTTAGATAAAAATAATTTCCCTATCACACTATACAAATTTTAAATTTCATTTTCAGTTTTTCAAAACCAAATTTATCTCTTTTCATTTATCAATTTATCCGGAGTCAACATTTTTCTTTTTAATAATTTAACTTGGTAAATCTTACATACGTTTTTTAGTACTAACTATTCATCAGGGACATGTATATGCCTCCAAAAAAGTAAAAGTAAAAATGAGCAATATTTTTCCAAAAAACAAAACAAAATCTTATCTAGATTTTCCACTTTAGATTATGTCCACCACATGTCTATTACTTATTGGTTGTAAAAGATAAAGATGGGATTCTCAAAAAAAAAATCTTACTCCCTTCGTCCCATTATTAGTTGACCTATTTATTTTTAGATTTTGTCTCATTAATAATTGATTTTATATCATTTGATACTTGTTGATGGGTGGTTTTAGTTTTGGTTCTACCCGTCCTAATCACACCAAATGACCTCAATTTACTAGGAATGGTAGGAGAGAGAGTTGCCTTTCTATTGTACTTTGTCCTTCCTTATATAGACTTTCCAAAAGTCATTCATTTTATGACATCATGACACATGTCTTAAACCTCCCTAATTACTACTAATGTCATTCCTTCTCTAATATGACCCCTCCTTCTGTATTAATTCCTCATTTATCCCTTTTGCTCCATGGATATTTTCCTACTGGACTTGGGCTTAGTCCCCAAGTCCCCACATCTCGTATCGGGCTTGCCTCCTCTTTGGGGGATACCCTGAACCCATTAAGGGGTATTATTTTTCATGTATCAACATTAGTCCCCTGGCTATTGGGTTAATTATAAAATAACCCAATAGTCATAGGATTCTTTCGGCGCTTCCTTTGTTCGGGAGTTAGAGATGAGGATTTTCTTTCTCTTTTATCGATTCCACGATCTAGGCGGCGTTTGATCTTCCCCATCGTGCAAGCTTTTCTTTTTCCCTTTTTCAGTTTCTGCCGGTTACTATTCCTCTTCATAACCGCCGCGTTCGAGCTTTGAGACCCCTATATATATAGATCCACTGGTCTATTCTCTCTTTATATTTTTCCTCTTATAGTTCTTTTGCTTTCCTTTTAAACATCCGTACACGCGCCATGTCTAGTAGCTCTACCAGCAGTAGTTCTTCTGAGGAATCTGACGAGTCTGAAGGAGCGATGAGTATGGGTTCCGAAGAGACCGAGTTCATGAAGCAGGAGGAGATTCTCCTGCCTCCTCCAGCAGATGGCCAGTCATACACGATTGCGGAGTTTACCAGCTGCCCTGATCTAAAACGTGCGCTAAGGTTGAGGGAGCTCCACGGAGGTAAGCGTGTTATTCCTCTAGATGGTGTCCTTATTCCCATTCTTCTGAACCCTCCTGTATTGCCTTATCCTCCTGCCACCGGGTGGCTTATGCAACCTGAATCAGATACCATGGACGCTTTCCCATTCAAAAAGATGCCACGTATGGCCATTCACCATGGTGACTATGATCTCCCCGCCATTGATATTCGTTCATCATCGAAAACTCCTCCAATATGGCCGCACTAGACATCCTATATCCGCTCCAATCTCATTCACGCGGCGATTCTCCGTAAAGCAGGTATTGATGAAGCTATAAACTCATCTCTCAAGCGGGAAGTGAAGAGGTGTATGCGTGACATAACGAGACTCTTTCGTCGTTGGGATCCTCCTGTTGACACTCTCTTTACTGCATGGGGGGAGGCGACCATAATCTTGGAAGATGTAGTCGCCCTCACAGGATTACCTATCCATGATAGTCATTCGTATGACGAGGCGGCTGTTTACAAGGCACTGACTGATGAGGATAAGGTGTTGTGGACTTATCTGTTGGATTGTAAGGACACCTCTCGGAATGAGTTAGTGAGGAAAGATCAAAAGTCGGCCAAGCGAGGAGAGGGAGAGAAGACCGCTGACAAGGGCAAGAAAGAGATACCGTCATCCGCCGCCAAGGGGAAGGCCAAACTGACTAAGGAGAGCAAGAAACCTCATTTAGCCTGTCCAGTGGGTGAGCGCTTGCTTGCTAGTTCTTTCCGTGCTCACGAGGCGATTCATGGATCGTCAACTTCTTCAGCGAAGGACAATCCTGAGTGGGTTGTCAAAACCAACCGGCGCGCCTACTTTCCTCTCTGGATTAAGTATTGGGCTCCGCGGTTAGTAGAAGGAAAAGTTCTCCCTCCTAAGCGGAAGGAGGTGAACCATCGTTCCGATTCGGCTGCTTATATCTTATTTTGGCTTTATCACGATGTGTTTGAGTATAGTCCCCAAGATACAATCAAGAGCAAGCTCATTCCAATGGCGGTATTACTATCCCGCAGCGTCTCTTTCCCACTCGCGCCGATGTTTTTAGGCGGCTTATACCGTCATTTGGATTTGTTTTTCCATGACCTCCAGACAGTGGGTTCGTCCCATAAGATTGAGACTTATATCCCGGCTTCTTTTATGCAAACATGGTCCTGGGAGCATATTTCCCCGTACGCACATGAGCCTAACGAGCTAGAAGTCCATCGTGAAGAGGATGTTGAACAGGATGATAGTTCAGTTAAGAGTGTTCAGGTTACTTATGGATATCCGCGAATGTCACTCTGGCATGGAAAGGGGCAAGTGCCCTAGGGTGATATAGCTCAATACATGGACGTAGCCAAGGATTTTATGTCGTTTCCTTACCATGATGGTCGATCGGGTCAAGCGCATTATGATCTTACCGCGTCTTTTGATATAGAACTAGAATCGACACAACTCTTGGTGGAGTCGGATTTTGATTCGGTGATGGCGGTGTTGCCTGGTTATCTTCCTGGCTTCCACGCCGGTAAGTTTATCGATATGTCATATAATCCCGACCGTATGGCTCAGCAAGTTGGATTTGATCAGAGGATTCATCCAAGGTTTCCTCCTTGGGGAAGTTCTGATGTCGGGGATGTCGTCGCCAGCTTTGATCATTTTGTCTTCAAAGGACCAGCACGTCTGAGTGATCGAGGAATCAACTTTTCATTTAGACAACCCATTCTCGAGCGTCCTTTGGCGGTTACTGAGGGTTCCCATGAATATCAACTCTTCATGCGTCGTCGAGCTTTGAATTTCCTTTTTCATGAGTCGTCTCCTCCCCGCAACTTGTCTCGTGAAGATCTTCGGGCGCTTCATGCGTTTGGCAGGATCAAGCTTGATGATACCATAGCCGTCGTGCACCGTCTTGGCTCGGGTACCAAAGGTCGTCCTTTGGAGCCCTTGGTGACTTCCTGGGATCCCCCTAAAGGTTATGATCCCATAAGACCAAAGAAAGGATCGAAGTCATTTTCTGACCGCAAGCCCCTTCGACTAGATGTGGTCAGGCCAGGCGTTAGTCCTTTGGCGGCGCAGGTACTTGCTTCCCCCCTCGCTTATTCTTTCTTTTTTTTTTTGTCTTTTTTCATTCATCTTCTCTTAAAATAAGTGGCGGGGATATATTCTTAGGAAGCTCCTCTCTCCAATCCCGTGGGGTGGAAGACCCCGTCTTACGTAATGGAGGAGTACCTGAACATGCCCGAGAGTGATTGGACTAAGAAGAGCCTCGCCAAGAAGGATAAGCGGGAGGCGGCTAAATTGTCTGCTCCGCGCCCTTGTTCATTTGCTAATATTTCGTCTTTACGACCCCAACAGGATCGGCGAAGAAGCGCGTCCCAACCTCCCAGCAGTGCTAGTGGTAGTCCAACTCCCTCGTTCGTAGACCGGGTGAGGAACCTTGGGGTTGATCTTTCAGAGGGGACCGGCTTGGTATCCCCACGTCTTCACATATCATCAGTCCACCCACTTCGGGCTGAGACTGTTCGTGCTAGGGGTGAAACCCCAGTATCTCCTAGTGTTGTTTTACGATCAATGAGCCCATTTGGGTCTAACCGGTCAGTTTTTGGTGGGTCAACATCCCATATGGAGCCACCGGTTGATAATCTTAAAGGTAACTTAAACAACTCCCTATTTAATACGTGTCTTCATTTTTCTCATTCTTCTCTCCTCTCCTTTGCCCTCTCTTTTTTATAAATCTGAGTATTTCTTTGCAATGACATTCATTCCTCGTTTTTCAGATCCTGCCAGTGACTCTGAGCCGTCCTCTGGCTCCTCCGCGTCTCGCCATGAATTTACTAATATTCTGCTCGACTCAGTCACTCCGAAGGTTCGTTGTAGTAAAAGGTTCGTTGAGACTTGTGAAAGCAATTGATTCTAGACTTATTTAAACTAAAAATAGAGAAAACTAATTCCAAATTTTATTTCAAGAATGAAAATAACCAAGACACTAGATTCCACTATTACACATGAATGAATGATGGTAAAAATTCCAAAACTCTAATTATCTTTTAAATCTCTTATTTCTTAATTCACAAATAATCAGGCATATTCTCAAACATTAATTATATTCCCTAAGCATAGATTATCTAAACAAAGTATAACATGTCTAATTGAATCACAACTAATTAAGAAAATAATGCAAACAATTACAATTCTGCAAAGCAGTGATTGAGTGTATTATAAAATACAAATTAGAGAAAAATAGAATAGTTACCAATTATTCATGCATAAATAGCTTCCTCCGTGCCTTGGTTACGCGAGAATTAGCTCATCATCATGGAAACACGCTCAAAATTCATCTTTATTAATGCTCAAAAATGGTTCACAAATGATGAAATGGGAGAAAAATGATTAAAACCGGGTTTGTAACACTTATATTCATTACAAACTCAATTGTTACAGGGAACGATAAAAGATAACTGTCACTAGCACTGTTGAACAACGACTGTCTTTGAGTGTCTTATGTTCTTCGTATGTTCTTCACCAGCAGCAAAAATATTATTCCTGCAACTCTGATTTTCTGACTCTCTAATGTTCTAAACTGCTCCCAATTCTCTCCGTCCCCTCTATACTTCCCCAGCACCATATATATACTCGCAGGACCAAGAATAATGTCTCATAACTCCAAAAAAATCTCTCATAACTCGACAGCGAAGAAAATTATTCTCGGGAATATTTTCTTCCCCAATTTATCTCCTCACGCGTTGATTTTCTTCCAGCACACTCTAAACAGGTCCATACATGTTCCATAAGCAGTGTAACAAGCTTTAAACTCGTGCAAATTTTCCAAAACAACATCATAGAGTATCCCGAGTATCCTCCCGCCTCTGTTTTGCCTCACTCGAAAATACAGTCAATTCTAATCGAATAAGGCAACCATAAAACGCCTGTTATGCTCAGTCAAGTCTTCTCATGCAATTCCAGCTATTGAGTCATGCTAAATCATCACCAAATTTCGAACCAAAAATCTTCCAGATGACTGCAAGAACTCCCGCCAAAACTGAGAATTCAAATGAAGAGAAGATGACCTCCCCCTTATCCAGTTCCGGTGTCCCTTTAGTATATTCCCAAAATGGGGTGTAAAACACCACTTTTCGAACCAATTTCGCCGAGAGAGATTATTTCTCTATAAATACCTACAAAGACATAAAATAACAAAATAAATACAAAATCGAGCACTAACAATATATACAATTGAGACATATTAGACACATAAATGCGTCTATCAAGAGCGGATATTTTAGATATCCGGACTTTGTGCTACATGACTAAAAACCTTTTAGAGGTCGCCGACTTACTCACGCGGGTAGGGGATGATCCTGTTTATGCTGCGGTAATGCGTGGCTGGGAGACTACCGTTCGATCAGCGATCAACATTAAGTTCCCAGTAGGGTGGTTAGAGGAGATATTGGTGAAGGTGAAAGATCGTAATGATCCCCGCGTTCACCTTAAAAGTCAGATCACCAAGCTGGAGGAGGAGTTAGAGAAGCGTTCCAAGATGACTGCCAACAGGAAGAAGGCGCTGAATTAGTTGGTTGCAGATGTTGGGGTTGCTAGCGACGAGGTGATACGGGCTAAGACCGCGGAGGAAACAGTTCGCCCGGAGCTTGATAAGAAGCGGCAGGAGTTATCCACACTCCAATCCGTTTAACACACTTCTTTGTTTCTCTTTGGTTATGTTGAACCCTTCCTGTCTTTTGGATAATAAATTATTATTATTATTTTTTTTTTTCTGTCGCGGGATATTAACGTTGTGTTTGGTTATTAATTTGTTATTGGTTTTTCTTAAGTCTTACCATTCTTGGCTCCATGATTTAGTGAGGCGCCGGCTGGCCTTACTTACTCCCCCCTCCCCAACCCCCCTTTTTTTTTTATTTTGGTTGGGTGGGAGAGGGTGTCTGGTCGTTGGTTAAACGCGCTTACTCCCTCTCTCTTTTGTACAATTGAGTAGGGTGGGTGGAGCATGTAGTTAAACGCGCCTACTCCTCCTATCTTTTATGTATGATTGAGTAGGGTGTGGGTTGGACGCGCCTACTCTCCCTCTTTTCTTCTTCTCTCGTCTTCGCTCTTCGTCTTTTTTGTATGGTTGGGGATGACATCGGTTAAACACGCCTATTCCCCCTCTCTTTTGTATGATTGAGTAGGGCGTCGGTTGGGCGCGTCTACCCCCTTCTTTTTTAAAGTAACTAAATGGGGTAGGTGGAGCGTGTGGTAAAAACGCGCCTAATCCCCTTCTTTTTCTGTATGATTGGATAAGACGTTGGTTAAAACGCGCATATTCTTTCTCTTTTTTGCGGCTGATCGGGGTGGGTTAGGAAGGGCTCCTTTGGCATTCCCGTATCCTTTGGTATGTTCGTCAGCCGACCAGGCGCCTTTGGAATTCATGTAGCCTTTGGTAGATTTATCATCCAACCAGGCGCCTTTGGCATTCCTGCAGTGTTTTGGAGATTTGTCA
>JAJJMB010017824.1:0-18526 GCA_023531105.1 Papaver atlanticum | reverse complement strand
TCCTAAGGTGAAATCATTCCTATATAATGCACACATAATCATATACACTAGATTATGTCGATGTAGTACTTATGAAGTTCCAAAAGATAAGCGTTCATACTTCGTAATATGTTTTCCTTGATACTTTGATCATACTGTTATGACCAAGTCACATCATTAGAGTATTATATACAATATATAAAGCTTTGCATGTAATGTTTTCAATATAGCACGACTTGAAAGATACGTTAAACAAGATCAAGTCAATATTACTAACCTCAAGCGGAAGGATGATGTCGTCGTTGTAGTCGTTACTTGTTCACATTCTTCAGGTCTTCGGAGTAATACTTGTATGTCTCAACATTCCTAGACATTCTAGTCTAACCTAAACGAAGTTGACTATAGTATTTAATCAAGTGACTCTAGATGAGTTTTAATATTAAAATATGACAACCAAACTTTACATACCAACGGTTGGTGAGTTCAATCGAACTATGCTCTTACACCGTCCAAGAAAGGCCAAATATAGCCACTCAAAGACACCTAAACCCACCGTACAAGCCAATATTTCAACCTCTCAAGCACCAACAGATCAACATGAAACCAGTCAAACCACCCGCCAAAGCTATACTCCACCAATCATTAAACTACCATGACAACTATCTCTAGATGACGAGACTAAAGCTATTGCTCCACCCAACTGCAAGCATAGTCAAGGCGCTCACAACGTGAGTTTACACGCAAATTATATCCTGATTTAATGTTCTTTTCTGAAACTCTATCTAATGAGTCTTATGTTTCGTATTAAAAAATATCTTTAAGATTTGCAAGTTGTTGTTTTATTCGTTGTAATGGACATAGAGGTCGCCTATGTTAGTTGTGGACATCCCACCTCAATGTCCAAGTGTTAGTTGCTTATCCAAATTTACTTCATGTGTATATTACTCCTCATTCTCCTCAACCACCGAGGTTGTTCACTGGAATTCTGCTAGACTGGACTTCTGGTGAAACTTCAACAACATGATCCCCGCAATAAACAGCCCTTTCCTCCTTATGGGAGATTTCAATGAGGTGTTATACCAACAAGAAAAGAAAGGTAGGTGACCTGTGTCTACCTCTAAACCTCAACATATGAATAAACTGATAAATAAAAAAGTCTTCATCGACCTTGGATTCCAAGATGAACCTTTCACCTGGTTTAACAACCAAACTAGAGACAACTTCATTTTAGAAAGACTGGATAGATGCCTAGCAACTCAGGCATAGCGGCATCTGAACCCTCATGCTCTGGTACCTAAAATTGCATCAGACCATGCACCTTTACTCCTAAATGGAAAAGAAATAACAATGATACCAAGGCGAAGTTTCAAAATAGAGTAACTGTAATACCGGTATTTTTAGTTACCGTTTCGAATCGGGTTTTACCCAAGTTTTTTTTTTTTTTTTTTATTCAAAAAGATCTTTATTAGAAAAATAGTTGCTTACATAAAGTTTATCCTGATTTATCCAGGAACTGATATTTGGAGGAAAAGGATTGTAAAACTCAAAACTAGAACCCTCCGATCTAGATTTCTTGGCTAAATTGTCTATCATACTATTCTTAAGACACTCAACAAAATTACAAGACCATAGAGGTTTATCTTGCAGAAGGAATTTAATATCTAAAATAAAACTATGATTTTACCAATGAACTGTGGGATGTGTTTCATTGATTGATCTAATAAGAAGTTGATTATCAGATTCAAAGACTACCTTTTCATACTCCAGTGATGTAGCCCATGAGATAGCTTGCTTTAAGGCCATACATCCCAGCTGCTCTACTTCATGGTCTTTAATCAAATCTCCATCGACATATTTCCCTTTGAGTCCAAAGAATTCTCCTGTAAAATCACGAATAATTAGTCAAATTTCTGCTTTATTAGTTTCTTTTTTATAACTAGCATCCACATTTGATTTCATGTAACCCTCTTCTGGAGTTACCCAATGGTTGGATTGCATATCTGAAGAAATATTATCATGTGAAGATGAAGAGGACATAAAGGAACAACACTGTTCCGTAAGCATTTTGATTTTCTCAATAGTACAAGTTCTGTTAGGTCTTGTATTCTGGAAAATGACTGCATAATGATCTTTCCATATCTTCCAAGTGGATATCAAAAGAAGGTAAATATTACAATCATTCGGATGAGATGAGTTATTACCAGGAGTAGTACCCGTAGTGAACCTGCTCATAACCTAATTCAGGAAAGAAATGGCTAGAAAAGACATTGGAAATCATAACACCAACACCTAGCCAAACTGATCGAGCATAAGGACAATCGATTATCAAATGCTCAAGAGACTCTACTGGAGCATTACACAAACTACAATGAAGGTATCTCCCTAATTTATCCCTAGTATGAACTATGTCCTGAAAACATTTCCAAATGAAAGTTTTATTCTATGTGGAAGCTTAGTTTTCCATAAACCATTCCAAACATTAGATGAGACTGGTAATTGTAGAGCTTGACTATGATTCCTAGATGACATTAAGGTATTGTAAGCACTTTTTTACAGTGAAATTGCCTTTGTTATCAGGAATCCAAATTAAGGTGTCTACTTCTATCCCAGGAATATGCATGGTCAGGATTTTATTAGCGGTACCTGGATTTTATTTATCCAAGTTAGCTTAGGTTAGTGTTTTCTTTGTCTTAGCCTAGATGATTGTTTGAACTAGAAAGTTAAGGATGGAAATAAAGTCACCTAATTAATTTTAATTAAGAAAATAAATAAAGAAAAAAAAACAAAAGGATAAAGAAATAATTTGAAAATTATAATTTTTAGATCTAGCATTAATAATAACAATAGTATAAAGTTTGTTATAAATGGGGAGAAATGTATTAGAAAAGTTAGAAACCAAAAGCTATGGAGAGGGAGAAGAAGATGAGTTGGAGCTAAGGTTCTCGAGGAAGATTACTTAGAAAATCAGTAGAGAATCAATATGATTGAGGTAGAAAGCGAAACTCTTTCTCTTTTGGTGTTTATTTTGTATGCCTTTGTATTGGTTTCTGTAATTTATTTGAATAAATACATATCCCTTATTCATGATCAGGCTTATCCTATTGATAAATAACATGATTATGTATCTCTTATTAATATTTGAGAACTTTCCAATGTAAATTTACCGTTGAATGTTTCTTGTAATTTAGATGATAATTCTTGGAAAAACTGTACAATTTCCCTTTTATCATGTTTTTGATTGATTTCCTAACCTTAATGATGTTAAAATGATTTATGATCTTAATAAAAGTTGTAGTTTTGTGTTTTATCTTTCATTTTGAGTTGGATTTGAAGAATTGGACAAAAGTATGTTTCAAAGCCGACTCACCCACCCTCGTACAGTTCATCTCAGCAACAACCACACCCCCGTGGTATATTAAAAGGATGATTGAAGAAATCTAGGAACAACTCAGCAACATGAGTGACATATAACTAAAACACGAATACAGAGATGCAAACCAAGCCACTGATGGACTGGCCAATCATGTCGTGGATAAACGAATGCAAGGAAACTCGACAACCCATCTTTGGGATTAAAAATGCAAGTAATGACGCTATAGGTCGTACACACCCTCGAACTATACCCCTTTTAAGTATTTTATGCGAGTAAAAAACCCTAACTTCTAGTTTATAATCAGGTGGGATTTGAAGCATGAATCGAGGGTTGTATTTAGTAAAATTATGGGTTATATTTAGTAATTGCCTTTTAAGTTTATTTATCGTCCTCGTTTTAGATACTTTCCTAACTCCGGCCATTCTTAAACGCTATATAAGGTAAGCTATGCTACCAGTAGTTCTCCCAATTCTATTTGTTACTCAACTCTCTGTTCATGAATCAAGTGATGATGATGGAGATGAAAAAGAAGAGACAAGGAGGTGATGGTCGTAAGAAGATTAAGATTGAAAAAATAAAATAGAAATCAAGATTACAAGTTTCATTCTCCAAAAGACGTCAGGGTTTGTTTAAGAAGGAAACTGAATTATCTGTTTTAACTGGTTCACAAATTGCACTCATTGCTTTCTCTCCTGCCGGAAGACCCTATGTTTGTGGGAATCACTATCTCATACTCGATCGATTTCTTAACAACAATGATGGTGACGCGCGTGAAATTCAGAAAGATGATGATGAACAACAGAGGAGGTGTTTGGAAGTTGAAAGAGAATTAGAAGCCGAAAAGAAAAGAGGGGTTTTCTTGGATTCATTAATAAATTATGATTTGGGAGATGGTAATGATAAATCTTGGTGGGATTCATATATGAATGGATTTAGTTTGGATGAATTGATACATATGATAAGTGACATGAAACAACTCCAGAAGTGCGTCTCACAGAGATCTCATGACTTACAGATGACCGGTAACAACACAGCTTCTTCATCATCATCTTCTTCTCGTTCTTCATATGAAGATAAGTCTCTTGCGTTGATAACAATACCAACTGGTAATGACATTGTTGATGATGATTATCTGAATAAAGAGATGGTAAATGAGGCGCTCTTTGGTTTTGATTCTGAAGAATGTGAATTTGGGATTGGGAATACTACTCCAACTGATGAAGAAATCACCGCCGACATGTTTTCCGATGACTACTACTAGTACTGATCATATTCTATAGGTCTCCATCAAAGATTCTAAGGTTTTGGATAATATTAGTCTCACAATTGTGTAGACTGATTGATTCTTCATTGAGTATTTATATGTATCACTACAAGTTACAAGAGAAGGATTCAAAACCTTAATGTAACAGATATAACAAATTTACAGGGAAGTTATCAAGACTTGTTACAATAACCAAACTACACAGGACTCGGATTTACAACAGTTTTAGTAACTATACACCTAAAGACTTGGACTAGAGGTGCAGCTGTGCTGTCACAGCTGCTGAGACTATATACACGTCTAATACCCCCCCTCAAGTTGGAGCGTGAGGAGAGTCTGGACAAATGCCCAACTTGCTTTCAAGACGCCGAAAATGGTCCACTCCAACTGGCTTTGTAAAAAGATCCGCCAATTGTGCTGCAGACGGAATATGCATTGGTTTAATGAGGCCAGAGAGAAGTTTTCACAGACAAAATAACTATCGATTTCGATATGTTTAGTTCGTTCATGAAAAACTGGATTTTCAGAGATATGAATAGCAGCTTGATTATCGCAATAAACTGGAATGGGATTCGAAATGGTGATACGCATATCAGTGAACAAATAATGTAACCATTGCAGTTCAGAGGTGAGCTTGGCGAGAGCTCTATATTCTGCCTCAGCGGAAGATTGGGATACAGTTGGTTGTTTCCCAACATTGTAAAATACCCTATGGTTGATCGACGAGTAGTGGGACAACCTGCCCAATCAGAATCAGTATATCCTGCAAGAGATAAAGTACTAGTGGTAGAAAGAAAGATGCCATGACTAACATTACCTTTAAGATAACGAACTACACGATGTGCAACATCCAAGTGACCAGAACATGGTTGCTGCATAAATTGACTCAAATAATTAACAGAATAAGTAATGTGAGGACGAGTTACTTGAAGATAAAGAAGTCGACCTATTAGACGACGATAAACACTAGGATCGGGTAGAGGATCACCAGAAGATGGAAGAAGTTTTAGATGTTGTTCCATTGGAGAGGGAGCAACCTTAGCACCTAAAAGACCAGAATCATTAACAATGTCAAGAATATATTTTCGTTGACAAAGAAAAATACCTTTGGGAGATCGAGATACTTCAATGCCCAAGAAATATTAGACACGACCAAGGTTCTTTAGATAAAATTGAGATTCTAGTTTACGTTTGAGGGCCTGTATAGCAGAATCACTTGTACCTGTGTTAATAATATCGTCAACATAAACCAAAACATAAATAGAGACTGTCCCAGAATGAAAAATGAAGAGAGAATAATCAGCACGTGATTGATTGAAGCCTTCATTAAGTAAGGCTATAAAAAATTTGGCAAACCATTGGCGAGAGGCTTGCTAGAGTCCATATAAAGACTTATTGAGTTTGTAAACACGATTATCTCCCTTTTTCTGGAACCTGGGAGGAAGTTTCATATAAATATCTTCGTCAAGAGCACCTTGTAGAAAAGCGTTATTAACATCAAGTTGATGAAGAGGCCAATTATGAATGGCATCTATCGATAGTAAAACAAGAACAGTAACTAGTTTGGAAACATGAGCAAAGATGTCATGATAATCAATACCTTATTGTTGTGTGTAACCCTTAGCCTCAAGACGTGCCTTATAGCGTTCAACTGTGCCATCAGAACGATATTTAATTTTAAATACCCATTTGCATCCAACAGCGGACTTGCCAGGTGGTAGAGTGGTGATAGTGAAAGTATCATTGTTCTTTATTGCAGTATGCTCCTTTATGATTGCATCACGCCAAACTGGAATTTTGATGGCTTCCGTAAGCGTACGTGGCTCATCATTAGTAATAACTGATGAAAGGAAAACGCGATGTTGCGGAGTAAATTGATCAAAAGAAATAAAATTTGTAAGAGGATATGGAGACTGAGATGTATACTGTTTGGCCGAGCATATATAGTCCTTCAAGTGATTGGGACGGTGATGTTCTCGAGTCGATCTGTGCAAATTAATAGTGGGTGTAGTGGCCGTAGGAATTAGGGAAGAGTCAGTACTAGAGGTGCCAGGAGACATATGCAGAGAAGAAGCAGAACTGGAAGAGGCAGTACTGGAATTAAGTGAATCAACAGCATCAGGCGACGAAAGCCGCATGGACTGAGATGAACTAACATCTGGAGAACGTGCCATAGGTGTAGCTGCTGGCAAAGAAGGCATAGGTGCAGCTGTTGGCAACTGCGAAAAAGAAATAGGAGTATCATCAAAAAAATATTCCTATTGAGTCGCAAGTTTAAAAAAATCTGTAGTAGAAACTTGAGCATCCTTAAAAGGGAAAACATTTTCGTGAAATACAACATCACGAGAAATATATGTGGATTTTTTATCAAGATCCAATACGATAAAACCTTTATGATTATATGGGTAGCCGAGAAACACACTTGGTTTAACACGGGGATCAAATTTGTTTGTAATTTTAGTATTTCGAGCATAGCATAGACATCCAAAAACTCGAAGATGACGATAATTAGGAGGAGTACCTAATAGAACTTCATGTGGAGTCCGTTTGGAGAGAACATGAGTTGGCATCTTATTAATAAGATAAGCTTCCGTTAGAACGCATTCACCCCAGTAGGTGATTGGCAAATTTGCTTGAAAACGAAGAGATCTTGCTACGGTTAGTAAATGGCGATATTTCCGTTCAACTATGCCATTCTGCTGTGGAGTATGAGCACAGCTGCGCTGATGATGGATTCCATTATCATTAATCCAAGTCTGAAATTCAGTAGAAAGGAATTCAGACCCATTATCCGATTGAATACGTTGTAGAACTGGTAAATAATGTAGAGAATTACCTGTAGAAATAGTATTGAGTGGCAACATGGCGAGAAAAAAATTTGATAAATTTTCAAGTTTCTCCCTTGGGGTGCATAAGATATACCCAAGTGCAGCGAGAAAAATCATCAACAATGGTGAGAAAATATTTTGCACCAGTGAGAGATGTTGTGAAAAAGGGACCCCATATGTCACAATATATGAGTTCAAAACACCGTGTAGAAGAAATACTATTTTTATTAAATGATAAACGAGTTTGTTTTGCCATCGGGCATACATCGCAAGAAATTGAAAAATTAGACCGAATGTAATCATGCGAACTACATAAAAAATTAAATCGTTCTAAACTAGGGTGTCCAAGACGACAATGCCAAATGTCGAATGACGTCTTATTGAAAAGAACTTTGTGCGATGTTGCTGGAGATGTAGAAACTATGAGCTGATAAAGACCTCCACTGAGATTACCCTGACCAATCACTTTGTTCGTGAGCAGGTCCTGAAAAGCAAAAGAATTGTGTGTGAGAATGACAACACAATTTAAAGAACGAGTCAATTGACTCACAGAGAGAAGATTAAATTTAAAGTTAGGAATGTGGTGAACATTGGATAATTTCAAAGTTGGTGAGAATACAACTTCACCAATGTGTTTGACTGTAGAGAAAGTGCCATCAGGCAATTGCATTTGTATTAGAGTACTAACAGGAGCATAAGAAGTAAAGTATGATAGTGAATTGCATATGTGGTGAGTAGCACCACTGTCAACAAACCATGGTTATGAAAAAGAAGTGTTAAAAAGCTTACCAACAAAATTCACACGAGGTTCTACAGATGTATCCTCGACTGGAGAGTTGATGAGAGCAAGCAAACAAGAGTATTGCTCAGCTGAGAACGCAGGTATAGCAGCAGGTTGCATATGGTGAGAGTCCTGAGAAACAGCCGTGGTGTTGGCAACAATAGGAGCTATTGCAGATGATGATGGGAAACCATGTAAGCAATAGCACTTGTCACGGACATGACCATGACGATTACAATAATCGCAATGTGTTCGAGGACGTTTGTGTTGGCATTGAGATGGACGAGCAGACTGTGGATGCTGTCGATTGATGTTGAGAGCAGCAGATTCAATAACAGGTAGAGGACTGACAGTAATATGTTGTTGCTCCTCCGCTTGTTGCACCATGTTGAAGATGCGCAGGGCAGTGGGAAAGGGATCCATCAACAAAATCTGACTTTTGAGGTTAGAGAAACGATCATGTAAGCCCTGGAGAAACTCCATGGCTCTTTCGCGTTCAAGATGCTCGAGGAGATATTTACCAGCACCACAAATACATACTTCAGTGGCAGCCACAAGAGAGTCATACTGATCCCAGAGAGTTTTTATTTTTGTGTAATACAGAGAAACAGACATTGATTCTTGTCTAATAGCAGCGATGGCAGATTTGAGTCGAAACAGGATAGGTGCATTAGATATGCAGAATCTTACCTGGAGATCTTTCCAGATAGCATGAGATGAAGGTGCGTATAAACAGCTAGCCCTTATGTCAGGTTGGTAGGAGTTGAGGAGCCAGCTACCAACTAGGTCATCGCAACGCTTCCAGCACTGATATTGCAGCTCATCTGTTGGAGGAGGAAGAGAACCATCCACAAAGCCGAGCTTCCCCTTTGCATTGAGGGCTTTAGTAATACCTCGAACCCAGGAGCCATAGTTGTCTCCCTGCAATAGTGGAGAAAAAAGAACCGTGGATGGATTATCACTAGGATGAATAACATAGGGATCTAGTGTTCGAAGGTTTCCTGAAGATGTATTAGATTGGGTTTCTGTATTGAGGTGATTTGGGCTTTGAGGAGGTAACTGATCAATAGATTCCACCATTGTGAGAAATCAGAGTTTTGAATATGCGGAAGAGATTGAAATAGGTCCTAGGATGGATCAAGATGATACCATCAAAGATTCTAAGGTTTTGGATAATATTAGTCTCACAATTGTGTAGACTGATTGATTCTTCATTGAGTATTTATATGTATCAGTACAAGTTATAAGAGAAGGATTCAAAACCTTAATCTAACAGATAGAACGAATTTACAGGGAAGTTATCAAGACTTGTTATAATAACCAAACTACATAGGACTCGGATTTACAACAATTTCAGTAACTATACACCTAAAGACTTGGACTGGAGGTGCAGCTGTGCTGTCACAGCTGTTGAGACTATATACACGTCTAATACTCCATTCCATTGTTTAAATTTATGGCCAATTAATGTATGCAGTGATAAATTTTGTTTTGAGGATTTGTAGGTATTCAATTCAATTATCTTATCGATTCAATTTATTCATTTGATTTTTCGTCTCTTTGTTAATGGAAAATTTTGATTAAATTTTCTTGCAATTTTTCTTTCTTTCTAGTTCATGGTATTTTTATGTAGTGAATAACAGTGTATGAAAGGGGTAAAAGTTCAGTTCTGGAGGTTGAGAATTTTGGGGAAGAAATTGGATTGTGATTAGATTAGGAAACTAGAGTTACATAATTGGCACTTTTAAAATTAAGGAAGTTGTTTCAAATGTCTAATTTTAACTAGTACTCAGATGGGAGAAGTTGCTTCAGATGGGATTGTGTAATAACTGAAATCAAGAGCTGAAAATGGAATTGGTGCATGTTACTGATGCTTATGCAACAACTCCAGACGGGGCTCATCTCATGCCGGTTGTACAAGTCGAAGATATAGAAGAAGTGAAAGATGCTTCGGTTGAATCAAAACATGTAAAGCACATTGGTTGGTGCAAGCTAAGGCAAGGCCAAGATATTTGACCTGTTGGATGTCACATTGAGAAGGCCGTTATAGTACTAAACTCTTGAGATCATATAGTTGGGACGTTCCAAAATTGGCTTACTCGCTATTGTGGGAGTCGTGATGGTGAATTTGGAAGGTCTTAAATGGCGTTGGCATGTACCACATAAGCTGTGGTGCATATTACATGGTATATTGAAATGAAACACTAAAGCATAAATTTGACGTCAATCTAACACAATGTTATGTTTTTTGTGGCTTTGGAAGTCTATACTAGTACATTTACATGATTCTTTTTATAAAATGGTGAGCTGACATAAAATTAGGGATTCTTCCCCTACAAAACCTGCTCATATAAACTGAGCAAACAATTTGTTTTCCCTAATCATAAAAATTTGGAAGATGGAAGAAGTCATAGTTTTTGTCCTCTAAATCTCCTCTTCAATTAATTTTAAGTTGTTTTCTCTAAAAATTGTAAGCTCTTTTGTTCTTTTGTACTCTAAGCTTTCTTTTTCCACCAAGACCATTTTTTTTTATGGACACCAAGACCATATTCAAACTTATGCAACCCATCACTAATAAAACCCACACGCAGAAAGCTCGTTCTTTGCGTCATTTTTTTTTTAATGCACTTTTGTAGTAACATCATTTTCTTAGATAAGAAGAATTTTTATCTCAGATTTCGCAACTCATGCAATTTTTATATCCTCAAGCAATCTTTAAACCTACAAATGAATAGGTCTCATATCTCATACGTGCTTCCATCGTGTGCTAGACTGTAATAATAAAAACAATCTATATATCCGTCTTCTTATTTGCTCCCAACCATGTCTTAAATAAGGCAATTAGCTGGTCGGGACGATCATCTACTATGTTCGTAAGGCATTCAGGAAGACAAAACATGTGTTAGGTGTATTATACACGTAAACCAAAAACCATGAAAATGATATCTGTAATGGGATGTTGATTAATGTGATTGATTAAGTAGAATGAATAAAGCAGGTGCATATTACATGGTATACCAAGACTTGTCAACTTGATTGGTTAATGAGAAACAAAAACTTGGTACAGTAGACTTCCAGACGAATTTTGTCTTCTTGGACCTGTTTCTGACTCGTACTAATTTTGTTTTTCAAGTCTGATATTCCCCCGGGTTTGAACTTGGTAACGGTTGAAGTTATCAAGAAATGTCCCGCGTGCACCTCCTTTTCAACCCTATATGTTTATTCGTCCTTAAGCAGCTTGCGTACCTCTTCAAATTTTGGGAGGCGAAGCTCAGATAGTACACAGATTATGTTAAAGCCACGAGAAAAGGTAATTGCAAAGCCTGCTGGCTCCATGTGTTATACATCTGGAGGCGAAAAAGGACAACTTGTTTTTCCCTGAAAATGGACATATATATGCGCAGTCCGCACCATGTTCAGCGACATGTGACCATACTTTTTGACTCTAAAACTGTATCTACCAGAATAACATATAGAAAACGATTTGATAGGAGATACTCAGTTATTTTCTCTGAATTCAGTAAACAAGCGAACGTGGGTTGTCATCTGTGATTCAAGTAATACTTTTCAGTGATTCAAAATTTGAATTTACTATTACCATATTTGTGCTACGTACTTTACTTTTACAGGTTACTGATGGCCTTTGTCTTGTCTTGAGCTTTACCATTTTAAGCTTTCATCCAGAATAAGGGCATGCAAGAAAGCTGATTTTAAATAAATACAGAGAGCTAGTACTACCAAAACCCATTTTAACATCACCGACCATGGGGAAAACCTAACCCTGAGTCTGACCATCCAAGGACATAGATCGAAAGCTACCGACTGACTTGTGAGTTAAGCAATGATAGGTTTGTGGGTTTTCCAGGCTTTTTTCTGTAAAAAGTATCTTTTCAGTGTACGAAATATGTATTTTTAGACTCTAGCTACTACAGATAAAACAAAACAAGGAAAACACCATTTTAGCTCTCTGCCTGAACCTAATGAACACTGCATTTTAATGGAAGCTATATATCTGAATATTCCATCAACTATGAATGACAAATCATAAATTTAAAGAGAAGAAAATAAATACCAAATATAACCAGATGGATAACATAAACAGCTGTTTGTGATTAAGATTGATCAATAACTAGTACATGATTCATTGACAACCCACTCATTGATAAATCAATCTTATGATCACCACAACCAACAAAACATGAACCCTAAAACGAGAAAGATAAAGAAACTAAACTAGGAAGGGAAATTTTCATGCAACCAAAAGATAAAACAACAGAAAGTAAAAACCAACCACCGCCTTTTCTTCATCTAGAACACTGACCAGATAGACTATTTAACAGTTACAAGGATGACATTCTTCTCCTCAACCTTCTTAGGAATAGAAATCTTAAGAAGTCCATTCTTCATTTCAGCTTTCAGTTCCCGTAAGTTGAGGTCATCAAAATCCAGATCGAGATTGAAAATTATAACAGTGTTGATATCATCTTCATTAACATCTGGACCAACAATAACAACATCTCCAGCAGGCTTTTCATCTTCTTCTTTACCCAGAAGACTAGTGATAACAAGAGAGGTACCCTCTACAGTGACTTTGATATCATCCTTTCCAAACCCAGGCAAGTTGATCTTCAACTCAATACCTTCTTTCAGCTCTTTAGCACTCCATCTCTTCATCATCACATCTTTTTCTTCTTTTTTGTCATACAGCTTCACCTCCTCCTCCATATCAGAATCAAAGATATCTGCATAAAAAACACAATAAGTTAGAAAGGAAACACATCAGAAAACAAAAACTGCTTGGATTTAAAGGCTGAAAATACTGAAATAAAATGCATACCTGAACTAAGAAGATCAGTAGTGAAACTAGGACGAAGGGCATCACAGATGTGAGAACCTTTCTTGTTTTTTTTTTCATGTCAAGTGGGAAAGAACATTTGGGGACAAAAAAGCTGCAGAACGTTTGGGGTTAGGGTTCTTATAAAGATGGAGCTTATTTTTCAAAACCTTTGGGGTGACAATAGTAGTAACAGCAGGTTTCTTTGACATGGTGGCCATGATGATGGGGATGAAGGAAGCTATTATTGAGTATGGTAGATCTTAAAAACTCTCAAGGAAACCCTAGAATATGTGTGTTGTGAGGAGATAAGACAGTGTTGTGGTGGTATTTATAAAGAAATGGAAGTGAATGCAGAATGCTGACGACTGACTGTATTAGTATTACTGTTAACTTAAGTACTCCTAACTTAATGATAAGTGGTACGAAGAGTTTGTCTGTGTGAGACCGGAGATAATCTAATCTCTGGGAATGGATTAAATTTGAAACAAAGACAAAATTTAGTTGCTGATTAGATAAAGGCCCACTGTAGAGACCCAGAAAATTCATTCTACTGGGCCCGTTAATGAGATCAATTTCTAATTTTCTATGAAAGACCGAGTCGTTCTATTTTTAACAGTTTAAGTTTAACTGTTTGAGTGATCAGTGATGTTATTATTAGGGTGGATCCCTTGTTAATAAGAACGTTTCACTTTAACTGTTTACCGGACGATCTCAAAACTAATACGCAAATCAATAGATTTTTTATTTATTTTTTGAAACGGAAAGAAAAGATATATTATAGTTAAGAGTTTATATAGGATGCTCTTGGCTAGTAAACTAATAATGTTACCAGGAGGATTAGATAACCAAACTCTATTAAGTTTATCAATTATGGCTAGCTTGGACAACACGTCCACTATTTTATTCTTATCCTTTTGCGCATAAGTACAGTGCCAAGAGCTAAATAGTTGAAATAAGTTTTTAATGTCTCTGATAAGATTTTGTAATCTCCGGTCTATGTTATAATCATCACTGTTGATAGCATCGACCACTAGCTTTGAGTCCAGTTTGAAATAAACCTCCTGCAAATCCATCTCCTTTGCCCACTTTATTGCTTCCCATAAACCACTGCACTCTGCATGCTCCGGTCCCGATGATTCAGCTAGATAGATGCATTTGGATCCTTTGTGATATCCTGCAAAATCACGCATAATTAGACCAATACCACCAGAATTACTAAGATATGAGCCATCAGAGTTAATAGTAATAGCTCCATTAGGAGGAGACCAATGCAAGTTATATCTGTTTTGCCTATTTGTGTTGTTAGGCTTTCTACGAGACATCTCAATATACTCTTCTAAGAACTTCCTGCACTTCTGGATGATGATATCTGGAGTGGATGATATTTCTTTAAATACTTGTCACATCTCTGAGTTCAAATACACCAGGCGACTATTGATATTTTGCATATTCCATTCTCAGTGATATGGCCAGCTTGGAGATTACCAAAAAGACTGCAAATCCAGTCCTCAAGGTTGATATTATCTGGAGTATGGATACCAAGAAACCAAACCAGACAAGTTTCACCAGAGAGCAGTGAGAATACAATGAGAAGCAGTTTCTATCGTTTGAGAGTAGAATGGACAATTGTAATCTCCATTTTGAATAACATAGGATAGCTTATCTCTGGTAGGAAGAAAGTTCTTCACACACTTCCATAAGAACTGGTTAATTCTTTGGAGTAAAGGCAGCTTCCATAATTTTTTAAAAATACTCTTCATTTTAGGTGCAACCACTGCATTGTTGTTTTGCTCTTCATACATCTTTTTATAATAAGATTTCACTGTGAATTTACCACTTTTCTCTAATGTCCACACCATCTCATCTTCATAATGAGGAAAAATTGGCATGCTAAGGATAAGTCTTGCTGTGTAATCTTCAAAGAGACAGAAAATTAAACCAGAGTTCCATCTTGTAGAGTCAGGAGAAAAAAGTTGATATACATACTTGTAATGCTCAGCAGTTGTGACACCAGATTTGGGAGTAGGAGGATCATTAAGTCCCTGTACCCAGTTATGTTTCCATATGAGAATGTTATGACCATTCCCAATGCTCCAAGCACTATATTTCTTGATGAAGTTCAACTCAGAACTGATGCTAGTCCAGGACCAAGTTGAGGATGAACATTTATGAAGATTAAAAATATCACCATATGGTAGGTACTTAGCTTGTAAAGACTTTGAACAAATTGAGGTGTGATCAGTACATAGTCTCCAAGCAGACTTTGTTAAGAGAGTTCTGTTACAAATTTGAAGATCTCTAAAACTTGAACCACCTTCTTTTTAGGAGCATTCACATTTTTTCAAGTAATTAGCTTCTTACCTTTGTTAGTCTTCTTTTTCCTCCAGAACTTTTGTTAAGTAGCATTCATCTTATTTATAGTAGTATCTGGGAGCTTGAAGCTTGTCATATGATGAACAGGAATAATATTGGTGACATTTCTAACCATAACAGATCTAGCAGCTTCAGACATATTAATGCATCTCCATCTAGATAACCCGGTATCCATTTTGTCAACAAGAATAGAGAAAGGAATTCTCTTGTTTCTTCCAATAAAGAAAGGTAAGCCTAAATATTTTTCATCATTAAGATTTAACTGTCTGACTTGAAGAATACCACTAATTTTCTGACAATATGAAGGACTCATGTTCTTGCTGAAGTAAACTGCATATTTGTAGAAGTTTATCAGTTGCCCTGAACAGGAACTGAAATCTTCAATTACCTTAAGCAGCTTTCTTGTTTGGTCTAGGTTTTCCTTGCAGAATAAGAGACAGTCATCTGCAAATAATAAGTGATTAATCTTAGGTGCTGATCTAGAGATTTTCATCCCTGTTAATTGCTTGGTGACTTCACAGTGATACAAATATCTTGATAATGCTTCCATTGCCAAAATAAAAAGATAAGGGGTCCCCTTGTCTAATACCTCTTGAAGGCTTGAAAGAACTTGAAGGAGAGTCATTTATCATGATCTCAATTTGAATGGTGGAGATACATTCAGAGATGAGATGACAGAATTTGTCACAAAACCCAAATTTCTTGAGAACTTCTATTAGAAATTCCTATTCTAGCCTGTCAAAGGCTTTTGACATGTCCATTTTAAGTGCCATATGTCCAGATCTTCCTCTTTTCTTCTTCATAACTTGAACTAGTTCTTGCACCATACATATATTTTCAGATATCAGTCTTCTAGGAACATAAGCTGATTGCATTAGAGAGATAAGGTTTACCATATGCTTCTTTAATCTCAATGCTATATAACTTTTGAGATGATCTTATAGATTGTATTGCATATAGCAATAAGTCTAAAGTCTTTTGGCTTCTGAGGAGAGTTTACTTTAGGAATCAATGT
The DNA here is from genome assembly GCA_023531105.1 of Papaver atlanticum. NCBI lineage: Eukaryota > Viridiplantae > Streptophyta > Magnoliopsida > Ranunculales > Papaveraceae > Papaver > Papaver atlanticum. Next base: position 2,076 of record JAJJMB010017824.1, on the reverse strand, counting down.
AACTCTTGTATTATTATTTTTCTTTAAGAGATGACCTGAATGAAAGAAAGCCTGTACCATTTTACACACATCAATAAATTGAAAGAGGTAATTTGCATACTATTTTAGGTAGGGATTCAAAGAGTATTAACTACAAGTAGTTCAGAAACAAATGGGGGACTACGAAGGAAATTGTTGTAGTAACAATACCATGTTATCATTGGAGGAGGCAATTAAAATCATGATTTAAGTTTCTCAACCGATTGCTATTCCAATTCTTGAATCCCTTGATAAATTCTTCATTGAAGATATCGAGCTCATGAGTTGAGGGTATAGAAGAAGTGAAAGATGCTTCGGTTGAATAAAAACTTGTAAAGCACATTGGTTGGTGCAAGCTAAGGCAAGGCCAAGATATTTGACCTGTTGGATATCACATTGGGAAGGCCGTTATAGTACTAAACTCTGGAGATTACATAATTGGGACGTTCCTAAATTGGCTTACTCGCTATTGTTGGAGTCATGCTAGTGAATCTGGGACATCTGTGAAAAACCAATAATTCTTCATACACGTGTCAAGATATTGGCAGTTGTATGCAAGATAACAAAGTAGCCCCAGCGATGCACAGGACGCTGAGAAGTAGCAGATCCCTTATTGATCTGCTTTATCTTATCCCGAGGAGGCTAACCTCGACGGTGAAGATGAAAATGTTATTCCCTAGTTTACTAGGATATGGCAAATGGTGAGGGGACAAAGGTAGCTTACATATCCAATCAGCAATAAATGCAATAAAGCAAAACCTTGGCGTGTGGATAAGAATGAGCTAGCAACGTCTGACTGGTAAAGGCATACGGTGAACGAAGGTACAAACTTGACTAAGGTTGAACAGTCTTCGAGGGAACATGGGCGAGCTGAGGTTCCAGAGTCCGACTAGAGAAGACATGCGGTTGACGAAGGTACAAGATGTACGTAGGATACATCAGCTATCGATGGACCCAAGGCGATGAAGAAATTCCTGGCACCGAAGTGCTATAAATACAGAGATCCACCAACAAATGAAGGCATTCAATTCATCAAGGAAGAAATAGTCTTAAGCTTATACTTTTTTAATGTTGTTGATAGTGGTTTTTAGTTCAATGCTAAAATTGTAAAACCCTGTATTTAATGTGCCGTTATTCTACAAATAAACTGAGTCATTAAAAAGTAATAAGTGTCCAGACCTCTTTACTTACATATGTATTGAGCAATTCAACATATTTATGAAATTTATCCAGAATGGTGCGTGAAGCAACAATCCCAGATATTCTGTAAATTTTAACCTATTGCATTATTCACTAATGCATGGCATGCCTAGTATTTTCCTATGCTATGTTCCCAGCCGAATTCTCAATATTGGCATGACATGACGATTAATGTTCACTCGCAGCGGAGTAGCATGAATCTCCCGAAATGTCAGTATTGAGACCTGCATGAAAACACTCACATAGGCTACACACTCTCTGATAAAGAGATCGGTGTGTTGATACACTTTTTTAATAAAAGTTAGCACGATAGACGCGTTTAAATTCCTTAAGGAAAATCAAGACTGTCCATGTCATTCTTAAAAAACGATCAAGGACACACGATTTGGCCACGCAATTCAACAAGCCTAGCATACTCCTAGCGGAACTAGGCGATCATCATGATGACCTCCGGCGGGCCCACTAGCATCCCATCCGATCGGATTCCTTTTAGCTCACCCACAACGCCTCCAAACGATTACCCAAACATGGGTGATCGCGTTGTTGAAAGAAATCTCAAACGAGCTAAGACCGACCATAACGATCTCAAGTTCATCACATCCACCTAATTTACCTAGCCTAGTTGGATGGTCTAGATCATCCTTCGAATGATCAAAGAGGTGCTGACGCGTTCACCGGCGACCTAACTCCATGCCTGGTTGATCGAACTATACATAGCAATCCAAGAGCGCGTCAAAACGTTTGCCCAAAGTAGGGCGATCACGTGCTCTTTAAACCCTAAATTGATTCAGCGGCATTACACAACTGCCGTAAATTGATCATGACCGCCCATCTTCGCCAGCCTAGTCGGACGACCTA
>JAJJMB010017803.1:0-16933 GCA_023531105.1 Papaver atlanticum | reverse complement strand
GAAACTAGATAATTGCAGTTTATTATTAGTTTTCGATTGATTTGATTGACTAACGTTTGTTGAACTTTGATTGCACCTAGTTTGTTTATGCTTGAGAATCTTCTCTTCTGATATAAGATTCACTCAAACTAGATCGAAGTATAGATGTGGATCTTTAGACTGTTTATAGATCTAAATACGTCTTGTGATAATCCATTGTTAACAGACTCCGTTCTGTGTGTGATTGATCATAAGAGATTCAAGTTGTTTTTGTTCAGGTGTTTATTGAAGATCTAAGAAGATTTGAAGAAAAAGAAGATTTCTTATTTGAGTTCATAATCTTTGGTGTGCATAAAACTTGATCGACTGGGGATCCAACAATAATCGGTTTATCTATTGATAGATTGGATTGATTAGTTGAGTAGATCGTCATCATTACAATTCTTTGTGATTCAAAGCATTGATTGCATAGTCTAAACAATTACTTTGGTGATTGTTGAAAGATTGATCTAAGAACCTGACAAAGGAGTTTATTGGGATAAACGGAAAAGCCTTTTGTTAAACTCATATCACTTGTTTGAAAAGAGTTGTTACCGAACAGATTTATTGCTTCTTTACTGTTTGGAATACGAACCAAAGGAATTGTTCCAAGTGCGTGACTTATTACAAGTTGGAGGCGCAGGGATACTGAGGGAATTAGGTGAACTATAGGTTTAGTTGCTTGGTCTCAACTATACGAAGTTGGTTTAGATTTTGTATAGCGGCTTAATTCTGAGAGTATTCAATTCTGGACAAGGTCCCGGGGTTTTTCTGCATTTGCGGTTTCCTCGTTAACAAAATCTTGCTGTTTCTTTTACTTTTCTATTTCCGCAATTATAATTTTTTTTATTATAATTAGATGTAAAATACACAAACGTTAATTCCTAGTTACTTGATAACAATCCTATAGTGTTTGGTCAAGTCCGAACTTATTATCAAGTAATCATACTTCGTTTTTGTATTTTCTCGATCTTGTATCCATAGTCAATCACGCAAGTTATCTTGTTGTCGTATTGTGTCGATTTCATATCCATAAATGATCACACGAAATGTGAACCGATTAGTTGTATTGTCTCGACTCAGTCCATAGACAATTACTTTCGGAGAAAGGACTTATAGGTGGAATTTTTTTAGATTGAGGTATATTTGGGTACCCTCGCCTTTTCAATTGGTATCAGAGCAGGCAAACACGAAAAGATCTAACGATCAGTGTTTGGTGCGATCCAACCTATAAGAAATTAAATCTATATACGATTCAGTTAACGTAACGGCAGGATTTGATTACTTCAAAAACTCGTGGTGGAAGACACGAATGAAGTTTATAATACTCTTATTCCTAAATGTTTTAGGAATCAGAATTATATCTATTTATGTCTTGAGGGACTTACATAATCCGTTGGATATCATAGAATTGTATATCATTGCCTTGGATACTAACATGTTTAGTAACAATGATATACAATGCTCTATGAGACAGGTTGTATCTCGAAAATGCATAAGATTCCTCTCAGAATTTTTTATTACATGAACCATGGCTATTGTTGTGAGGGTAAATTACCCGATGGCCACGTGTCAACATCTCATGGGATGGCTGCATGATAAGGTGATGAGGTAGATGCACCAAATCATTCTCTATAAAGGTGATTTCATCTGAATCGAGACACCTGCTACAACGTTACATGAATGACGTGTGTAAGGAGTGGTCTAATCAACTCAGACGGTCAAGTCTAAAAAGAAGGACTGCATTTAATGAGGGATCAGAAGAGATGTGGATGAACCTAAATCGTATCAGGAGACTCGGGCGATCTATACTATAACCCAAAGGTGATGCAGCACGAGTTTTCCAAGGAAGAGCAACACGATGACGAACGGAGCGAGATGACTCGGAAGGAGAACCAAGTAGGCCATCACGAGGGATAGTATAGAGCTCGTCCGAAGTAACGAGAAGATGTACGATAACTCCACTAGCTCGGCGAGACCAGACCTTCACGAGTCTAAAATGCCTATAAATACCAGTCCATGTAGAAGGAGATGGACATGTAATTTTAGATGGTCTTTCTACATAGAATTCCTGAGAGAGATCTAGATAAAGAGAGAGTGAGAAATCTAAGTGATATTTGTAGCTCTTTCAAGGGTAAGACCCTAATTAATAAAGAAAACATCTTCTTTCCCGTGGACGTAGGTCTTCATGGCCGAACCACGTTATATGCTTGTGTCAATCTTTACCTTTCATGTTCTTTACATCTTGTTTATCTTTGAATCTGGAATGTTAGTAGTTTTATAACCTTTAGATCTACTTTGATGTAGCCATCAGAAAAGATGCAACTACATTTTGGCGCTAGAAACAGGGAGGTATGAAGATCTAATCTGCCTCCCTAGTAACAGCTCTATATTGTTTTCAATATCTCCTTGAGAGAAGTGGATTTCACACCACTGTGTAGAATTCTGTTCAAGTTCATGAGTAGATCTCGGACTCAGCACGATCCACACGCTCAGTAAAGTCATGAAGAGCCTCAGAACCATCAGATCTACATGTTTTTCACTGATTTTCTTTAAGATTTTTGTTTTTTCAAGATTTCTTATACCTTCCTCAAAAAGATCAGGAGAGTTGAAGATCAGAGTGAAAATGGAGTTTTAAACACTTCGGCACTCAAACGATCTCCTCCATGAAAGAGCTGGGAAGAAGTCTAAGTCTGTAAGCTTTATAAGGGAAATAAATCATCCTTTGAAAGCGGAAAAGACAAATTGTTCATGATGTTCTTCATCTTCTAACTCAAGAAAATCCAAAATCTTCTTCTTAGAAATCTAACTCTAAGTCAAGGGGAAGGGTTAATGAGTACATAATCATTCATCAAACTCAAAGTTTGTTCAAAATCAAAAGTTTAAAGATATTGAGAAATATTTCTTAAAATGGGAAGATATGCTCAATAGTCATAACTTGGTTTTTTCCTAGTAAAGGTATGACGTGTAGAAGGAGGTATTTTTCTTGTGAAGAGAGACAAACAAAACACCTTTTTCCCATCTCCAAAACTTTATGCAAGTAGGGAATGTTTTGACATCTTCACATGTCTCCAAAATTTACTGCAAAGTCTTCCTGTACTAAACTGTCCAGTCTGAATTATGACGTAGTAATTGCACATGACCTGCAAATCTAGGGTCAAACTTTTCTATAAGAAAAGAAAAATTAAGCATTATTGCATATATCGCAGGTAAGGCGATGGTGATGAGATGATCCGCTCGCACGAGCCAAGGTGAAACTGGTGGAGCCCTATCTGGAGGACTAGACGAGATGGAGCTCGGTGAAACTATGCACAACGGTGTACTCCCAGGAGAGGGACAACCCGATAAACAGTATCGAGAAGGGTTAACTGATAACTCTAGCTCTGACGAAGAGGGGAAACCCTTCGAGAGAAAGAATTATATCCATTTAACTCAACCAGGAGGGTTGAATTGTTTGCCAAGGCAAACAGTGAGCAATGAGGTGAAGAAAGATGAACCTCTAACCTCGGCGATACCGCTGCTACAATCGCAGCTATCCTGAAAGCACAAGATGCACATGAGGAAAGAATGATAAAGTTAGAAAGACGTAACAAGAGGATAGAACGGAGAAACCGTGGGCTAAAACGCAAAACGAAGAAGAAGGTGCCATTCACAACTATAGAGAAGACCCCCGAGGAGGAGAATCCTTTTGATAAATTTCAGGATGACGAGCGAGTCCATATTCTTGAATCTTCGAACGAGGAAACAGGGGAGCGCTTTCCAAAGGAAATCCAAGGAGTCCAACACGAGGAGGAGATCCCGTCCGATAGATCATCCGATGTTGATCCCAAGCATATACGAGAAAATAAAAAAGAGGACAAAGTAAAAACTAACTGCATGGCCGAGAACCACGCAGTCGTATACCCCAAGCGAGGGGAGACTTCAAAGTCAACTCTCTCTAAAATAGTGATGTACACCGAGAAATCAGACGAGGATTCAGGGCGATCAATATATCGCCGCCCAGAAGCTTCCTTCTCACCCGAAAGAGCGCAAGGACGAAGGAAGAAGGCTAAAACGAGGCACAATGACGACCAATTATAAGCCCGACTCTGTCAACTCGAAGCGATGTGCAGAGAGGTTACAGGAAGACAAGAAGGCAAAAATTTGAAGGAAGTACTGCAAGAGGCTGGACAATCTCCCTTATCGGAGAGTCTATTGGCCAACCATTTCCAAGGAAATGCTCGCTCCCAACGTTTGCAACTCCCTTCAATGGGACCGACGATGCAATCGAACATCTCAGATCCTACCGCATGATACTGACACAGTGGAGTCACTACGATGTGGTGATGTGTAGGTTCTTTCCAGCCAGTTTAAAAGACTAGGACCTAATGTGGTTCAATAACCTGCCCAATGCATCGGTTAAATCATTTGATCATCTATCCGAGTTGTTCTTAGAAACATACATACATAACAGCCGAGTCAAACCCGAAATTGACATGCTGTTCCAGTTAGCTCGAGGACCCAACGAGTCACTCTGCTCTCTGGTAACTCTTTGGAGAAAATTATGCGTCGAGATCGAAAGAGTCCCAGAGGCCTACGCGATCTTGGGCTTCAAAAATAGTCTAAGGAAGACAGACCCAATATTTGTCCGCATGTACGAGACAATGCCACCTAACTTAGGGGAACTGAGAGAGATTCAAGAGGACTACATATCCCTTGAAGAACTCCAAGATGGTACCTATGACAAATTGGTAAAAGGAACCAATAGAGGAGCAAATGTGGTAGAACCACAGAACCCTCAAACGCCAGCCCAAGGAGCAGGGCGATCCAACAACGGATTTACCCAGTTCGATAAACATCGAAGTGGAGGATGGAAAGGGCGAGACCAAGCCCAACAAAAGAAGGGAAAGTTCGTAGACCCAGTCTACACAAAGCTGAACTCCCCTATATCCAAAATCCTTAAGAAGATTAACGGAAAATACAAAATCACCTACCCATGGAATAGAGGACATCAACCCGAGTGCGCTAAGAACAGAACAGATTTATGTGAGTTTCACCAATTCTATAGCCACACGACAGATTCATGCAGAGATCTAAAGAAGATGGTACACGACATGATTGATAAGGGAAAACTCCAGGAGTATATCGCGTAGCCAGCGATCCAACCAGCCACGGAAACACCCGTACATCGTGTGGAAATACCACGCGAGTCACAATACTTGGGATAAAATACGATGTCGCGCTCATCTGTCACTGCTCCCACACCTGAAAGAAGTATTACAGGACGAATCCACAAGCGAAACTTCGAAGGTGACGAAGTCTTCAGAGTGACAAAAGAGCCTCCTATGCAGGAGTGAATGAAACAACCTATCAGCTTCTCAGCCTCAGAGGCACCTGATGGAGGACGAAACCACAACGATCCATTAGTGGTTACGATGGCTATCGCGCTCGCCGAACACGAGGGCGAGGAAGTAGAACCTAAGGTATTGCCATGGGCCATGCCTAAGATACTGATAAACGGAGGCAGTTCCGTCGAAATCCTGTTTTACGATACGTTCAAATAGATGGTTCTTAGAGACGAGTGCCTAATACCGTCTACCTACAATATATTTGGCTTCAATGGCTCGTCGACCCGCCCAAGGGGCGAAGTCACCCTAGAAATTCGCATAGGAAAAATTCTTACTTTAACCACATTCTGTATAGTAGATGTACTATATCACCCTACACGGCCATAGTCGGGCGATCCTGGATCCATGGGATCAAGGGGGTCGCCTCGACCTATCACCAGAGACTAAGGTTTCCAATACCTGATGGGATCTCATAAATCATGGGAGACTCAGGCGAAGCTAAGTACTGTTACAACATGGATGTACAGAATGGCGAGAACAAGGAAAACTCCCCAAATGAAAAAAAGAAAAGGGCCAAGAATGCTAAAATCTAGGATGAAATCGATGCATTCATAGCAATGACAAATGAAGCAAGGCGCTCGGACAATGTACCAACTTTGGACAATGTCCCAACCTCGGACTCACCCTTAGAGCCCATACAGAACCTCTCCGATGTGGGGGAGCTTAGGTCAAACATCTCGGCCTCAAAACCTACAAAGGAAGTAAATATCAGAACACCCGAAAACCCGGGTATGGTTAAAATTAGAACTCTCCTCGACAAAGAGGAAGAAGAAAAACTAATACGCGTACTAAATGAATATTCTGATGTCTTCGCATGGCGTATGGAAGATATGCCTGGGATAGACCCGGAAGTCTGTTGTCACCATTTGAAAATTAACCCAAAGCACAAGCCTATACGACAAAAGATGCGTAAGGTGGCACCAGAATATCACGAGGCGATTCAAAAAGAACTAAATAAAATGGAGGTGTCAGGAGTCATCCGAGAAGTACAATATCCGATATGGATATCTAACATGGTGATAGTGCCAAAGAAAAATGGAGGAGTGAGAATCTGCATTGATTTTAGCGATCTTAATAAATCCTTCCCATAGGACAGTTTCCCGCTCCCCAACATCGATCAGCTCAGAGAAGCGACCTATGGATATGGATTTCTATCCCTAATGGATGGATACTGGGGCTATGACCAGATCCCCCTCGCCGAGGAAGACCAAGAGCATACCGCCTTCTTTACTCCCCGAGGTCTATACTGCTATACTAAGATGTCATTCGGACTAAAGAACGCAGGCGCGACTTACCAAAGAATGGTGGAAAAAATGTTTGACAGTTGGATACATAAAACATTAGAGGTATACATGGATGATATGCTCGTCAAGAGCAAACTCCCACAAGACCATGCAAACGATCTCAAAGAAATTTTCGAACAAATGAGGAAGTTTAATATGAAAATAAACCCGGCAAAATGCACTTTCGGAGTTACCTCAGGGAAATTCTTGGGATACCTGATCACTAAGCGGGGTATCGAGGTCGACCCGGCCAAGGTTCAAGCTATCTTAGAGATGCCCTCGCCTGCCACAGTCAAAGACGTGCAGAGACTAAATGGTCGATTAGCAGCCCTAGGAAGGTTTATAGATAGATCTTCCGACAAATGTAAATACTTCTTTAACACCTTGAAAAAAGGCGAAAAGTTCTCATGGAGCGCTGAGTGCGAAGAAGCTTTTCGAAAAATAAAAGAACATCTGGCTACTCTTCCTATATTAAAAAAGCCTAACCCAGACGAGGATTTTTATATCTACTTGTCGTAAACTAGCACTTCTATTAGTGCAGTGCTCACTCGCATAGACGAAGGGTCGGAAAATCCTATTTACTTCATAAGCAAAACTCTGACGTCTGCAGAGAAGAACTACTACAAAATCGAAAAGATTGTGCTGTCTTTTGTATACGCGACGCAAAAGCTGCGAACGTATTTCCATGCCCACACGGTAACGGTCATTACAAAAGCTCCAATTGAATCTGTTTTAGACCATGCCAATAGGGTAGGAAGAATATCCAAATGGGGATCTCAAATTAAACAGTTTGGGTAAAATATCAAGCCCAAACGGTAATAAAAAACCAAGTTGTTGCGGACTTCTTAGATGACTTCCCGTTAGACGACACCGATGAAATCGAGGACATCCCCATAATGGAGGACGAGCTAGAAGATCCACCCGAGCTACTTCGTTCGGAGAACCCCAGACGATGGGAAGTCTTCGTAGAACGGTCATGTAATTCGGAAGGATCTGGCATCAGAATGGTCTTTACGACTCTGACAGGCCGCATGATAATCTATAGCCTAAGGCTAGAATTCCCCGTTACTAATAACATAACCAAATACGAGGCAGTCATACATGCTCTACGAGTGATAATCGCACTAGGCATCGATGAAGTGAGACTCACAGCTTATCGTCCGACAGATAGATAGAACATATAAAGCTTCCGATGTATGTCTGCATGGATATCTCCAACTCGCCAAGAATTATTTCGGGCAGATAACAAACATCACTTTCCGACACCTTAACAGGAACAATAATAGGAACGCAGATGCCTTATCCTTCATAGCCTCCATGACGATAGATTTGGAGGCCACAAATGTAAGAATTGAAAGGGTACTACTTCCCTCCATACCCCTAGAAGGAGATATGGAAATCCTTAATATGGACACAACAAGCCAAAACGAGGGTTTTCCTAAGGATGATTGGAGAACCCCAATCATAAAATACCTAGCTAACGGTGACCTCCCAAGCGACCAAAAGCTCGCACACAAAGTGATATCCCGATCGGGAAACTATCAACTCAGAGATGGCGTGCTGTACAAACAGTCATACCTGGGGCCCTTGTTTAGATGCCTTTCCTTTGCTGATGGACATGAAATACTAAAAGAAATACACTGTGGTTACACCGGAAACCATAGTGGAGGAAGATCCTTAGCTCACAAATCCAGGTTACAAGTATATTTCTGGCCTCGCATGAACGAGGACTCGAAACAAATTATGGATAGAGTGCCAAATATTTGGTAAAAGAAGGCATGCACCATCAATGGATTTAAAATTTGTGCTTAGCTCATGGTCATTCGCCAAGTGGGGGGTTGACATCGTCGGACCCCTACGAGCTGGCACGGGGCAACGAAAATACCTAATCGTGGCTACAGTTTATTTTACCAAATGGGTTGAAGCATCAGCCATCAGACACATCAGGGACCACGATGCCTTTAAATTCCTTTTCGAGCACATCATATGTCGCTTCGGTATCCCAGCTGCCATTATATCAGATAATGGGGCCCAACTCCGAGGAAAAAATATTGATTTCTCTTTAACTGCTTCAAGATCAGGAAGAATAAATCCACACCAATCTACCCCGAGAGTAATGGCCAGGCAGAGGCCACTAACAAAAACATCGCCGAAATGCTTAAAAAGAAGCTAGATGGACATGGGGCTAGCTGGTGTGAGCAATTACACAATGTTCTGTGGGACTATCGGACCACACGAAGAGAAGCTACAGGGATCCTTCTCCCTCACTTATGGCATGGAAGCGATCATACCAACTGAAGCAATGATCCCGACGACCAAGACCGAGGATTAGGAAAAGAACCTAAGATCGGACATGATACTCGCTAAGCTAGACGATCTCGAGGAAAACCGAGAAATAACTCTCCAGAGAATAGAAAATTACCATCGGAGATTAGCCCAAGAATACAACAAAAATGTTCATCAGAGGCAATTTAGCCCAAGCGATAAAGTCTAGCGCGAGATCCAGCCATACCAGCGCGAGTCAGGAAAATTTTCTCCCATCTGGGAAAGACCATTCACAGTCATCGCCAAAGCAGGCGATGGAGCATACAGATTGCTCAAACCTAATTGGGAAGAACTAAAACGCCCCTGGAACATCAAATACCTCAAGCAATACAATGCTTAAACAGCTCATCGCTTAGGAAGATAAAATATGAAAATAGGGATCGAATCCCTACTTGTAAAAGGTCATGAAATCTTACTTGAATGTACTAAGGGCTTATGAACCCTCTTTTGAGAATAATACAATTACTCCTTTTGTGTACTTATTTCTTGCAATTTTTTGGTTCACTTTGATTTATTTATTTTTCTTGCAATTTTTTGCTTTATTTGTTCTTGCATTTGCATATAGCATAATCATATCATATTTGCATTATAACAAAAGCCCATCAAGATTATGGCACGGTGCTAGCCACACCTTTCATTCTACAACGAATGATGCGGGTAAAATACCTAAGCTACCCGAGACGGACACAGACCTAAGGCAATGCCATCTATCCGAATGAAGCAAGATGAAGCGGGGGACACCCTAAGCTACCTAATACGGGAACAAACCTAAGGTAATGCCATCACGATCAAGAAATCGGATGATGTCCTGCCATAACAGGACATATCCAGAATCAAGGTACTTACCTTTTGCTAAGGTAAGAATCACTTGACCGAGATATCACCCTCCAAGCAAGGGTTAATAAACAAGTGACTCAAACAACTGATCACTTAACCCTGGGGCAAGTGTAACCTAAATAGGACACTAATAAAAACCAAGCCTATGAAGGCATCAGATCAGAGCGAGAAAGGGAATGTGCTATACTTAAAATCCAACACCGTAAGAGATGCCCTATCCGATTAAGGAGTTGACCACTCCTTGTCTTTGTCACCCTTGGTTGGACCGATAGTATGCATAAAAATCCCTCAGAGCCATTTACATAAAAATATAATGCAGAATTAACGCAGCAAGAAAAAACTATCACATTAACAAGTACTTCAATTACAAGTAGTATTTGCCTCAGACATATGAGGACTCTCCAAAACAACAAAAGTCAGCATAATAACGCCTCGTTAGGAGTATCTCACTCGGTATCCACCCGAGCCTCACTCTTGGCGAAGTCAGGAGCAGCTATATCGCTCGAATGGGGTAGCCGCGACTCCAATCTCGGATTTGCACCATCATCACAAGCAGAAGCATCCTCGTTCAATCCCTCTTCATCCGTAAAATAGGAGACTTTCCTTACCGCACGATACATATGCCATCATACGCTCAGATATAAAACAGGGGCAAGGTATATGTACCTTAAAATATTAGGGAAGTATTTTATATCTCAGCATCCTCAGCAACTCGGGCGATTGGAAAGAAAGAACAATAGCTCACACAGATCATGGATCTTCGAAGGACTCGACTCATCTCGCATTAGCTAAAAGCACAAAAACCTCTGTCACCTGTTGAATGGCAAACTACACAGTAGCAGAAAGTGTTTCTAAGCTAAACAGTGTAGAAAAACGCACAAGTGTGAAGTGTTTCCAAGCTAAAACCGTGTAAAGAGATACAACGGCAGATGGAAATCTTCCAGCAAAAAGACCAATCCACTAGCAGACAAACCAGTTTCTCTAAACCATCAATGGGCTAAAGATGACATACAAACAGATAGGTCTTTCTGATAAAACATCAGTGATGATCTAGAAACACGAACAAGAAGAACCCACGAATCAAACAAGTGAGATGGCATACCATCATGCTCAAGAAGACATGAATAAACACTTCGCCGCCATGGAGGACGAGGAGGAAAACTTCTACAAGGCATAAGAAACCCTTATGAAAAGGAAGGAGAAAATTAAAAACTCAGGAACTCTACATAAGGGAAGAAGAGAATAAAATCCAATTCACCATCAAAAGAAGGCTTTTATAGGAATAAAAGTCCTAGGGAAGCTAACCAATACTTATCCAAAAAAGTTAAGACACGACGACCATAAAAGAAAGAGAAAAACATTCTCTATAAACCTGTGGACAACCAACCGGCGCCCAAAGTCTAACAGGTAAAAGCACACTAAGAGTGCAGACGTGGCGAAAAAGACGGGGCGGTTACACAGTTTTCTTCCCATCATTCCCTCGGAAAGTTGCAAAGAAAAGGAGAAAAATGTGAGGGTAAATTACTCGATGGCCACGTGTCAACATCTCATGGGATGGCTTCATGATAAGGTGATGAGGTAGATGCACCGAATCATACTCTATAAAGGCGATTTCATCTGAATCGAGACACCTGCTACAACGTTACATGAATGACGTGTGTAAGGAGTGGTCTAATCAACTCAGGCGGTCAAGTCTAAAAAGAAGGACTGCATTTAATGAGGGATCAGAAGAGATGTGGACAAACCTACATCGTATCAGGAGACTCGGGTGATCTATACTATAACCCAAAGGTGATGCAGCACGAGTTTTCCAAGGAAGAGCAACACGATGACGAACGGAGCGAGATGACTCGGAAGGAGAACCAAGTAGGCCATCACGAGGGATAGTATAGAGCTCGTCCGAAATAACGAGAAGATGTACGATAACTCCACCAACTCGGCGAGACCAGGCCTTCACGAGTCTAAAATGCCTATAAATACCAGTCCATGTAGAAGGAGATGGACATGTAATTTTAGATGGTCTTTCTACAGATAATTCCTGAGAGAGATCTAGATAAAGAGAGAGTGAGAAATCTAAGTGATATTTGTAGCACTTTCCAGGATATGACCCTAATCAATAAAGAAAACATCTTATTTCCCGTGGACGTAGGTCTTCATGGCCGAACCACGTTATATGCTTGTGTCAATCTTTACTTTTCATGTTCTTTACATCTTGTTTATCTTTGAATCTGGAATGTTAGTAGTTTTATAGCCTTTAGATCTACTTGGATGTAGCCATCAGAAAAGATGCAACTACAATTGTGTTCTTGAAAAATTTGGAATCTTAAATATATTTTGGATGTCCTCTCAAAGTATATATATGTACATTTTCATATCTAAGACTGTTAATGTATCGCTATCTAGGATGCGATTTTGGAAACTGTGTAACCTTACAAGGATTGAGTTTTCAGTTAATAATTCTATTAACAATAGATTGCTTCATGCACCTCACAATTGTTTTAATGAAGCAAGTGATGTTTTGAAATATTACAGGATTTATGATACTAATGGTATTTTTAACAAATATCATAGTATGTCCAAGTTAATCTCTGCATACTCTATTAGGAAATTCTTGAGTGAATTTCAAATGATATTATCAAATTCTGGTAATAAAAGAGTAAACAGATTTTTGGACAGAAACATAGAATCAATCCGAGCTAAAGATCTAGACGTTTCAGAAATAAAGTATGTGAAATTTGTTCAAGACCGAATCTGGGGCAATATGTTCGGATTTGAAAAATATTCACCTGATATAGTAAGAATTTTTTATGATAATATCTATAATATTGATCATGAAAAACTTACTTTTAGCACCTTGGTTGGATGCACTTTTCATCATGTCGACAGAAAAATGATATCAAAGATCATCAATTACAAAGTGAAGGGAAATCATATGATTACCGGTTCTGAAATTGAGCATGATAACATTTCAAAACTTATCACTGGAAAAACTATTGAATGGAAAAAGGGAAAGATGATAACCAAAGAAGTACCCTTTTTCTTAAGGGTTTTCGGTAAACTTGCTATAGCAACTCTTTTTGCTAGTACAAAAGATTCATCACTATGGGATAAAGAATTTGCTGAGCTTGTATACTTTCTTCTAGAAGGGAAAAATAAAATTTACATATGTGGAATAATTATCAATCAAATGATTAAGATCATCGAATCTATCAATACCACATCATTCCATAGAAATCTTGGATATCCCTGTCTCATCACCAGCTTGTGTGAACACACAATGAGGAATAATTTCAAAGATGAGAAAGTCACTAAAACTGTCTCTCAAAAAATTATCAATCGAATGAGTAAGGATAGAATAGAAAAGGGAACTAGTATCTCAAATGATCAAATTTATAGCAATGGAGATCTCATGTTCCATATTTTACGTCTTGAAAGACAGTTAGACTGTATTCAGAAACAACTAGCTTTTGCCTCTTGTAATGATCCGAAAACTTTTAGAGGAATCCTAGAGATCAACAATGAATTTCTAAGAGGTGAAAAAGACCAAGACTCTAAAGAAATTTCTGAAGAGCAAACAAATGAATATTAATAATTGTCTTCAAAGGAGAATAGACATTAGTTTTTGATTTCTTTCGATAGTTGTATAAAGTCTATTTTGAATAAAACTATCTTATTTATGAATAAAATTATTATTTTATAATTTTTCTTGTGATAGTTTTCGATTACATAGCCTGTGCTTGAATGCTTTTTTTTATTGCTATGTATGTTATGGGATGTTTGATTTCGGTTTTCATAACCTTAATATTCGATCTCATATTGTGTGAACCCTTATGGTTTGGGTGACTTTTTGGTTTAGCGGGATTAAGTTCTAGCCCATGTTGGTAGGATTTATCAAAGGATCATAAGGGGTTCCGATTGAAACTCACGTGTGAAAAAGTCACAATATGTTGAATCATTTTTGGTTTAGCATAAAAGCATTAATGTTTCGGGTTTTCAACTTTTGCTATGCATTAGTTAAAACCGATTTTCAACCTTTCTCTGGTAAAGGTTGTTGTTGTTGTTGTTGTTCTTTTTTTCTTGCGAGAGGATGACAACATAACGGGGGAGAGTTCTATCTTTAACTTACGCTTAATGATTTATTCTTCAGGGGAGAAGAGGATGCGGAATTTGAGGTAACGAATTTGTTAGTTAATCGTTTTCCTTTTTAAGAAAAGCCTGATTTTATTTAATATATTTTGCTTTTGCTTAACAAAATTTCTGTACAATTGATGTTTATTCCATTATTTGTGTATGGATGTGTGTGTGATTCAATTGTTTCCGGTTAAGAAAAACTATTGTTATCTTGCTTTATGGTTTGGTATCAATTGTTTAGGCTTACGAAATTTCGGTGCAATTGCGGTACTTTAATGTCTATGTTTGTTTCAATTGCTTCCGGTTGAGGTAAATAATTATGCAAGTTGATTAATTTGGTTTGTATGAATTGTTTATGGCTTAACAAAAGGGTTTTCGGGATCAATTGTTTAGTCCAATTCGATTCTGGATAAGAGAAACTAAGTTAACTCTGATCTTAGTTAGACTTATCAAAGTGGAGGTTTTGGTTATTAAAGTCTAATCGAATGCCTTAACAAGAAATGCTAGTTAACTAACCTAGTACTTGTCTTGTTTAAAAGTGAAAGGTCTAAGTTATTATTTGAATAATTAGAACCTGATGAGAAAAATATAGTTAATTCTGATCTTTATTTTGGTCTTATCAAACAAGCGATTGTATTTGTACAATCGGTTTAGCAAAAAAACTAAGGTGCTTAGTCAATTTTTGATTTGCTAAACTATTAGGGAAAATTGCTTCGGGCAATTTTTTCCTTGGTAACATATCAAAACAAAATTACTTTGTAGTTTCGGTTTTGATATTGGTTATCTAAAATGGTGTGTGGAACCCTCATGCTTAACTCTTATAGGTTTTGCAAGTTTTTTAAGATTTGTACGATCCTTTCGGTTTGTCCTTTATTTGCTCGTACCTTTGTCATTTTGTGACAAAAAGGGGGAGAAATATATGGAGTAAACAAGTGATTTGGTATCACTAAGGAAAAGACAATGGTGCTTAAATGTTATATCTAACGAAAGAGTAAAGCATAGACTAAGGGGGAGTAACATATCATATTGATACTTGTGGTTATCTTAACTACAAAGGGAATAACAAAGATGTGCGGATTGAAAATCTACCTATCTTACCTTTAGGGGGAGTATTAGCTTTGTTATTATAATGTCAACATCGGCATTTATGGATTGAATGTATACAGGTTATTGTGTTATTGAAACTTGGAATCAAGCGTATGTGTAATGAATTCTTGTAATTTGTTTATCCATATGATGTAAGAGTTTTGTAACTAAAATTGACAAAGGGGGAGATTGTTTGAGCATAGATCGGTTGAACCCACCAAGCGTTGGTATATCAAGTTTGGATGTCATATTTTAGTGAACCAAAATTCATTTAAAGAGTCGCTTGATTATTTATTAGAGTCAACTTCGTATAGGTTAGCTAGAAAGTTATTAGGATATGAGACATACAAGTATTACTCGAAGACTTGAAGAATGTGAAGAAGTAAAGAGCTACATCGACGACATCATCCTTCCTCTTGAGGTTAGTAATATTTTGACTTGAACTGTTTCATTCCTAACGTATCTTTCAAGTCGTGCTATATTGAAAACATAACTGCAAAGATGTGAATGAATATGCTGTAGTTGGACATAGTATTAAGGAATTATAATACGAAGGATAACGCCTATCTTTTGAACTTCGTATATAAGACATCGACATTATCATATGAATGTTATTATGATTATGTGTATGGGTATGGGTGAATATTTCGTCCTAGAAAACAATGTTTTACATTCGTTTAAAGGAAGTACAATTCATAAACTTTTTTTGTGAATCGAAAGGGAAATCGCTAGGCTTATTGGTATTGTTATTCATTGCAAATCTATGGATTACCAATATGTGTGTTTAGCATAACCGTTCATAAGTTGTTTATGTATCTTGGTAAAACTATTCACAATGCCTGACTTATGTATCGTTATGACTTTTATTAGTGAAACCAATCTTAAGTAATCACCTGAGATGGTATGATCGATATTTGTAATTGGTATGACCATTCCTAGTCATTGGGTAACCTATCCTAGAACTTGGTTAGTACTAATCACAAGCTGTGTAATCGATCCTTGTAGTAGGTTAACAAGTTTTAGTTATTGGTGCAATCGATCCTATAACTTGTGCAACCGATCACAAGTAAGTACCATAAATAAGTGGTAACCGATCCTGGTACTTAGTTAGCCATTTTTATGGAAACTAGTGTGACCGATCCTAGTAGCCACTTGGAGGTAGAACCGAACTTGTGTTTGGTAGAACCATTAAACCCATGAATTGCGATTGAATGTTTTTGATCAATCACACAGTTCTTGGAAATCAGATGAACCAATTCTTAACTCGTTTGGAAGTGTGGCAAATCGGTTCCAAGATTGTAAATATGAAAAAGGATTTACATATTTACATATCTTTTATTGTTCAAAGATATTTCTTAATAACTAAAGGAGAATCCCGGATCGAAATAAATTGAGAATCTTTTAATTAAGGTTTTTTGTTTTATATGCTTTTAATTTCCAGCAATTAAATGCATATCCTTAGAAAATAATAATTGGTAATGTGCATTTACTAATATGAGATTTACTACTGAGATTTCGGTCAATATTTGGACAGAGCATTTCCAGGAATTATGAAAACCGATTTGGGCATTGATTGCATATCTTTGAGAGTATTCGGTTTTGGAAATTCCTTGGTGTCCAAACTTCCTTGGTCTATAAATATTGAAGTTTGCATTTCAAGCAAACTAATCCTCAGAGCCAGCAAAACTACCTAGTTGTGTTGTTACTGGTGGAGCCGTCTATTCGGAGAGGAAAGTACCCTAATTAGGCGAAATCTCTTACGACCGCTCGTTTTAAAGACTTCTTTGGGATTGGGAAGCTCTACGAGTACCGTTGGTGGGAAACTAGATAATTGCAGTTTATTATTAGTTTTCGATTGATTTGATT
>JAJJMB010017801.1:0-10786 GCA_023531105.1 Papaver atlanticum | reverse complement strand
TTTTTGCATCTTGTCTTATATTCCATTTACCATTAGATGATTTAATAACATCGGAAGACATGTCCATTTTTAAAATGGGTAAATCACTAATGGAGGAGGAAGAAATAAGATTGACAACTAATGCAATATTAGTTGTTTCCTCTTCTTTAGAATCATATGAATCAGAGCTCTCATCTAGAGTTACAACCAGAGCTTTGCTTCTAGTGTATTTCTTAAGATTGGGACAGTCTTTAGCAATATGACCAAACCCTTTACACTTGAAGCACTGAGGCTGATATTCATCATCTTCTTCCTGATCCTTTTTGACAGGGACTCGATCATGTTGACGAGAAGAACGATGAGTATCCTTTATGAATCTCTTATTTCTTTTCTTTAAGAGATCTCAAAATTGTCTAGTAAGCAATGATAATGATTATTCAATTTCATCATCAGAATTTTCTGCAATATGTTCATCTGAATCATCAATCTGTCCATTCCTCTCCATTAGAGCTTTAGGAACTTTTGCAGCTTTAAAAGCGATTCCTTTTGTTTGAATAGACTGTGATTCATGATCAAAGATCTTTAACTTTCCAACGAGTTTGCTTCATGAGAGTGTTGAAAGATCATTTGCTTTTATGATTGCATGCTTCTTAGAATCGTATCTAGATGGCAACGATCTGAGAATTTTGCACACTATATCTTTTTCAGGAATAGTCTTTCCAAGAGAGAAAGAGGCATTAATTATCTCAGAGAATTTAATATGAAACTCTTCAAAAGTGTTGTTGTCATCCATTCGAAGGTTTTCCCAATCGGATGTAAGAGTTTGAAGTCTAGCTTCTTTCTTTGATGTGTTTCCTACGAATACGATCTGAAGATTATCCCAATCTTCTTTCGAAGTTAGACATGTTGATACATGATGTTGTAGATCACGGCTTACAGCATGTATTATAGCATTCAAACCATCTGAATTCTGCTTTGCAAAAGCCTTTTCTTCATTTGAAAAATCAACTAAGCGTTTAAACTCAGTTTCCGAATTTTCTATCTTTGGACGAATATAACCATCGACGACTAATAGCCATGTATTAAAGTCTGGTGATTGAAGAAAAGAACTCATAGCAGATTTCCACCATAGATAGTTTGTTCCGTCAAATCTTGGCGGTACGTTAATTGAAGTCGATTCATGAGAACTCGAATTCATTGCTTATTGGTTGGATCGCACCAAACACAGATTGTTAGATCTTTTCGTGTTTGCATGCTATGATACCAATTGAAAAGATGAGGGTACCAAAATATACCTCAATCTAAAACTTTTCCACCTATAATTCCTTTCTCCGAAAGTGATTGTTTATGGACTGAGTCGAGACATTACAACTAATCGGTTCACACTTCGTGTGATCGTCTATGGATAAGAGATCGAGACAATATGACAACAAGATAACTTGTGTGATTGACTATGGATACAAGATCGATACAATACAACAACGAAGTATGTTTACTTGATAAAAGGTTCGGACTTAACCAACACACAATAGGATTGCTATCAAGTAAATAGGAATTAACGTTTGTGTATTTTACTTCTAATTATAATAAACAATTATAATTGCAGAAATAGAAAAGTAAAAGACACAGCAAGATTTTGTTAACGAGGAAACCGCAAATGCATAAAAAACCCGGGACCTTGTCCAGAATTGAATAATCTCAGGATTAAGCCATTATACAAAATCTAAACCAACTTCGTATAGTTGAGACCAAGTAATTAAACCTATAGTTCACCTAGTTCCGTCTGTATCCCTGCGCTTCCAACTTGCAATAAGTCACGCACTTGGAATAATTCCTTTGGTTCGTATTCCAAATAGTAAAGGAACAACAAATCTGTTCGGTAACAACTCTTTTCAATCAAGTGATATGAGTTTGACAAAAGGATCTTCACAGCTTCGCAGTTATGTTTTCAATATGCACGACTTGAAAGATACGTTAGGGAATGAAACAGTTCAAGTCAAATATTACTAACCTCAAGTGGAAGGATGATGTCGTCGTTGTACCTCCTTACTTCTTCACATTCTTCAAGTATTCACATAATACTTGTAATATCTCATATCCTAATACTTTCAAGCTAGCCTATACGAAGTTGACTCTAGTAAATAATCAAGCGACTCTTTAAATGAGTTTTGATTCACTAAAATATGACAACCAAACTTGACATACCAACGCTTGGTGGGTTCAACCGAGCTATGCTCTAACACATATGAAACCCTAAAACATCTTATAGGGACGAAACTATCCAGATTTGAACCGTCACATCTTCAGTCAGGATCCAGGACATAGTTGTAATTGCTGAATACAAAAAAAATGCTGACGAAGGAGAATTCGACGATACTGAAGAGAGATGCGAGATTTATCGAGTCACAGATGATTCCCTTTCACGATTTTGAAAGCCAAACTCTAATCTCATAGTCCCCAAGTAATAATATGTTGTGATGTGGGTTTGAGGAGTTGAATGGTCTCGATGTGTCCCAATCTTTAGAGATTCTTGCATTGATTGTTTCTAAATCTTTATCTGGAAACTGAATGTCAGGGTCACCTCTTGTTGGTCATACAAAGGTGTGTAACACGGTTTTCCGCTAGTCCCCAGTTTGATATATGAATAGGGATTCTTATCGACTCGAGACGCTTGGAAAAATGAAGTAAAAACCTTGTAGCGTAAGAGATTGAGTCTTAAAGGAAAGAAAGCGATACTCTGCGGGTTGGAGATGTCTGTGGAGAGTCATGTAGAGTGTCTGTCCGTATGTGTCTTCCTAGAAAAGATGAAGTTGTTGTTCCACCTCTACTAGGTGTCTTGACGGGGATTCATGTGAACTTGTTTAGCCAAATCATCTATCGAGATCTATCTTTCTTTCGGGAGATGGTTTGCGTTAAGTTTGTTGATGATGGAGTTCTTCAAAAGTCCATACGGTACATCCCAACTTGAGGAAGTGGTTTTCTGATTTTGGGAGCCATAAGTGGTCGTCGCATCTTGTTCTTCGGTCGTCACGTCTGATTCTGACACATGGGCTATCTTATCGAGATGGTCTTTCGAAGAATAAAGGCTTTGACTGTGGGAACTGCTAGATGCATTTGGATGAGTATCCTGAATAGTTAACCTCACGAGTATCAATATACATCTCTTTTTCCTTGATAGATTCGAATGCAAAGATATTATACTTCTCCATCTTGGGTGAACTAAGGTCCCATCGAAAAATGATATTGGATAATCGTTGGTGTAGCTGAGATGGAGGTTCATCGAGACTTGGTCGTACAATTGCTAGGACTCCCCTTCTTTTTGACGGGATGGGCGTTGAGATAGCATATCGACCGGCATCTTTATATCTTCGGATAAGTATGAGCTTTGGCCGAGCGTCATCCTGGAATCTAGTCTCGTCTTATACTTTGTCGCGTTCTGGTCATGATCCTCTGAAGCAGGAAGAACGACAAGATTTATCTTGGCTGGCGATATATGACCATATATGGCTCTGCAATGCTTTTTACTAGGTCACGAATTTTTTGGATCCTTTCCAAGTTTTCGCTAAGTTCATCCTGTAGACGACGAAAAGGAAAATCCGACGGAAAAAGAACTAGGTCAACATGATACAAAATGAAAGTGTTATAAGTAAAATAGTAAAGTGAGGTAAACTTCCCGAGTCCCTTGTGATCAGATTGAGGGTCCTTGACCTAAACGAATTTTGGAGAAAATATTCGTCAGAATCTCTAATTTTAGAGCATCATTTGGTCTTTGAAGTACTTGAGAGTGATAAGTTCGACTGGATGGTTTCTCCTTTGCTCTGTCGCGTTCGTAATGAGCTTTATCTTCTCCGGTGAGGTCGAATGCAGGCGAGATCCCGTCAGTGCTATTCTCGGTAGTTTTAGTACTCCTTTTT
The DNA here is from genome assembly GCA_023531105.1 of Papaver atlanticum. Lineage (NCBI taxonomy): Eukaryota > Viridiplantae > Streptophyta > Magnoliopsida > Ranunculales > Papaveraceae > Papaver > Papaver atlanticum. Next base: position 6,893 of record JAJJMB010017801.1, on the reverse strand, counting down.
TAGGAAGCGTGTACTTGATCTAGATTTGTTGGATCCATCCCTTCTAGTAACTCTAAAGGCGTTTTCAGATAAGTCTGGATGTCGATCTGAGATTTTGCAAGATTCTGTTGAGTCTCCGGGAGTTCTCCTTGGTCCTTACCCAACCTTTTCAAGGATTAGCAGTAGATTTTTATGAAAATAGGTTACTAGGGCATTTTTTTATGCAGGAATAAATCCATGTGATCTGGGATGCACTAACCTATTCACTAAGGTCAAACTAGAAAGAGAGAGAGAAAGTGCTGGTAGGGATAACTCTCTCGGCTAAGCCTGTAGGGGATTTACAGAGACTGGATCAATAGAACGTTTTTTATTTGGATTAGTAGAATCAGCTTCCTTCCTAATTAATGGTGAACATGATTGAGATCTGTAACTGAGTGGACAACCTCCCACCGTGGTCGCCAAAATATAGTTACCTAAAATATGAGAGAGGTTAGAAGTGGGATTCTAGGGTTTCTGAAAGTGAGTTACGGGAGGTTGAGCACGAACAGTCTTCGCCTAAACTACGCACAATGGCCGTTCAATGGCTGCTTCAGTCACAAGGAAGAGATTTAGGGATGGTCTTAAGGAGGGAAGCAGATGAAGAGAGAGATCAGAGAATTCTAGGGTTTGAAGAAGAATTACTCTGAGAGATTATCAGAAAGATGATCATAGCTTGGAAAAATAGAGGACCTATTTATAACTGAATTCTCTAATCTCAGGTTGGTGAAGATAAGGATTGCTTTTCATGCCGTGCAGAGCAATTCTCCCGTCTCTTCAGGAATAGAAATAAACTAGGTTGAGTTTATCTCATTATTCCACCGCCTTTACTCTCTTCTGCGATGAAAAATAAGCCGGGTATTTCTCACACGTGTCGTAGACCGCCAGACCAAAACCCTAATTGTTATACCCCTATTTGTGTGAAGCTGAGTCAGCCTTTGTGATGATGTGTTGAGAGATAAATATTCTCTTTAGCCGAGTTGGCCAAGATAGAGAGATATTCTGTGATTTGTGAGAATGACTAGGATGAGTCACGTGAAAAGGCATGGAATGCCTTAGGAATCGTGTGTTAAGTGTGAGAGGGGCTGAGGCTGATATCCCTCTCTCCATGGCCGGTCACATATGTCATGTGGAGACCGTATTATTGCTTATGGGCCCCTTTGTTGAGCATGCGGAGCTATAAAAAGCTTATCCACGTTTTTGATATACATGTATAGTTCAGGCTCAATTTACTAGCCGTGGGTGTGTTTGAGAGGCTGAGAAATAGGCTTGAGCCCTAGGTAAGGAGTGCGCCTATCATGTGAATCTCTCCGAGATTTTGAGGAGAGATTTGAATCTCTCCGAGATTTTTGAGATTTTTGCAGAGAGATTTGAATCTCTCCGAGATTTTGCAGAGAGATTTGAATCTCTCCGAGATTTTGCAGACGGAGCAAAATTCTCTCCGTGATTTTGCATATGGATCAAAATCTCTCTGAAGATTTTCTTAACTAATCCGAATATCTCTATGGTCAGCTGGGACTCGACCTGGAGAGAGAGAAAAGGATTTGTACGCCAAATTAATGCCTCTGCGAGACTTTGGCTCACTTGTGTTTGACCAGCGTATCTTGCAGGGATGTGCTAGGAATCAACTGTGTATCCATATGATGGGACAACAAGACCAGTGTATCTCGAAAGGATGTTCTAGGAGTCTGTTGAAAAGTAACAAAGGTAGAATAACCAGCGTATCTCGCGGGGATGTCCTAGGAGTTATTCGAAAACCTCAGTAAGTCAAGTCAGAGCCTAGAGCAGACATGACCAGTCTATCTCGCGATGATGTACTAGGAATCAGTCCTTGATCTCAAATAGGGTGAGTAGTGCTTACAAGAGATTTGCAAATCTCCGTTCTGGGTCATAAGTCTGTCGGGACGTATTTACGCATTTACAGAGCCTACATGACCAGCAGCATCTCGTTGAGGATGTATACTAGGAATCATGGCATCACAATCAGCTTCATCTCGTGAAGACATGCTGGAATTATGGTTGTTCTGGTTCATAAATCTGTCGGGGACATTTTACACTCTACAGAACCTACGTGACCAGCAGTATCTCGTCGAGGATGTGCGCTAGGAATCACGGCATCACGACCAGCAGTGTCTCGCGGGGACGTATACTATAAATCGTGGCTAAGGATGCCTTGAAGGCCAAGGGCTTAATCTCTCCCATGAGAGTTAATTCTGTTTATAGGGTTGAAATGACACTTTTGGCCCCTTATCCAAATTTCACCATCTACAGTAGCTTCTCATCCAAATTCTTGATTTCCTTGGTTCTTCAACATTACTCGAAATCTTCGTCACTTCCAAGTAAGGGTGCACACGGTACGGTTCGGCTCGGTTCCATCCGAGACCGAATACCTGTACCTCCCTAGTATCGGTTCTTAGTTTTTGGACCGGTACCTGTACCTTGTTCCTCGGTTCCGGTACCATTCGGGACAAGTACTGTACCAGGGACGGTTCTGGTACCAGACGGTACTTTTTGCAATCAAAACTTATCTTTCTTTCTTCTTCTTCTTCTAATTTATGATTTTTTTTTGGGTTTTGTGAATCAAAACATAAGATAACGAAACGTAGAGTAGAAAAGTAGTTAGGGGTATCGAGTAAGACATGACTTGAGATGATAAAGGAGAAGATGAATATCAAGTTCTGTTGTTTTGGATCAGTGTCTCAATCTACTATCTCTTTGGTGGTTCTGCTGGTGGTTCGATTTCTGGTACCCAATAGTTGGATCGAATCAATCGATCTCTCCTCACTCTAAGTTTAACTGAACATAAAAAAATAAAATAGATTGATTGATATAACAACAGATGGAAAGATCATAGATTGTTAGTTGTTACCTGTTGTTGGCTTGTTGCTGTTATTATGAAGAAAAATAGAAGATACGAGAGAAAGAGGTGGTGTTCCTTCTCAGAGAAAGAGGAGTTGCGAAGAAGAAAGAGGAAAAATAAAATGAGAAACCCATCTATTCTTCTGACCTAATTTCTATATATACCACCATTAGATTAAATCCCTAAATATAATGGTCAGTATTATTCGGTACAAACGGGACGGGACGGGACATGAATAGGGCCATGTACCTGTACCCCCTAGAGGACGGTTCTCAATTTTTGAACCGGTACCTATACCCCCTTCCTCGGTTCGGTACAAAATCAGGTACGGTTCCACCGGTTCCGGTACGGTCCGGTTTTTCGGCTCGGTTCATGTGCACCCTTACTTCCAAGTACTCCAGTGATTCTGAACGTGTTCAACTCAGCATCATAGTTGTTGAAGATCCGTAGCTATAACAATAAGAAAACAGTAGCTCTCAATCATTGTTCTACAATGTTATGGTATCATTACACAACTTCAAAGTCCAATTGAATCAATACTTTGACAACAATACTATGGTGATTTGTATCACTCCCCCTTAGTCAATACTTCATCTCACATGAAAACCACCCCCCTTACATAATGATCCGTAAACCATATGTATTTTTAGTGTGAACTACACATTAATTCTCCCCCTTTTTGTCAATATAAATTGGCAAAGGTACAAAAACTAGTGGGATCATATTGAAATTCTCATAGAGATACTTCATGTCTAAAAGAGAACATATCAACTTTGTTTCGATTATTTCACATAGTCGAAACTTAGTGTATTCATCAAGGAGTTTATAAAGATACAAGAAAACTCCTACAATATTCCACAGCCGCACTCCCAACAAAGATTTGGAAATTAAGCACAAATTCAATTACATGTAACATGAATTTGTATCCATAAAACTCAATTAAATTAACCACAAGAGAACCCATGATTAATTTAATTGGAAATGCTCAATATAAGAGAACTTACGGAGCCACACAGTACTTTCACATAGGAAAAACATCTAAGTGTTCAGAAACGGTTCTTAGTTTAATAACCAAAGCTAGAGAAACTTAGGGAGATACACGAACAAGTCAGCAAAAATATTTTCACATCCCTCTTGGAGATTATTGTTCTTGTCCAAGGGAAAATAGACAAGAACAATCTCAAAACTTATAAAGAGTAATTTCTCCCACCTAAAGAAGGATCGGGAGGTTTCACAAGAGAGGAGGATGATTTTGTTAAAACTTGTTTCATATTCCTCTTTGTGGAGTGAGAATCCGAAGAGGATATTTTTCTTTCCTTTATTTTTATGAACATACTGTTCATCAATTGTTGCATACTATGAATGGTTCTGAAAATCTCTTTAGAAAATGACATAGATTTCTAATGAGATTTCCTTTTCTTCTTCTGAAAACGTGATTTAGAAGAAGATTTTTTAAGAACCTTTGTGCAATCCGTTTCTGGGTAATCCTGATTTTTATTCAAGGCATAATGTGAAGTTAACCATGTCTTTCTCATCATGAGAGAGATTAGAACATGACAAAATCACAAGAGTAATATATGATGATTCGGTGTGCAAGAACTTATCGAAGAGTATCTATCATCATTTTTAACATCACAATTGCGAGAAGTCGCATTTTCTTGTCTTAATGTATTTAGTTGACATTCCAAATTTTCAATCATTTTAATCCAGACTTCCTTTTCCAGTTCAAAATTTCTCTTAATCAAGTAGAGATGTTTGGTTAAGAGATCGAATTTTTATTCTGGAGCAGTTTGATTGTTTATCATGGAATAACCAGAGTTGTCGGAAGAACAAGGGTGATTATCAGCAAAATAAGTGAGAGAACTTTCACAGACATCTTCCTCAGGACAGTAGTCAAGAGTTGCCATCCATGCTTTGGTTATCTAACTCTTTTCCTTATCAGGAACACCAAAAATGTGATGATCACATTTGTAACACATGGAAAAAGTTCCATTGACATAGTTTTTGTGAACTTTCTTGTTCATTACATTGATTGAAGAGGATTTTTTGCGAGACTTTCTTTTTCTTCTCCTAAGAGTTTTCTTTAACTGTTGTACACACAGTGAAAGAGTAGAATTAAAGCAATTCTCATCCTTCAGATCAATCAATTTTGGACACAGAGAACTTACATCAGAAGAAGTAACAGAATTGCAACTCATTCGAAGTTTTTCTATTTTACTAAGTTCAAGATCAAAAATATTTAGTTTTCCTACCAGAGAGTTTCTGGATAGAGTATAAAGGTTATTTCCTTCAACAATGTCATGTTTCTTAGAATCGTATCAGGCTAGTAATGATCTGAGAATTTTCATCACAATGTCCTTTTAAGGAATAGTCTTACCCAATGCAAAATATGCATTAACAATTTCAGACACTTGTGATTAAACTCATCAAATGAATCTTTATCACCCATACGAAGGTTTTCCAAATCATAATTTAGGTTTTAAAGCCTAGCTTCCTTTTCACAGGTATTCCCTTAAAAAACAGTTTCTAAGATATCCCATGCATCTTTATCCCTAGTGCACGTAGTTACATGGTACTGAAGATCTGGGGTAATGGCATGTATGATAGCGTTTAAACTGTCAGAATTTCGCTTTGCAGCGAGAATCTCGTTAGGTTCATATCTACCAATATCCTTTGCAATAGAGACACCGTCTACTTTAACCATTGGAGGATTGTAGCCATTAACAACATAAACCCATGATTGCAAATCACGCGCTTGAAGAAAAACACGCATAGCAATTTTTCACCATAAGTAATTCGAGCCATCGAAGTTTGGCGGTACGTTTACTGAGATAGCACGTCTTTCCATAGAGTCAGATCGCTATAAACACAGACTTATGAGGTCTTAAATGTGTTTGCCAGCTCTGATACAAATTGAAAAAGCGGGGGTCTAACAACCACACCCAATATTTCTCTTAGCAATCTGTAGGGACTAACTCCAATATACTTTCAAGAGAATCAACTAGACAGTCAGATTCAATCTTAAGAAAAGTATATCAAGAGTTATATCTCTATTTCTCAATTCAATCTGCAATCAAACAAATAGAAATTTGCGAGCCCGATTGAATAAAAGAAATAACTTGGACGGTATCAAAAACCAATATCCAAGTGTCAATCAATTTAATCAACAACCCAAAGGTCGGATTCAAAATTGATTGAACTTATGCACAACCAGTGTTCAATTATATATAAAATATAATGCAGAAAAGAAATAACACAGACACAAGAAATTTTGTTAACGAGGAAACTGCAAATACAGAAAAACCCCGGGACCTAGTCCATATTTGAACACCACACTGTATTAAGCCGATACAGACACTAGCCTACTACAAGTTAACTTCGGACTGGAATATGGTTGAGCCTTAACCAATCTCACACTGATCAAGGTACATTCGCGTTCCTTACGCCTATGAATCCCATCATGACTCTACGCACTTGATTCCCTTAGCTGATCTCACCCACAACTAAGAGTTGTTACGACCCAAAGTCGAAAAATTGATAAACCAATCTGTCTCACACAGAAAAGTCTATTGAATAGATAAATCTGTCTCCCACAGAAATACCTAGAAGTTTTTGTTCCGTATTTTGATAAATCAGGGCGAACAGGAACTAATTGATATACCAATTGATATTCTCGAAGAACAGCCTAGAAATATCAATCACCTCACAATAATCTTAACTGTATGGTAGCGAAACAAGATATTGTGGAATCACCAACGATGAGACGAAGATGTTTGTGACTACTTTTTATCTTTCTTATCAGAGAATAAATCTCGATCAAATCTTAGAGAAGATAGTACTCAATACGATAAAAACAGCAAGATCAGAACACACAACTACATAGAAAATAGTTGGGTCTGGCTTAACAATCCCAATGAAGTCTTCAAGTCGTTAACCTATGGAGTTTCGTGAAAAACCTAAGGTTAAAGGAAAATCGACTCTAGTCACAACTAGTATCACACAGGAGGTGTCGGGATTA
>JAJJMB010017798.1:0-12066 GCA_023531105.1 Papaver atlanticum | reverse complement strand
TGTTCAGTGTTGGTTAACTGATAAAATGTGGAATCTGTGTTGGTTAACAGATAAAAGGTAATGTTCAGTGTTGGTTAACTGATAAAATGTGGAATCTGTGTTGGTTAACAGATAAAAGGTAATGTTCAGTGTTTGTTAATTGATAAAATGTGGAAGTGAAGGTGGATCATGTTGAAACAAATTTGAATATAGGTATTGAAATGTTGTAACAAGGTTTTGAGTTGAAAAAGAAATGCATAATGGATTTCATGAGAATTGATTAAAACCATTTACTATTTAGCACAAATAATTTCATTGAAGTCAGTTGAGAAGAGACTTGTTACCTTGTGGAACTAACTTCAGTGTTCAGACCCAGTCAGACCCAGTACTTCGGAGAATTCTTTGAAAACATTGAACTTGCCAAGAAAAAGAAGAAGGATTCATGCTGAACTTCACTTCATTTTTTTTTACCATAACACACAAGAAGAACAACCAAACCATTCATTTCAAGTAGACAGCAAACAGTAATTTGGACTATTGAAATTATGATTTCAAGTGGGTAAAGCTTGAAAAGTCAATTCTGTGAGCAACGTATTGCAGAAATTCCTCCAAACTCTTCTCAATTTCAGCCACTGCTCCTTAGTTTCTGTCCATCCAAATTATGTTCCATGTACTGGTCATAGTTTCACTTGGCCGGCTCAACTAACACCACATAAAATCCGGTGACAGAATATGTAGATGATGTAAACAAGATAACTTACATCTGATGTATATTGTTGAAAACAGTTGCAAGAGAGATTGAGTTACCACTTTGACATGAAACTTGATTTGAGAAACAACTGTAACAAGGAAATCACCAATCTTCCATTTATTCCTTAGTAACATCAGAGATAGCCATATAAGATTCACCAGAAACAACGAAGATTATTTGAGAAGAAGAGATTTCAAGTTTTAGGTTTAGAAAGGGGGTTTTGTATGGTAAGAAATCTATAAGTTTTAATTATTGAAATCACACGGGAGACGAAGTTGAGCAGATTTAGTCGCCTACAAAGTAATATTGGTGAGCGGTGATTTTGACTTCCAATTTCATTCCTTGAACATGAATAGATTTCAGAGTTGAGATAATTTTGAAAGAAAAATAGGATAACGATTGCAGATTTGATGTTAAGATGATATTTGAGTTGATTTCAGGTCGGAAGGATGGGAGAAACGGCTATGGTTTCTCACTAGCATGCTCTGATACCATGACAGAATTTGTAATGAAAGGTAAAACAGTTTCTATTCATTGTCTGGTAACAAAACATGTTGTTCTACTTATAGGAACAACTCAAGTAAGAGATGAGACCTAACCCTAGTGACTTAAAGATAAATATAAAGCTAACACTCCTAATACACATTTTTCTAAGGTAAAAGATAAAAGACATAGTTACTGAAGTGAATAAAGACTTATACTTCTAACAACTATGTACCCAAGTATACTAGACTACTTCCTTGTCACCTTCCATTCATATTATCAATCAATAAATAAAAGATCAACACATAATTATATACATTAGGTTCATTTTCGAACTGATTACATGCCACAAAACAAGGGCTGAACATGAATTTTTAAATTCAAGATTAATTATGCATTTTGTGAATAAAACTCACTTCATGTGCCTGAACTTTCCAGAGAAGGTGAAACCAATCAAACCATTTTTCTTTTTTGCACTGAAGTGACAGATCTCCTTAAAGCTCATCGTTTTCAAGCCGCAAGAAATGACTTCGGTGTAATCTATCAACAACACCAATTTCAAATTTCATTTCTTCCCCGACTTCAAATTCCACCAGAAACTCTTCTTACACGACTAGAGTTTGCATAGAAGAAAATCAGTTTCTTTAAATAATTTCTCTTTGTTCTCCCCATTTTTATACATTACCATAGAAAAGAAAACTAAAAAGAGATGAGGAAGATGATGTCCAGTTTCCTCTTGTTTTTGGTTGTTTTTATCACAGGTCACTGGAAGACTAAAATGCCCATGGAAGGATCTATTTGACATGTGTGGGTTGAGGTGTCAAGCTGCATGTTTAGCTATTTTGGCACCCTAGCTAATGATTGAAGCTTCCAGTTGCCCTCTAAGAAACAAACATTTTGGTTTGGGGCAGACATACTATCTTAAGTATCCTAACTTAAGTTTCTTTGACACTTTCAGAAGAAATGTTACTACTTCATATTCTAATGAGCTAAATTAAACCCGAGAAAAAATATATTTGGGTTCTCACAAAGTTGGTTAGAGAGTATAAGTTGTGTAGCACATCTAAACCTTCCAACATGAAACGTGGGTTATATCTACCATTACCAGTACCATCAAGGCATTGGGAGAGTATTTCTATGGACTTTCTTGGTGGGTTATCGAAGACCAAGTCTGGTTATGAATACTTGTTCGTTGTGGTCGACCGATTCAGCAAGATGATTGCATTAATTCCATGTACAAAGACTGTAACGGGAGCCAGTGTAGCAAAGCTCTTCTTTGATCATGTGTGGAAGCATTTTGGTTTACCTACTTCGATTATTTCTGATAGGGATAGTCGATTCCTTAGTCATTTTTGGGTCTTTATGAAAGATGATGGACACTCGGTTGAAGAAGAGTACAACTTTTCATCCACAAACAGACGTGCAAACAGAAGTGGTCAACATGACTATGGTTCACATGTTAAGGGGATATAATTCCAAGCATCCTAAAACTTGGGATGAGAGTTTCCCATATCTACAGTTTGCTTTCAATAGAGCAGTTCACAGTTCTCCGGGGAAATCTCCTTTCGAGACGTGTTATGGTTACTTACCACCTAGCCCTTTCGATCTAGTATTTTATAGTGACACCTCAATGGGAGGGAAGGAAGGAAGTGAACGACAAAAGGCACGAAAGTTCTTGGAGAAGATATCTCATATTCATGCGACTGTTGAAGCACAATTAAAGAAGTCATAAGCCAAATACAAAGCAAAACATGACAAGCATTTTGTGCCTTGTAATTTCGGTATTGGTAACTTGGTATGGTTAAAATTAGGTAAGGAATGACTGAAGGGGGAAGGTAAGAAGTTGAAGCCATTGAGATATAGACCGTTTCGTATTCTCGATCAGATTGGTGACAATGCCTTTCGTCTGGATTTACCACCTTATCTAGGAATGTACTCGGTTATAAATGTCGAATACTTGAAGTTGTTTGAACCACCATTACTAGATGATGACGACGACGACACTATGATCTTACCACAAGTAGAAGACTTATGGTTTGATAGACAGGAACCACTCAAGGAAGACTTCATATTGGAGCGAAAAGTGACCAAAACACGACAATGAGAGAAATAAGCTTTTCTAATTGGATGTAAAGGTCAAGTTCCCAGCAAGTCCAAGTGGTTTAACAAGGAAAAAGGGACTTTTGAGTTCCCTAACCTTCATTTTTAACTTTCACAGGAGTTCAAGTTCTTAAAAGGGGGACTCATGATACAGGTGTATCCCTACTCCTCTTAGGAACTTTGTAAACCTAAAGCTAAGTTGAGGGAAGAATCCTAAATTAGGGAGGAAACCTTATTTGGGTAGAATTCCTAGTTAGGAAGAGTTTTGTTTTAGGCAACACTCTTAGTTTAGGAAATAGATTCCTAATAGAAGACCTGGTCAGCTGAGTACGATGAAAGGCTATAAATAGGGAAGTTTGGTTGTTTACTACACGGACCTAGAGATAAAGCTTGTATACAAATACTTGTGTTAAGCTTAGCAAACAGTTTAGGGTTAACTACTCTTTAGAGAGATTGTGAGCGTAACAAAGATAGAATTGTAAATCGTTTTCTTGTTCATAATCTAGAGAAGATATATTTCTTCGAATCACTACTTTGTGTTTTGTTTTCTAAGTTTCTGTCTATTATTATTCTGAATTCCGCCCCTATAATAATAGCTACCAAGGTATAGAGATCTTACGTACCACTAGACATATTGCATGCTAGTATAGAGCAATTCATAGATTAATTCTAGCGCAACATTCATCAATCGAGTTCCTAGAAAAATAATCTATTCTATCTCATTACTCTGTTTCATGGATTATTCCCGACTGAAATCCATGAATTAGTAATAGATAATCAATCTATTTTATTACTCCGTTTCATGGCTTATTCCCGGCCGAATTCCATGAATTAGTAATAGATAATCAATCTATTTTATTACTCCGTTTCGTGGCTTATTCTCAGCTGAATTCCACGAATTAGTAATAAATATTCACTGTTCAGGTATCTGGGCCACCACCGAGTAAGCCCCGAGAAAATGGTGCGAGTGTACTTAATAATAATGCACGAACGAGCACCCAAATGCATAAACTAGCATTCAAAAATATGGACGAACGAGGAAAACCTATGCAAAATCAGAAAGGAAAATAATTTAAAAACTAGATTTTGTGCCCGTGCTACGCACAGGGCGGACCCGACAACCATCCACAATTTTTTTTCCTTCTTTTAACCATATTTTAGGTTTGGTGTGATGTGGCTTCGTCTCACCCTGTAGTGCGTTTTTTATTTGGTGTTGCTGGGCTTCGCCCCGCCCGTCTCGATGCATTTTTCGGATTTTTGATTTGGTGTGGCTCGGCTTCGCTACGCCTCGACCCGTCCCAATGCATGCTTAGGATTTTTGATTTGGTGTGGCTCGACTTCGCTTCTCCTCGCCCCGTCCCAATGCATGATTAGGATTTTTGATTTGGTGTGGCTCGGCGATTCTGTTAATGCGGAGGAACGGATAAAAAATTCCTATTACTTGATTTGATACGTTGATAAGTATTTCACCATTATAGTCATACGTAGAAGTCCCTCCTTAAAAGTATGGTTGTAATTATTACTTTTATTATGTGTAATTTGCTGATGTTCCTTTAATTAGTTACCGCGTATTACAAAAAAAAAAAAGACCTTGTTGTTGTATCAAAGTCTTATTGAAACTGTTCAATACACCATTCTCCAGAATGTATTGTGAAGTTGGAATAGATGGATACCCAATTTTGGAAATGCTTCCAGTGAAAAGTAAAGAGAAAAAACCAAAAGAAGGGCAGCACCACATAACTAACGAAAAAATATACTTATTTTCTTGCATAAAAATCTCAAGTTCTACTGTTACTGGTTATTGCCACTACCAAGAGAGATTCTACATGATTATACACTCACCTAAATATGCACAAAAGCTGATGCTGCTCCAACAAACATAAAGACTCCTAAGAGAGTAACAGTAAAAGAGTATAAGCAAAAGTTTATGCTAGCTACCACCACGAGTGATATTCCTAATAGTTCAGGCTTCTTTTGCAATCTTCCGCAGTGGTTCCTTCAGCAATTCCAATGGTAGAGATATTTGAAGTAGCTCCTTTTGCCTCTACTGATTCTTTTACAGCATCCTTACTAGCGCTCCTTGTCTCATTTCCTTGGAATACACCTGTAATTCAATGGAGTTCAGTTTTGTGCAACATTATTAGATATAACAGCTAAACTTACTGAAATAGAGACACCTAATGGCTACACAAACCACCCTCTTGGATATGCTTATCGAACTTCAAGATATGATTCTTGGGAATGATGGCGTGTAACTCTTCTCCAAGAGAAGAACTGAGCACTACTACAATACTACAAACTTGATTACTCAAATCCACCTCAACTCCCTTCACTCCTGACTAAAAAAAAAATGCCGACCAATTAGATCACCATTACAAATATCTAAACATCATACAAATGTATCGCAGTACCCTATCTAAGGACAAAAGCACATAATTTGGACCCAAAATTTATTCTCACTACGACGTGGGGCAGCATAGTGGTCCTAATGCCTTATATCAAAGAATTTTTACTGACTTGCTTATTAAAACCAAACATTTATAAATTCAACCTTCGAAGTTGCTTGCCACAAACATTCTCCAAATTTGAAGTCATCTGGCCAACCGAAGTTCATGAATGTTCATGCTACACTGAGAAGCTCAAACATTAGCCATTTTCTAGCCAGTCTTAATGCACATATAACATAACAAATACGTGTTAAATGTCAAACATTAGCCATTTTCTAGCAAATCTTAACTGTAACCTTAAATAGTTTGAGCTCTCTGGTTTAACAGACAAATAATTAATACTTGTATTTCTCACCCTTAATTGTCGAGATCAAGATCAAATGATTAGAAGATCATTAGCAAGAAAACCCAAGATCAAGCTAGCTTCAATCTATATCATGAAGTGGAGAACCTGACAAATTTGAATTTGGAAATTCAAGAAAAATAAGAGCAAAAGTGTAGGCCAAGGAAACTACATATTTCATACGCACCTTCCATAAATCCAAGTGTCTTTCCTGGATATAAGCTATCAAAAGAAAAACGTACTTCCTCTTCCCGTTCATTCTATCGGACCGGCCTGCATCGAGGGAGAAAAACAACCCAATTCAGCCGCAAGACCCAAGATTAATATGATAATTATTGTACAATCTAAAAATTAACAATAAAACTTACCTTTCTTCGTAATTGAACAAATCCATGTGCACCAATATCCCTGCCTGGTATCAGAGTTCATGTTTAACTTCCTTTGTCCTACTTCGGTCCTAAGATGGAACTGTAATACCACGATAATTTGAAAAGAGTTAGCACCAGCAGCTACCACCTATCTAACATCTAGAAAGTTAATTAGCTGCAGGCACAAAAGTTGCATATCTTTGATCCTGAAATAATGCAAGGAAGTAACATATTATACTTATCATCCCACTATTGCTCAACATTCTTAGAGCAAACTTCAGATCAAAGTTGTAATCTTTGGTTAAAACATCCACATAAGAGCAATAGGAGTTCTCAACAGCAATAATTCACAAAGTTTAAGATTTTGTGAACACCTATCTTTCTCTCTTTTACCAATATCTGAAAACTGGCATCCCAACCTATATGAAATCTGGTTGAGTTTGTTTTCTCAACCAGAAATATTATGTCACTTCCAAATTTGTTAGCATAATATTTCTGGGTACAAATTTGGAACCAATTAGATCACCATTACATAATATGTCACTTCCAAATTTGTTTTCTCAATTAAAAAATCAATCAAAACTTGCAAAAGGAAATCCAAAAGAACAAATTATCTATCCAATAGCATTTGAACTACATACAACATAAATTATAAAGAAACTAAGGGACTTTCTTTATAATTCTCATTCACGTGCTGAAGTAGATAGAATAGGCGCACTGGTAATTTTCAAGCATGTGTCTATTAATCAAGGAGAAGATTCAGTGAATGAGCCTAAAACTCAATAAACTTAAATGCGAATTATAGCATAAACTAAACCTAACGGATATGGGGTTTAGTGCATCATACTTTCAATAGAATGTGAATCTAGACCTAATTAATTGGTGTTAAAATGTCAGGTCCAAGCATAATTCACGAACATGGCATCGAGTGGTGCTGGTAATGATGGGCACATCAGGTCCAAGTAAGCCAAATAGAACCTAGTATCCAAGATATGTGAAAATTGAAATATCTTGGTGCAAATATTCAGAGCCCCAATAACTAACCAGATCCCAAATTGCAAGACAAAAAAACACACCTGCAATGGTAGGATCGCAACTTCTAAGTAGCTTTTCAGACATTGACTACTTACTGTAAGTGGAGGAGAGGTACCATCCACGGTAGACTTGAGGGCATAATATTGCCATTTTCATCTTCAATGATCAAAACTTCTTCAGGCTTGGCCATATGACAGATCATAATCAGGACTGCATAGAGTCGACAGCGATGTACCATTTGAGATCCCAAACCATCAACGATGCCAGAATGCATTCGCATTTGCAGAATCAGGATACTTTGAGCCAATAAACGTCAATTTTAAGTGCTACACTAAAACTTGAATGGAAAATGCTCAGTACAATCATGTGTTAATCACTTTGATCTATCTCCTCACAAATTTGTTTAAATAACGACTTAAGACGCACATTTGAAGACCCCTAACATTTTTTGTCCCACCCAAGCTATCCAAAGCATTATGTGCCTCAAACAACTCCAAGACTAAAGAGTTCCAATAATCCAGATAGACTATAAGGGTATCGATTACTGTATAACGAATTGAATTTTGAAAATCGTTGGATGAGTATAAACAAACGGGTAACAGTAAAATATATTGAAGTGAGAGGAATGGTGCAGTGATGAGCATGTGTGGTGGTGGTAGTGCCTCTCACCGTGTCTAGAAAACAGAATGGATCAAATTTCAAAGTGAAAAGCTTATTGTTCTCTGAAAACCCAAATTGATTTCAACATACTAAAAAATAAAAATAAATTACATATTAAAAATTCTAGGGTTTGTACATATTTACCTTCTTCTTCTTTTCATATGCATCGTATTTCTAATTCAACTTAGCCTCCTAAATTTCCTGCAAACATAAACTTTCCACATAAAAGCAAATATAAATCGCAAAAACAAAAACGGAGAAGAAGCAAAAGATGAAATCACCATTGTCATCTCCTAATTATCTTAAAAAAAACATCTCCTAAATCTTAAAAGTATAAACTGACTACCTTGAACGATTTTAACAATAATTGGTTTGAATAAAGGGATTCAAATCTACACACCAATGTTGATTTGGGTTTTCGGTTATATGTTCTTTTCTTGGTCTGGTGAGCCGGCGAAGGAGAACAGAGAAAAAAAAAGATGAAATCGGAGGCGGAAGTCGTTTTAGGTTTTAGGTCTGATTGTTTAGGTAAGTATTGTCTATATCAAACTACGTCACTAACGTCCCGTTAAGTATTTGGTGTAATCCAAGTGTAACTAATGAATTAGTTGTAGATCTGAAACGTAAGTGTTGTCCACCCACCTTTAAGATGACGGTGTTACTAATAACCGGTTAAAAACCTAATGTAAATAGAGTGTGACTGAAATTTAAAAGTTTGGGCTAATAGAGTCCCACCAAGTGTCCTCACCATATTTATTAATTGCCCGAAGCTCTTTTCTCATTAACTCTGAGGGGGTGTCACGCTCACCGCGCGACGTGGGGCTCATATGACTTAGGATTTTAAAGGTTTTGATAATAAAGAGGCGCGCACGGGACCGGTCTCACCGGCCGGCTGGCCATGCCGCCGTGGCCGGTCCCACGCCTCTTCCTTTTATTTTTAACTCATTTATTATTTTTCCTTGTCTCTTGAAAACTCCTTGTTTGAGCAAACTTCCTCGTTCGAGCAAAACTCTTAGTTTCTCCATATTTCCTCAAATGATGAAAAATAATAATATAAAATAGGGAAGAGCACGGGACCGGGGATACTATCCGGCCACGCCCTAGTTGTGGCCGGTTCCACATCTCCCAATTCCTTATTTTATTATTATTATTATTTCTTCCTTCATCTCATGAAACTCATTCGTTTGAGCGAAAACCCGAGTTTTTCCATATTTTCTCAAATATTGCTCAAACTATCAAAAACCAAAAAGTCAAATGATCACACGATCATCCAAGCTTTCCACAACAAATATTAAAATATCATTTATTTAAATATACTTAAAATATTGGTCGCGCGAGCAAAATTCTACTTGCTCAGTCAAGAAAAATCGAGTGTTTTAGTCAAGGTCAAACTCTTCTGAAAATCCAAAATATTGCTCAAACGAGCACCAGAAAATACCAAAATTCTCAGGATTGAGTCATGGACAATATGGTGACATGGGCATGCCACCTTGACCGACCAAGGTCGGCCCTTAGGCTTGCAGAAGCCGGTCCCACATCCTATTAACGATTTTGACCTAATTAATCTTCTACAGTTCATATTGGGTTCAAACTCTTTCCAACCAACTTGGAACTTGATCAATCGACCACCAGCCGGTCCCACGACCACCAAGGACCGGTCTCACACTCCTTGGTCGGTCCCTCCTCTGTCAATAATTAGGTTTTACCACCTAAGGCTCAGACGAGCACTATTTTAATAATGATTAACGATCATTTAATCATCTTTTCACCAACTGGTCTACAAAGTACTTTGGTGCACCCTCCTTCGAGCGCTTGGGCACTACATGGACGGCCATCATCCCATGTAGCCAGTCGCTCTCTTGCTCATTGGTTGATTTTCAGTAAATCATCAATTGATCAACAATCGACCAAAATTAGGGTTTCGGATCAAATGTTCCGAAAAGCATAATTCTGAACACATTCAAACCCTAATAATTTCATGTTGATCTAGCAATCAATTAATTATATTATTTGATCCCGCTACCAATAATTCATGAATCGAGCAATATTTGCTTAAACTAGCAATATTTATTTTGCTTATTCAACTGGGTTCACAACTCATTGATATAACTATCAATTGCTCGACCGAGCAATATTCCTCATGTTGATTCAACTATCAACATTCGAGAATCCTGCTACCAACATTCTTGCTCGACTGAGCAACATGGTTCGAATGGATAACCATCCAATATTCCTACTGAACATATCAAAATAAGTCCTTGATTGAGAAATCTCATCGGGCGATCATTCAAATTCCAAAAAATATCATTATTACTTCGACTGGTAAAATGATACAACACAATTCATCAAGACTCAGCGTCTGAGCGTGTCTCAGCAAATATCTCATGCTCAATACATGAGTCCCAGAGCATACCACATTCGTTTGTTATGCTCGACTCATCAAGGCTAAGACTCATTGTCTAGTCAAGTCAACAACTGACTAATTAAATACTCATCTGCTTTGCAGACTCCACATTCATGAGACATCAATCACGTAACATGGGGGATAATCACTAGGGTTTTGGTCTTGCGACCTACGGCACATGTGTTCACCCACGATGAGAAATGTGAGTAAGTCGTGCAAGCGGTTGAGGAAGTTAGCAAAGTAGTAGACGAAAAATCAACCAATTCTCCGCACGACATGGAACTGGTTTGACCACGATTTCCCACTTTCCCACTCTTTCACTCGAGTAACCGTCACACTTACTGGGATCAATGTGTCTACTATTCTTGCAATATAAATAAGTTTATGAATACACGATTGAAGGACCAAGAATTCTCATCCGAGCAATCACTCTCAATAATTCAATCAATCAACCCGAACTTATTCGAACTCAATAGTTCACAGAAGACTTGCAAAAATCATCACAAATTCACAATCCTTGATCATCATTGATCTCATATACACTTCTCAGCTTCCCTCATACGGATCGACCCTCTTCCCTCTTTGTGACCTAATTGACTCTGGAATGGCCATTGTCTTGGTTTAGGACGGAGTCCTACATATTGATCTCTCGAACTCAAAGCACTCCCGTGCAGTGCATCTGTTAGAAGAAGGTTTAAGAAATTTGCTCGGTCGAGGAGTCCCCATCCGCACAGTCGTCTCTTTACTTTCCTAAAAAAAATAAATCGTTTTTCCCCATCTACACATTGGCGATCACAGTGGGAGATTAATCTCTCGGTTGCAATCTCAATTCGTCAAAATGGTTGATCTTAGGTTAGGTTTAGTTACAAATCCTAACCCAAAAGGTACTAGAACTAGCAACAATAATGGTGGTACTCTAGTCACTCCCGCTTTCAATAGTGGCTCTACTGATACCACCCCTTCTCAAACCAACATCGGAAATAATCCTCTCTTCGGCCGATCTCCTGAAGAAATCATAGAAAATCCGCCTACCATAGCTGATCTCATGAAGGTTCAGGAAGTTTTTACCAAGAATCAGATAGATATGGCTACAACGCAGAAAGAGTTGTACACTTATCTCAAGACTCTCACGTACAGACTGCCTTCCGAGCAAGCTTGGCCCCAACGTGAAAAAGGAAAAGCCAAAGAAGTATCCTCGGCCGCTTATCCTAACACTTCCCCAATCCAGATTTTGGAAGATGATGAAGTTGCTGCAGACAACCTGCCAACGAAGGAACCATCAAATTTCATCACTCGTGAAGATTTGGAGCGTCTCTTGGAGAACCATGAAAAAGATAAGACATCCTCTATCCATCGTCATAAACCTCCATACCCTACTGCCACACAGAGAATTCCTCTTTCGAAGGGTTACACTTCTCCAACGTTCACGCTCTATGATGGAACGAACAATGATCGAGAACATGTTTCCCGATTCCTGAAATCATTGGGTGAACATG
>JAJJMB010017797.1:0-12761 GCA_023531105.1 Papaver atlanticum | reverse complement strand
AAATCGGTTTTCATAATTCCTGGAAATGCTCTGTCCAAATATTGACCTAAATCTCAGTAGAAAATCTCCAATTAGTAAATGCACATTACCAATTTTTATTTTTCTAAAGATATGCATTTAATTGCTGGAAATTAAAAGCATATAAAACTAAAAACCTTAATTAAAAGATTCTCAATTTATTTCGATCCGGGATTCTCCTTTAGTTTTTAAGGAATATCTTTGAACAATAAAAGATAAGAATTACTGCACATGTTCAAAGTATGTCGACATCTTTACTTTGTAAATCCTTTTTCATATTTACAATCTTGGAACCGATTTGCCACACTTCCAAACAAGTTTAGAATTGGTTCATCTGACTTCCAAGAACTATGTGATTGATTATCCTATCAAATCACCAATCATGGGTTTAACGGTTCTACCAAAACAATTTTCGGTTCTACCTACATGTGGGTACTAGCTTTCCAAAAATTGGTCGACTAGGTACTAGGATCAGTTACCACATATTTATGGTATTTAACTTGTAAATCGGTTGCATAAGTCATAGGATCGGTTACCAATTACTAAGACTTGTTGCACCTCTTACAAGGATCGATTACACATACTTGTGATCGGTTGCACCTCTTACTAGGATCGGTTCCCAATGTCTAGAGTTGGTCATACCAAATACAAAATATCGATCATACCATCTTAGGTGATTACTTAAGATCGGTTTCACTAATAAAAGTCATACCAATACAAAAGTCAGGCATTGTGAATAGTTTTACCAAGATACATAAACAAGTTATGAGCGGTTATACTAAACACACATATTGGTAATCCAAAGATTTGCAATGAATAACAATACCAATAAGCCTAGCGATTTCCCTTTCGATTCACAAAACAAGTTTATGAATTGTACTTCCTTTAAACGAATGTAAAACATTGTTTCCTAGGACGAAATCTTCACCCATACCCACACATAATCACAATAGCATTCATACGATTATGTCGATGTCTTATATACGAAGTTCAAAAGATAGACGTTATACTTCGTATTGTAATTCCTTAATACTATGTCTAACTAGAGTATAATCATTCACAGCTTCGCAGTTATATTTTCAATATGCACGACTTGAAAGATACGTTAGGAATGAAACAGTTCAAGTCAAATATTACTAACCTCAAGAGGAAGGATGATGTCGTCGTTGTAGATCTTTACTTCTTCACATTCTTCAGAGTCTTCACGTAATATTTGTAAGTCTCATATCCTAGTAACTTTCTAGCTAACCTATACGAAGTTGACTCTAGTAAATAATCAAGCGACTCTTTAAATGAGTTTTGATTCACTAAAATATGACAACCAAACTTGACATACCAACGCTTGGTGGGTTCAACCGAGCTATGCTCTAACAGAACTCATCTAACACTCAAAAGTCTATCTACTTGATCGCAGTCGTATGCGTCAAAAATAATTCACTTTCTCACTCTATATAAAATATAAATGAAGTATAAGATAAGAAAGAGTTCGTTTCCACAGAGAGGCAATTGTTGTTATGCAAATTTCAGTTTCTTAGTAACCAATGGGGGGCATTTTTGAAAGCAAAGTAATAATAAAAGTAATCAATAAGGAGAAGATATTGGTCACGGGATAGTATCATTCACAAACATTTATTTTCATCAATGACTAGAATTGGTATTTTAATCTCTCATTTACTAAAAGTCCTAGGATATCTTGATCGCAAGTATATCCCGCTAATTCCCAGATTTCATCACAACCACATTAAAAGATGCATATGTGAATTCATTCTAGAAAGCAACCTAAAGTGTAAAAGCACAATTAAGTTTAACTCCCTAAAAGCACTAAGTTCTATGGAATAAGACTAATCAAGGCAATCAAACGTGTAAAAGCACTAATTCGATTTAACCAAGGTTATGATTCACTTGTGACTAGTAGGATATATCACTACAAGCACTACCCATAATTATGCTACTTGTGATCAGAAATTACACAACTTTTACGTATTGAAAACCTTAATCTAGCAATACGGAGAAGGCAAACTCAATCGATTCCGGACTCGACTAAACAAGCATTCAAACTATATAACACTATTAATTGTGAATCATAAACAATAAATTATTGAGACAAAACTAACTCATAGATGCAATTATCATATTTGAGTAATCAACTTTATCCCATAACCAATATTGAGAATTTAGCTACTCATAGCTTTTGAGTTCATCATAATAATGAAAATGAAATAAAGAAGATGAAAACAATCAAACCCTAGTATCCGGCTCTCCAAAGCTCCAAGTAGTAGTATATGCTAAAAGAAGTAAAAGAATTTTTCTTTTTGTAGCTTATCATTTTTCCAAAATTAGGTCAATCCTCCAAAAGCCCATATCCAATGTGGTCCACCGAGTCCATATGTGAAAACACCCATGTAGAAAATGTGTCTCATAAGTAGTGGCCGGAAAGCTGGTACAGGTGCTGGAAGTTGGCCGGCAAAGTCGTCTGAAAAAGTATATCAGGTGACCGGCAAAGTCCACCCGGTTACCGGTCATAGTCAACTCAGTCAAAGTCACTGAGTCAAACCGGGTCATATGAGTCAGGTAAGAGTCAGCTGTGTCTAGTCAGAGTCAGCTAACTGACTCATCTGAGTGACCAAGGCCTGAGCCGTTGCAGCCTTGCACAGGCCATAACTTGTTGTTGCACAATGATGGTGCATCACAGACTCCAAACCTAGCCATATTTCCCTGTAATGCAAGCACCACCAACATCAGTGTACAAGTCTCCACTCTTGACTGCAATCACAGCACCTGTAACCCTCCAGCTGACATCCAACCCATCTTACACCAACATCAGCTCAAAACCACCATCCCAATTCATATATCAACACCACACAGTGAACCCATTAAACCACCAGTTCAACTTTGCACTCTTCCATAACTTCACTGTAAACAACATGGCATCAGTTCCATCATTTCTTCCTGTGACACATCCATACCACCACTGCCATAACAGCGCCTCAAAATCACTGGCAATGCCACCATCTTCATCAGTTAACAACTGCAGCACCAGATTCAACAAGACCCATTCAGTCATTATCAACACCTGAGGTTCCACCAACAATTCCATCTACAGCTTCATCTCCAGCTTCTCAAGCTTCACCAACTGCAGTACCTCAAACCCAGTAGCTCAATCCACATCTCTTGTCATATCCATTGCAGCAACAGACTCATTCGCAGCAACTTCTCTCGCAACTCCAATGCATCCAAGAGTATCACCAATCTCATTCAGCTTTATCTCAGTCTTATCCACCATGTCCCTGTATAGGTCACCACCACATTCACACCACACTCCATATCTGGTAACTGCAACCATACAACTCTTCCTGCAACTTCGAGACAATACCAGACCCAACACACAACGGGTTTTTACAAAAGCTGACAATTGACATTCAAACATTCTATCTCAGGTCCTGCAGCTCATTCTTCCAACTTTCTCAGCTCATACTCATCACACATCACCATCTGTAGCTGCACCAAAATAATCATCACCAGCTCCTTCATTCTAGCAGCAGCACAGCTTCACTGTCATGGCAACACTCTCCTCTGCTATTTCAGTTCAACCTGAGAATTCTGACCAAGTTCCATTCGCTTCTCGACCTCAGACCACCACTAACAGTTCAGCTCTTCTAATCCTGCTCAACCAACACACCAATTACAACTGCACCTGCAAGATATTTGACTACAAACTTACAGCCAACAAACCATAAAATTGCAGCTGCAGATTTAGTCTTCTCATACATCTTAATCGCTGCATAAACAACTCTTCTCATCTGTAATCAACAGCAACCTCAAAAATCTGTCAAGACCATTCTTCGATCAATCCAAACTCGAATTCGAGTTTAACCCATCTTCTGCATCCACCATCTATTAGTCTTCTTCTCTTTTCTGTCAAGCCAAGTACGAACACCATGCTAGCACACAGCACCAACCCATTTAAGTTCAAATCCATTTGCTACAGCAACCACCAGATTCCACCATCAAAACCAATAATCCGACAAACCCTTGTTCTCTGCCAAATTTACCCATCCAGCTTCACTTTGAACTTGTAGAGAAATCTACTCTTTCTGTAGCATCAGATCCCCTTTTTTGCCTTCGAGAATGAGTCTTCAATCCCTAAAATCACCAAGCTCAGACCACCAATTGATCTGTGTCTTTTTCATCTCAATTCCTGTAAAATACTTAAACAGACCCTTACTGATTTCAATTACATCTCAGTTCCATTTTCCCTTTTCAATCTCAAGAGTAGCTTCAGCACACAGAAACCCTAGCTTCTGTTACCAGACCCATCTCGATCTCGTTCTGTAATTCTATATTTAACAGCACTAACTTGATCTCCCATCTGAAGCCTCGATTCTTCTCATCTGTTGATTTCAATAAAACCCACTTCAGTTCTTCTCAGTTACAGAACTATCTTCATATCTATAAGGTTCATCTGTAACAAACCCTAACAAATCCATCTTCCTGCTTCGAATTCAACTCCATGTTCTTCTCTGCTTCTCCATCTCAGATTCATCAATAAAACCCAACACCCTTGAAATCTCATCAATTTCACCAGCAGACTCATACCCTCATTCCAATTGCTTCCATCACAGGCTTCAAATCCGCTTCTATCTTCAATTTCTTCATCTGGTTTTAGCTAAAACAGCAACCTCAGCCGCATACTCCTTTGAGTTAGAAACCTAATGATTGAGAAATGAATTCTCTTCTGAATTCTAGGGTGTGGTAATGATAAGAAGTACCACAGGCACCCAGAACTCTGATAAGAGCTATCCATGTACTATTTGGCATGTCAGTTCTCAGAAAACCGACACTTCATTCTTCACTCCTTTTTGCGCAACATTAACCTGCTCCAAATATCGCATGTGAATCGATCTTTTTGCCATTTTCGCTTCAAATGAGTGATGTCTCCTTCTTTTGCTCCAAATTTCTCCGTTGCACCTAATAAACTCAAAAGCAAACATAAGGTACATAATTTACAAGAAACTCGCAAAGAAAGCATAAACAATAGATAAATATACACCTATCACTACTCTATCTCCTATTTGAGACAAAAGTCGTATAGCTATATAGACTTCGATTATACACATTTGATATTTCGAGTTGAGTTTAACTCGCTTACATATTTTTCGAAATATGTGTTGGTAAGCTTTCGCTTTAACCAAGTTCATCTTATATTCTTGACGAAAGTCAAAAGATGATCATGTGAAAATCGCCTTGTAACATCTTACATGATTTGTGTGAGATAGTCATTTGATGTAGACTCGAAATGTTTCGTATTGATAATTCGATCACCTGAAAATTGCTTCGAAGCTAATAGTTTGTTTGAGACAGCTATTATTGTCTTCTAAGAATGTTTTAATAATTGAAATGGGAGTTTAGAACAAATAACCATGATTGGATATAGCACAGTATGCGTACTTGTATGCCAATTGTTGCAAGATATTCCAAGTCCGGGAAACATGGTATGCATACCCGTATGCGTAATGATTGGTTTATGGAAGTCCGGGAACTTAGTATGCATACCGGTATGCGTATTGGCGTAAGTTTCAAGTTCCGGAATTCAACTGAGTTTTGGAAGGTATGCGTACCCGTTCGCATACTGGAAAACCCAAACTTGGTCCGACTACTTAGGTATGCGTACCCGTTCGCATACTTGAGTAGGTTATGTTCTAAAATCGGTTTGTTCATGAACTAATACATTTATATAATAAGGAATGCAATCTTTTGCAAACCGTGGCTATAATGTTCATGAATCGATTCGAGTGAATCAAAATCGATTTTGCTTCAATTGTGTCTTATATGCTTTTATGAGAATATAAACAATTGAACAACTCTAGAACTAGTTTCATTTGAGTCATTTGAACTAGTTATGGTTAAGATGAATAAGGTTGATATGAAAGTGTTTATATGGCTAACTTCGGTTAACTATTATTGAGCCAACAAGGTATACACGTTTAGGTACGGTTACTCATATCTAAATGAAGTCACTTTTCATTTGTGTGTAACAAGCTAAGTTCGATCTAACGGTTGAAAGATATTAGCTTGTGTCTAATCAGGTTTTCATCTAACGGTGAATATTGAATGCTTTGTTACCAAGGTAACATTGATTGCAAACCATGATTTAAAGACTATATAAAGGAGAACTCTAGCAACTGGGAAACCTAATCCCCACACCTCCTGTGTGATACTAGTTGCGTCTAAAGTCGATTCTCATTTAACCTTAGGTTTTCTCTAAAACCCTGTAGGTTAACGACTTAAAGACTTCATTGGGATTGTGAAGCCAGACCCAACTATTTCTCTGTAGTTGCGTGTTCTGATCTTGCTATTTTCTATCATGATTGAGTACTATCTTCTCTAAGATTTGCTCGAGATTTATTCTCCGATAGGCAAGATAAAAAGTAGTCACAAACATCTTCGTCTCATTGTTTGTGATTCCACAATATCTTGTTTCGCTACCGTACGATTAAGATTATTGTAAGGTGATTGATATTACTAGGCTTCTCTTCGGGAATATAAGTCCGGTGTATCAATTGGTTCATGTTCACCTTGATTTATCAAAAGACGGAACAAAAACTCTTAGGTATTTCTATGGGAGAAAGATTTATCTATTCAATAGACTTTTCTGTGTGAGACAGATTGGTTTATCAAGTCTTCGACTTTGGGTCGTAGCAACTCTTAGTTGTAGGTGAGATCAGCAAAGGGAATCAAGTGCGCAGAGTCCTGCTGGGATTCATAGGCATAAGGAACGCGACTGTACCTTGATTAGTGTGAGATTTGGTTAGGGCTCAACTACATTCCAGTCTGAAGTTAACTTGTAGTAGGCTAGTGTCTATAGCGGCTTAATACAGTGTGGTGTTCAAATCTGGACTAGGTCCCTGGGTTTTTCTACATTTGCGGTTTCCTCGTTAACAAAATTTCTGGTGTCTGTGTTATTTCTTTTCCACATTATATTTGTTTATATGATTGAAATATCACAGGTTGTGCGTAGTTCAATCAATTAGATGATCCAACCTTTGGTTGTTGATATAAATTAATTGACACTTGAACATTGGTCTTTGGTACCGTTCAAGTTGTTTCACATAATAATCAGGCTCACGGATTTCTATCTGTTTGATTTGCCGATTACATTGTGAAACAGAGATACAACTGTTGGATATATTTCCATTAATTGAGTCTGACTGTCTAGTTGATTCTCTTGGAATTATATTGGAGTTTTTCTAACATATTACTAAGCAAAATATTGGGTGTGGTTGTTAGACCCCCGTTTTTTAAATTGGTATCAGAGCAGGCAAACACGTTTAAAACCTTATAAGTCTGTGTTTGTAGCGATCTGACTCTATGGACATAACTGTTATCTCAGTTATCGTACCACCAGTCTTCGATGGCTCGAATCACTTATGGTGGAAAATTGCTATGCGTGTCTTTCTTCAAGCGCGTGATTTTCAATCATGGGTTTATGTAGTTAATGGTTATGATCCTCCAATGGTTACAGTAGATGGTGTTTCTATTGCAAAGGATATTGGTAGATATGAACCTAACGAGATTCTCACTGCAAAGCGAAATTCTGACAGTTTAAATGCTATCATTCATGCCATTACCCCAGATCTTCAGCACCATGTGACTACGTGCACTCGGTCTAAAAATACGTGGGATATCTTAGAAACTGTATTCGAAGGGATTACCTCTGAAAAGGAAGCTAGGCTTCAAAACCTGAATTCTGATTGGGAAAACCTTCGTATGGCTGATGAAGATTCATTTGATGAGTTTAATCACAAAGTGTCTGAAATTGTTAATGCATCTTTGCATTGGGTAAGACTATTCTTTAAAAGGACATCGTGATGAAAATTCTCAGATTGTTGCCAGCCAAATATGATTCTAAAAAACATGCCATCGTTGAAGGAAATAACCTTAATACTTTATCCATAAATACTCTGGTTGGGAAGTTAAAGATCTTTGATCATGAGCATACATCCAAATCTGGAAAGGTGTTGATGGTGGTTTTTAGTTCAGGGCTAAAATTGTAAAATCCTGTATTTAATACGCCATCATTCTGCAAAGAACATCGAGCCATTTAAAATTGATGAGTGCCCATGCCTCTTTACTTACATATGTATTGAGCAATTCAGTATATTTATATGAAATTTATCCAGAATGGTGCGTGTAGCAACAATCCCAAATACTGAGTATTTATTCTATGCCATGTTCCCCAGTTGAACTCTTAATACTGACATGACATGACAACTAATGCTCGCTCCCAGCCGAGTAGCATGAATCTCCCGAAGTTTCAGGATTAAGATGCGTGTGGAAGTACTCAATCAGAGGCACGCAAAGTTATGCTGCCCTTTGATATTAAATTAGTAATTTTTTGTATTAGTATGTAAAACTCACCAAAAAATGATTGATTTTGCAGTAACCCCGCAAAATTCAGCTCTTTAACCTAATTTTATCAATTTGCAAAAATTAGGTTTTTTGCGCCCTACGCGATATTTCGAACCCTATTGGTCGAAACTAATCCTAGATACACTAGGAAATTGATCCAACATGGAACTAGTAGGAGCAAGATCCTACCAAAATCAAAAAACAAGAAATAAAGAGGAACTGCGGCAAGAAAAAGCAGCAGCAAAGGGAGGCGTGGCCACGCCACTTGGCCGACCGATCTGCTCCAACAGGCGCCGCCCGTGGCCGATCGTCCACACTCCATGTTACCGCTTGCCGGCCCTCTTTCCCATCGACCAATCAGATCACTTTAAATGTGCCACATGAACTTTTAAATAAAGTTGGAAGTTGGTTGGTCGACACACCTAATTCCTTAAGGAATTTATATAGACTGCCCATGTCGGTCTTAAAACGATCATGGCCACACGTTTTGGCCAGTCGATTTATCAAACCTAGTCGCCTCCTAATATGGTTGGACAAGCGCCATCGTGTACACCGGTGGGACTACTAACATCTAGGATGATCGGCCTCCTTCCTACTCGCAAGCGGATCCACCAAACGCTTAGCCCAAAACAGTTGGTTGCGCGAGCTACAAAACCTTAATTTTATTAAGCGGCATTACATTACTGCCGCAAAACGATCTTGTCCGCCCAACTTCACCAGCTGAATTGATCGGCCTAGATTTGATCTCGATCAACGGGGAAGGTTCAAATATGCTCACCAGTGGCTCGGCTACAGTGCTGGCCGGTCAAACAACTCCCAGCGCGCCGCTAGCACCAAAAACCGTTAGCCCAAAATAGGTTGGCCACACGGCTTTTAAAACCTAAATTAAATCAACGGCAGCCATTAACTGCCGCAAATCATCTTGACCGCCCAACTTCGCCAGACGAATTGGCCGACCAAACTTCTATTCTAGGCGCCAAACAAGATGTGGCCATGACCATTGGGCGCCCCTCTTCCATGAGGAGCAATCGACCAACCCGCGGCCGCCCATATGGTTCCTAATGCGCGCCAAAAGATGGCTGGCCGCGCTCCTTATAAAAATCTTAAATAAATTAGCGGCAACCAATAACTGCCGCAAATCATCTCAGCCATCCAATTTGGCTAGCCAATTTAACCGGTCTAGATTTAACTTGGACCGACCAATAGGATGTCGAAATGGCTACCAGCCATCACTCTCCTATAGGGACCGACCGGCCTACTTTTGGCATGCATGAACAGCTCCTAGCAGCTTCCTGAAAGTGGTCGGTCACGCTCCTTTTAATACACTGGGTTCCGCGACCAACCAAGACAGGCTCTATACAACGATGCTTCACAGGCATCGATTATTTTGAGCTGCTTGATTAAAAGTGATGTTTTATATGCATCGAGTACACACGATATTTTATAAGTATCGGTTTCACAAATAACTTAGTTATTTAACATAATAGCGCCACATGTTATTCTTTGCGGCAAGTCTCATGACTTGGCTCACCATACATGATCACTCGCCGCCTGGCTTGCGCGTGATTAGTCAGAATGACTAGGTCTTGCAAACAAGACCCATTCAGCAACTTGCTGCATATTTTCCACGAAAATACTCGAGATATCAAACATGTCACAAACTGGGGGATGTTCATCAGGGTATTGGTCTGGCGGTTTACAGTGTACGGCGTGCAACACGCCCATTATGAGAAAGTGTCAGGAAAAGCGGACAGTTAGTGGCAGCAAAGAAGTAGTGGGTGTGTACCGACCCGTCTTCTCTCATTGAAAGACGTGGTTTTCGACATTTTCACACGATCCCGCTCCTCCATCACTCAACTACTCCCATTTCCTATGAGATCAGGGTGCGTTCAACTATGAATTGTATAAATAGGTTTCAACCTATTTCAACCAACAACAGAGTTTTGGTTAACAATACAGTATCCAGAAAACACCAAGAACTGATAGCTTACATTCCGCAAGCCAGTTCCATATTCTGATACAAGTCATAAAAATAGGCACACCTTTAGATTTAACCATTCTAATCTCAACACCTTCTTCGCTTCCCTCCCTAAGATCAACCCTTCTCCTTCACTTAGTGACCGAAGCAAGACTGGAACGACCATTTCTTGGTTTAGGCCAGGATTGTACAGATTGATCTCTCGAATCTAAAAGTACTCCCGTACAGTGCATTTGTTTAGGGTTTAGATTCATTTCTCATCAACACACCAAAATTTACCAAAACCAGCAGAATCAGTTTTTACCCCAAAACAAAATGATATTGCTTTCAAAGCACAAAGGAACACAAAATTACTTGACAAAAGTAAATGTGTTGGCAACTCTGTGGATGATCCTAGTGAGACTGATTCATCAGATGAAGATCTTGATAACTCAGTTTCCTTGATCATAAGACAGTTTAGAGATCTTCTTTTGAAGAGAAATAAACGGTTCGTCAGAGATAAGCCTAGATCATCAGTTAAACCTCATGACCGTGTTCCTCCTAAAAATAGGGATATGGTCGATGATGATGAGGAGGATATGCCTCAGTGCTTCAAGTGTAAAGGTTTTGGTCATTTTTCCAATGAGTGTCCAAATCGTAGAAAATACACTGGGAACAAAGGTCTTGCTGCAACTCTTGATGAAAAGTCTGATCACTATGATTTAAATGAAGATGAAAAATCAAGTGTTGCTCTCCTTGCTGAAAATATTTATTTTGATAATTGTAGCAATACTCACATCAATCTTGATATGTTTCCTGGAGAAACTTCTTCAACTATTTTAGAGGATAAAATGGATTTTTCTCTATCTACTGGAAATTCTTTTTCTAATGTTTTAGGTACCACAATTTTTCTAGCAGCTTGCTCCGCGATGGTGTCTGAACCGTCTCCCACACTGACATGTTCTTATTGTACTTTTACGGGTCATGAACTCTCTAAGTGTTACAAGTACGAACATAAAATAAGATATGTCAATAAACTTCAACAGAGAGCAAATCGATTAGGAAACAAGCTTAAACTAGTTCAGAAGTCATTTGAGGTATGTAAACTCAACTCTTCTCCGGAGAAGTTATAGTTTTCATGTGAGATGAAATATTGACTAAGGGGGAGTTATACATATTACCATAGTATTGTTGTCAAAGTTGTGATACAATTGGACTTTGATGCTGTGTAATAATACTATGACACTGTATAACAATAATTGAGAGCTACTGTTTTCTCATTGTTATACCTACGGATCTTCAACAACTATGATGCTGTTGAAAAGACGAGGGTACCCAAATATACCTCAATCTAAAACTTTTCCACCTATAAGTTCTTTCTCCGAAAGTGATTGTCTATGGACTGAGTCGAGACAATACAACTAATCGGTTCACACTTCATGTGATCGTCTATGGATACGAGATCGAGACAATACGACAACAAGATAACTTGTGTGATTGACTATGGATACAAGATCGAGACAATACAACAACGAAGTATGATTACTTGATAAAAGGTTCAGACTTAACCAAACACAATAGGATTGCTATCAAGTAATTAGGAATTAACGTTTGTGTATTTTACTTCTAATTATAATAAAACAATTATAATTGCGGAAATAGAAAAGTAAAAGACACAGCAAGATTTTGTTAACAAGGAAACCGCAAATGCAGAAAAACCCCGGGACCTTGTCCAGAATTGAATACTCTCAGAATTAAGCCGCTATACAAAATCTAAACCAACTTCGTATAGTTGAGACCAAGCAACTAAACCTATAGTTCACCTAGTTCCCTCAGTATCCCTGCACCTCCAACTTGTAATAAGTCACGCACTTGGAACAATTTCTTTGGTTCGTATTCCAAATAGTAAAGGAACAATAAATCTATTCGGTAACAACTCTTTTCAAACAAGTGATATGAGTTTGACAAAAGGCTCTTCCGTTTATCCCAATAAACTCCTTTGTCGGGTTCTTAGATCAATCTCTTCAACAACTACCAAAGTAATTGTTTAGACTATGCAATCAATACTATTAATCACAAAGAAGTGTATTGATGCCGATCTACTCAACTAATCAATCAAGGTTATCACAAAGATAAACCGATTATAGGTTGATCCCTCCAGCCGATCAATTTTTGTGCACACCAAAGATTATGAACTCAAATAAGAAATCTTTTTTGTCTTCAAATCTTCTTAGATCTTCAATAAACACCTGCACACAAACAACTTGAATCTCTTGTGATCAATCACACACAAAATGGAGTCTGTTAACGATGGATTATCACAAGACGTCTTTAGATCTACAAACAGTTCTAAAGATCCCCGTCGATACTTCGATCT
>JAJJMB010017794.1:0-20671 GCA_023531105.1 Papaver atlanticum | reverse complement strand
TCTCCCTGTATATAGAGGATATAATATCCATGTAACGATATAACTCTTATCAATAGAATTCTTCTCTTTTTCTTCCTCTTTCCTTTCCCTATTATTCTACTGCAAAACCAATATGATATATAAAAAGTGGGTGACACTAATAAAATTTTCTATTTTCCACTATCCAAAATTGAGTTTGCTACGTGGTTGGGAAAATTAACGAGTTTATCTAGTCTCAGTGAACTTGCTCTTACCGTCAGCCTACTTACACAATTCACTTGGAAGGGTGAGCATGGGTCGGTATGAACCAGTTTTTACCTCATCTACATCCAACCAAATTAATTACTCGTTTCAAATTTGGCATCCGTATCAATCCTGCATCTGAATTTGCGTCCGATGGATGCACCGACGGACGTATTGGATGGGTATAAAAGTAACAGAGAAATGTACTAACTTCATAGAAGTTTGATAAAAGATGTACTAACAGGTCTAGATATCCAACGGGCTTCAAGGTTACATACGGACCCAATCCGTAACATCCCATTAGCGAATGGTCCCGATAGCCACCCACAAAAATAGAACGATGTTTTGAGGACTATCCCAAAAAGGTGGGGGACTACTTTGTTATATGAATGTCCACCCTAAATTTTAAGGGGTGTCCTAAAATATTAGGGAAGCCTAATCTGCCCTTATCCTAATTAAGGTTATAACTAATCCTAATAACGCACTAATTTAACCACTACCCACTAATCTAACCCCTAAATTAAAACCTAAAATCAGTTTCAAAACCCTTATTTTTTATTTTATTCTTCTTCTTCATCTTCCTCTTCTTCTTCTCTTCTCCTCTTCTTCGTATACATCGTCGATTCGAAAAAAATTCATCATCGATTAATCAATTTTCATAAACAATGCGTTCTAAGCAGACACCAAGAATTCCAGGATTGAGTCCGGGTCTGGCTAATATAGCGAATCTCCCAAATAAATTTGAAGTTGATAAACAACTTCAAGCAAAGTTGGGAGACGAAATCAAGCATGCAACATCAACCAAGAAGTCCGATTCGATTAAAATGAAAATCCGCAGGTAATTTCCTTCATACCCATTCCTTTGAATCGTTTTTTGTTGAAGAAATCTATTAGAAATCATTAAAAACCACTGAAAATGAAAGTTACAGTAGAGTTTTCGGCTAGGAGAAATTTTGAAAACCCTAGATTTTGGTAACCGAACTCTCAATATGAAGAAAAGTTCGGCAAATTAGGACTTTTTAGGTAACCGAACAGTTCGGCAAATTGAACAGTTCGGTTACCTGGCAAAAAAAAAAACCCTAACCAAACTCCTATTTTATATGAAAATTTTGAGTTCGGTTTAGTCGATAAATTTATATAGGTAACCGAACTTTGATAAAATATAGTTCGGTTACTTCGCAATTTCATGTGGTAACCGAACTTTGCTAAAATATAGTTCGGTTACTTCGCAGTTTCTATGTGGTAACCGAACTTTGATAAAATATAGTTCGGTTACTTCGCACTTTCTCTGTGGTAACCGAACTTTGATCTGTTAACACCAAACTTGTAGTTCGATGACTTCGCAACTTATACCAGATAACCGAACTTTAGTCTGTTAACATTTTGTGTTTGATGTAATCCCATGTTCAATTTTATTTGATAAGACAATATTCTGTTTAGCTAATAATGTGGTTTTCATTTATTAGGAACAAAGGAAAAAAATCTAATCCCCACATAGCCGAAGATTTGAGAACTCCCACCCCTCGCGGTAGAATACATTTGGATTTCCGAAACCGTGGTACTAAAAATGCGAAACATGGAGGGGGATCATTCCAGGAAGTCAATCAAGAGGTGATGGAGAATACAATTGATAATGTTATTGAAGAAGAGAATGATGATGAAGAAGAGCAAGGAAATGAAGACCAAGGAAATGAAGAAGTTGACCAACAAAGAGAACACGTTGAAAATGTAGAGGAAGAAGAACAAGGACCGGGCAAAGAAGGAGAAGGACAAGAGGAAGAGGATGAAGAGAAAGAAGATGATGGAGAGGAGGAAGAGGGGGAAGAGGAAGAAGACCAAGAAATTGTTCCTGTTAAAGAGAAAAAGAAGCCGAAGCCTCCTTATGATAGATACTCACACATTCCCCCTGATAATTTGTGTTTGCCACCAGTGAACCAAACCTATGGTACTCCAAATGATGGAGGGGCCACATTGTTTGGCTACAAACACTCATGGGCTGCGAAGATCTATGCGACAAAGGTATTCTTTAAGTTCATTCTTAACTATTAAAATGTTCTTTTTTTGGGACATGTTTCGTCAAGTATTAATAGTGTTATGTTATTTTCGTAGGATCATAATGATGCGGTTCGTCTTATTCGTCGTCAAAAAGCGTCCAAATGAGATCTTTCTTTGGAGTGTGACGAGTTTCAAGCGAAGGTTAAAGAGTGTATGTTATGGAGAGCTATTGAGTACGCACATGTGGATTTTGACGTTGTTGTTGTATCCGCATTTTTCAAGAGGTATTATCCCGAGACATATACAATGCATCTTCCATTTGGCGAGATGGGAATTACTCCCGATGATTACTCGAGAATCACCGGCTTACCAGTGGAAAGTAAATGTCTTCGAGAAGGCTACAACCCCTCGATGCGTTATGAAGCTCTTGAATAATTGGCTCTAAAATGTCTAGGATGGGATGCAAGAAAGGCTCAATGTGAGTTTCGACGTTCTGTGAGGTCCCCTAAACGTGGCGATGAGTATAATCCAAGAGAGGTAAATGGAGCCTTGAATAAGATGTTGAAGAAATTCAAGATGGTAAAGTTTAAGGAAGCATTTGGAGGGACAAGAAAGAAGGTGGAGAAAGGAAAGTTGGTGATGGACCAGGAGACCCTTAGGCATCATGTCACCGCTTATTGGTTATATCAGCTAGGAACCGTCATTTTCCCCGACACTTCTGGAAATAGGGTGGATGCACATTATCTACAGCTTTTGGTTAATCTCGATGAGATTAACAAATACTCTTGGGCCACTGGGGTTCTTTCTTTTGTTCTAGGAGAGATGAGCAAAGGGTCGAGGATTAAGACAAATCAAATTGGAGGTTATTTAACTCTTATTCAGGTAACTTTCTACATTGTTAGTTAGCAAATTATTCCCCAAAATTTTCTGCTTCCAAATCAATTTTCATGTATATGGTTAATATTTTCGTATTTTCGCATAGGTTTGGATTTATGACCACTTCCCTTCATTGGGATTGGCTAGGGAAAAGACACATTATCCCTATGATGAACCTACAGCAGGAAAATGGTTGTTGTTGGACGCACAAAAGAAGTCTAAAGAAGATCAGTTGACTTCGTTGAGGGAGAAATTGGATAAACTTACGGTGAACGATGTGGTATTTCACCCATATGCCGTACCCGATGATGTCTCTTTAGATGAAGAAGATCTGAATGTTTTCTCTACCGTCTCGGCTTACTATGGACCAATTTGGTATCCTAATGGCTACGCAATATATAATCCAAGGAGAATACTAAGACAACTTTGTTGTGTCCAAATGGATCCC
The DNA here is from genome assembly GCA_023531105.1 of Papaver atlanticum. Taxonomy (NCBI): domain Eukaryota; kingdom Viridiplantae; phylum Streptophyta; class Magnoliopsida; order Ranunculales; family Papaveraceae; genus Papaver; species Papaver atlanticum. Next base: position 17,130 of record JAJJMB010017794.1, on the reverse strand, counting down.
GACGTGGAGAATGAAAATTTCAATTTGGTGGTTCAAGGAACAACGAACACCGAGAAATATTTTGTTCCAAAACATGAACCAACTCCTACGGTAGGACATTGGAATGCACTTCGTAACTACTACTTACCTTAGGTGATTGTGTACCTTGTGATGGAGATGTAAATGCATGTGATGAATATTATATGGTGTTTTATCAAGAAATTAGTCATCCTTTTGTGATAAATAGAGAACAACAAGCTAAGACTGATAAGGCGAAGGGAAGGCAAAGGAGATGGAGGCTAAGAGAGGTCAGAACGAGATGCTTATTTGTGGAGAAGAAGCAAAAATGTTATGGGATAATGTGGTAAGAAAATGTCTTCTCTTATACTTCCTTGTTGTTTGAAAGTATTGAAAATATATTTACTTATGATTTAAATTGGAATCAGGTGAAGAAGGGTACGAAATTGTTGAAGAAATGGATGGCTAAAATCCGCAGTGGAGAGCCGATGTCGACTAAGGAACAAATCTACTACTACGGCGAGTGGGAGGGTCTTATAACTAAAAGAATGGAGCCAAGTAGGTCTAAGCAATTGAAGAGGGGTCGACAACAAGGAGAATGTTCAAGTCGCGCCGTGGAGGAAACCGGTCGAGTAGATGAAACCCCAAGTGATGAGGAAGTTCAACCTAAAACTCGTGATAAACAAGGAAGTGGTAAAAGGGTTCGTCGTGGTGGTCGTTAGTGATTTCGTATGGTTTTAGTTTAAAAAAACATCTTCATTAAGGATTTCGTATGGTTTAATTTCGTATGTTTGTGTGTATAACAACTTTTATATTTGTTTTAGAACCTTGTTTGTGTTTTTAATTTTAATTGGGTTTGTGTTTTCAATATTATATGGAAGAAATTTTGAATACAGGATGTATTTCGGCAACCTGAAATTTAAAGTTCGGTTAGCTGTTACTAATTAATGGTCACCGAACTGTATTTTCGGCGAACAGCTAAATCCTACCAGGTTGCCGAAGACAGAGTTCGGTTACCTCGCAACATTTTCACTGGTTTCCGAACTCTTCTGTGAAGACAGAAATAAAACAGCTAAATCCTACCAGTTTGTGACTGAGACTTCAGGTAAAAAGTTCGGTTACCTCAATTTTTACCTTGTTACCGAACTTTATAGTTCGGTTAGAAAAGTATAATATCACTGGTTACCGAACCTGGAGACTCAAAATTTGGCTTTTGCACAAGTTGGAAAAGTCATTCTCTGAGCCTTCAAATAAAAGTTCGGTTACCTCACTATTTACCATGTTTACCTAATTTTGTATTTTGGTTGGCTTCCAAATATTTATTTTCTAACCTAACTTTGAATTTTAAAATTTCAATGTTCTATATCTGACACAAAACAGGTGTTCGGCAACCTGGATAATCATATGTGCTTACCGAACTATTATCTGTCAACTCAATAAAATACTAACATTAACTCGATAATGAATACCACACTTCAAAAAACATAGTATTAGATTGATAAGCATACTTAGTTCCATTACATGTGTCATTTAATCATCCTCAAGTGAAATTTGAGCTTCATGTACAATTTCGTCTGATTTCTCCAAAGCTTTCCACATCTCCATGTTATGCTCATACATAATACACCAACCCAACATTATATCGGAGTTAAATGCAAGCCAATAAGAGTTTACGGATATTGGAGGCAGTGGACAATCGGGTTTTAAACGAAGGCCTATAAAGTGGTTGTTGTTAGTCAATGCCATCACACATCTCCTTTGTTTGAGTTGCTCGACACATACGGTTGTTTTCGGGGTGAAGGTGAAACTATCATACTTTGAGAAATAATGAACCACACAATTAAATGCCTCGGCGATTAAGTGTCCACATATCAGTATGCTCATCCAATAATCCGTTGTGATCGGATGGCCCCCATGAAGACGATGTTTATACTTATTTAGTTTGGACAACAACCTTTGCCTTATATGAATGATTGCACACCCATTATTTAGCTTGGCACCTTCGATTAAAGGCCCAAGTTGTTGATTGACAACATGAAAACCACAATTACCATCCGGAGGAATGTCGTTGGTGGATATAACGTATTCTCTAATGTATAGAGGTATCTCATTCAAATAGTCTTTATTTGGAGCCTCAAGCTTCACATATAGGGAAGATGGTTGGATAGGGAAAATTGGAGACTTAAGCTTCACGTCGTCGGAACATGGTTGGCTTGGTTGTGATGGACACATTGTACCTTTTTTCTTCAAATCTCGCTCACTTGTTTCGCCTTTCTCCTCAATACTCCTACCCCGTTTCTTCGTTTGCTCCAAGTACATTGTCGCGGTATACCCATGGGCCGAAGGATCTCTAGTAAATGGGGTTTGCTCACTTGTCTTCTTATGTAACACCTTTGCATATTCTCTTAGTTGTTTTTTAGTTTCTTTTTTGCTTGGCCTACCTTTGCGTTTGCCTTTTGACGGTTCATAAACATTCTCTGAAGTTTGTGGATATATGATTTTCCTCATGTCATCCCAAAATATTTGTTTTTGGAGCTTGTTCATGCCAAGATACATCTCTAGTACGGTTCTACCCATTTCGTTATCACCAAACTCCTCTCCGGCTTCTTCTCCCTTTGGAAGAGGGATGAAACTTAGATGATTCCAATATGGATCAATGTCGCTTAAGGGATTACGCCATGCTCGTAGTTGGTTATCATATGGAGACAAGGGAGTCCCATAGAATTCTTCATGTTACATACACACACCTCATCCCTCTTGGTTTCCCACTTATCAATCAACTCGACTTCTATAATCAACAACTTCATACATTGGCGAGATACGTTGTAATGGATTCCCTTGAACAATGGGTGGTCGGCATATTTTCCGGTCGTTTTGAATATACGGCTTTTTTGGAACTTCTCTTTAATTCTATCAATGTCGCGCTTGAAGTAATTCTCCATAGCATTCCACACGGTTACGAAATTATCAACACATCCAAAGAGATTCTTCTTCAACCGATGGTGAGCCGACTCTACTAAACTTGTCGCTTGATTTACCAAGTGTTTATATTGGTTGGTATAGGCATAAACAAACCTCTCTTTGTGTGGTTCCAACCATTGGCGAAGAACATACGATACAACACCGGGATAATCGGGAGTATCCCAATGGGCGATAAAATCCGCAAGATTTAGATGATACTCTTCCTCGGTAAGAGACCAACACAATGATTCCCATTCACCGTTGAAAGCAACCCATTTAGCGTAATTTAGATCGTATTGTTTTTCAACTTCCTCTTTTGCATCCGCTCTTTCATGTTCCGGTAGCATCTTAATCTCTTCATATCCTTTTTTATTGGGTGGACAAATTATTGGCGTGCACCTATTTATCAAATTACACCATATATGGAACGTACAAAGCATATTGTGTGCTAATGGAAACACTACCTCTATTGCATTCATCAATGCGACTTCATTGTCGGTGACTATAACCCCGGGAATATCATCACCTCGGAAGATTGCCTTAACTTGTTGTAGTGCCCAAATGTAACTAGGTTCTTGCTCGTCCCTTAAGAAACAAAACGCCACGGTAAACGGTGACTGCGTCGAAGTACGCCCAACAATATTCAACAATGGCATCTCGTACTTGTTCGTCTTATAAGTACAATCCATTATGAGAACTTCATGAAAGCATTGAGCCAATTGAACACTCGTTGGATGCGCAATGAAGAGTTGTGTTATCTCTCCGTCCGAATCCACATCCTTTTGAACCGCGTAGTCTTTCTCTTTGGCAAAAAAAAACAATTGTTGCATCACTTGTCTATCTCTCCATTCCTTCTTTCTAATTGTCACAATTGCATTACAAACGGTGGACAAAGATGTGTGGTTATCCTTGTTATCCTCCTTTAGTATTTGGAGCATTTGAATCGGTGAAAGACCCATTTTCCTCATTTTAGCTACCTTGTCCATCTCTTCAGGAGTTAGCTTGGCCGCCATGAAATGTCCTTCAAGATGCTCCGGACGAGGGTGGTTATGACAACCTTCCATAACCTTGTAGAGAACCCATCCACCCAATTCTTCGTTGTAATTAAATGCAAGCTTGAATGGGCATTTAATCTTCTTTGAGAAAGTTTTGTTCTTCCTATTTGTCTTTCCTTTATAAACATAACCCTTCCTCCTGTGGCTTTTATCGGGATCACCGCTTCTCTCACAAACCATTTCAAAGCGGGTTTTGCTTTCTCTCCCATTCAATACTAATACGCACATGTATTTTAGTGCATGTTGTCTAGCCCAACTCTTTGCCTCTAAAGGACTTTTGAATACCAAGTCATTCATGTAGTGATGGGATGTGTCATCGTACAAAATATCAACAGGGGTAGGTTGATTTTCCAATGGTTCTATTGGATCAGATGCAACCTACGAGTAATAGCACAACGTCAATACCAACTAAAAATAAGAAATACCTAAATTTTCGGCAATGTAAAAATAAAAACGATCCTGCCGAACAAAAAGTTCGGTTATGAAAAAAAAATTGCGATCTTGCCGAACTTGTTCTTTGGAATTTTCTATGGTATAGTTCGGCAACATAATTACTACTATCGACTAAACCGAACTGCAAAGTTCGGTTACCTATTCAATGAACGTGATTTGCGAGCTTGCCGAACATAAACTTCGGTAACAAAGGGACTAAACTCGACTAAACCGAACTATTAACTGTATACTCTATAAAATTAGTTCGGCAACGTTTTCTGGAAAAAGATAACCGAACTCTCAAAAACATCCTTTAAAACAGAGTTCGGTTACCCGTGTATGCTAAAATGAGTAACCGAACTGCACATACAGGAGAGTTCGGCTACCTGTTCTGCAGGATTGCTAACCGAACTACTTTGACCTAGACGAAATTTCTTCCTGAAATTTTCGATTTGGCCAAATTTTTGCATAATTCAAGCTACATTAACTAAATTTGAGACATACCTGAGTACCCATAACTTCATCTTCTAGTTGTGGCTAATAAAATTCATCATTTGGGTCGTTAGGTTGAGTTTGGGGTAAATAGCTTTCATCATCTAACAAATAACTCATATCCGGATCACTAGAAATATTGACAAATATATTAAGAGATGAAGGAGGTTCTGATTCTGAGGAGGAGGTATCATCACATGAATCACTCATATCATATTTACTAAACTCAAAATAAGATTTTGAGGGTTCTTCACTCTTTTTCTTCATCTTTTCTTCTTCTTCTTCTTCTTCTTCTTCTTCTTCTTCTCATTCTAACAAAACTATCATATTAATAACTCACTAATCACTAACTAATCAGTAATTAATCATTACACTAACACTAACTAATCAATAAACTAACTTTAATTACCAAGGGTAAATTTGGTATTAAAAAAAATTAGATAAGGGGTGACCCAAAATTACTTCAAATATCCACCCAAAATAGAAGAGTAGTCCCCCACCTATTTGGAGTAGTCCCCAAAACATCGTTCCAAAAATACGCGTCCGGTCAAATCCGCCGAATCTGGGCCAAATGCACACCATTGGAAACATGATAGGAGGAGTTTCTTATGAGAGTGGAGATTCGACCTCAACCAGTTGGTACATATGTTTGGGCTAATTATTCTCATCCTCCTCCTCTAAAGTTCTCATTTTCTCTCTATGGATATTTATTGCTGGTAGGATTTTGGTCTCCATTCTCTCATACTCCCACAACCAGAAGATGATATTGATATCTTAGAGGTACACTTTCTACTGATCTATATCTTCTTCGATCTTTATTTTCTACTATCTTTTATTTTATTACTTGTGTTGATTTAAATTGTTCATAACAATTTTACATCCTAAATATAATTCTGTTCCAAATTAGCATTTAGGGTTTTGAAGAGATGATTCTTCAAAGTAAACACATTGTAGCTACTCTTTAACAATCGAATATTCTACTGATTTTAGGGTTTAGGGTTTAGAAGAGAAGCAGTAGTTCAATTGGGAAATCTTCTGATTATATTATTGATTTTAGGGTTTCTTCATAAATAACTCAAAAACAGTGTGACTCCCCCTAATTTCATGTTCATCCCTAATTTTATACAGAATTATTTGTAACTCAGAAGCTACTGGTGGGACAAGACAATATGAGTGAGGTAGAGGATAGGATTAGCAACTTGCCGGCTTCACTTCTTCATCATGTCTTCTCTTTTGTTGGTACTCGCGATGCTGCTCGGACTAGTGTATTATCTAAACGATGGAAATACGTTTGGAGATCTATCCCTATCCTTCGATTTCAGTGCCAGAATTCCTCTCAAACCGACAAATTTATGGATTTTGTTGATAGGACGTTGGAGTTGCACGGTGAGTCAAACATACAGGAGTTCTCTCTCAAGTCTACGGTGCTCTTGAATGAATCTCGGATTATAAAATGGATGACCACTCTAATAAGTCACAACGTTGAAGTACTCAGTCTCAGGTTGAACCAAAGAGACCTAGTTTTGATGCCGTCATCTCTCTATTCTTGTGATTCACTAATTAGTTTGGTGCTATATAGCCCTGGTATCTGTTTTCCTAAATATATGTCTTTCCCAAGACTAAAAACTCTTATGCTTTCTGGAGTAGAATTTAGAGATGAGTGCTGGAATGAGCAACTCTTTTCCAATTGCCCTGTACTTGAGTTGTTGATTTTGGGAGACTGCACCTTGTCAGATATGAAGAGTTTCTGTGTTTGAAATTCTTCACTGAAAGTCTTAACGATAATTAACCCGGATGAAGAGGCAGACAGTTTTAATAACTGTTCTCTCAAAATTCATGCACCAAATCTAGAGGATTTTACCTACATAGGCAGGGTTCCAAAGGATTATGTTATATCTAGCTTCCCAAAACTACTTAAAGCATATATTGACTTTTTATTTGAAGAAGATGGTGCCATGTGGGAGCAACAGATAGAGGATGTTGCAGTTGTACCTAAGTTTCTTCGAGCACTTGCATGTGTGATGTTTCTGACAGTTTCTGATCGAACCTTACAGGTATTAGTTCTTTCTTACTGCTATCTTTTGTAAGTTTATGTTTGTGTTGTTGTATGGCGAACCGGACTCATTGAAGCTGATATATTTTTGTTCTTAGGTTCTCTCTGTTGCAGACAATTTATCTTCATTTCATAATTTGTTCCACTTGGGCCTGACTGAGAAAGTAACCTCTGATAAAAACAGCACCTAATCTGATGTCGCTCAACTTTAGATGGGATGGGCAGATATTTCGAGTCTTCCTAGAGCTTCAGCAAGTTGTGTGTTCAAGTTCTCCCCTCAGCAGGGTTAAACAGGTCAGTTGTTTTTTACAGTTCATAATTTGAAATATTTAAATTCTAGAATCATCTTTGTTTTATATCTAATTGTGCAAGTTAGGCGCCCTTATCCGAAGATGCCAGATAATGGGTTGTTTTTCGTGTTTTGCTAAAGTTAGAGCATTGATGAATGATTTCACAGTTTTCACTGCCACAATCTATCGATTTGAATAATCGTGTGACAAAGATTATTCATGCTAATTATCGATTTGAAAGGTTTACATTTTAGCTATATATTCAAGCTTGTGCATGCTTCTTATGGTTTGATCCTCTATACAGTTGTAAAAATTCAAATAGTATATTTGCGATTTCCGGCAAACTGGTTCACAGTTGCCAAGGTTCTTCAGTTACCTGTGCGTTTCAGTACACATAACTGCTATCCCAGCTTTGTTTTACTTAAATATCTTGCCTTAAGGTCCAACATACAAATTGGAACAAATTCTTTGAAGCTCTACTTTCATCGGAAACATTTGGGAAAGTGGAGAAGTTTACATTTTTTTCTTGAAACAAGAGTTCTCTATCCTCTTACGTTACATAATATTCCGATCTTCTTACGAAACTTCAGACTTGTAGTAGACATCAAAGTACGAAGAGTATAGTTTAGCGAAGTAGGTTATGTCCTTAAAATGCCACTAAAGCAAGAGTTTCACTGGCCAAAAGACCACTATAATGAATACACCTCAAGGGAAACTGCTGATTAGCCTGATTTGATATATGAACCCTTAGTATCATATAACTCTGAATTCTTTCTTCATTTTGTTTGTGATGGATTCTGTGTCTTTATCATGTTATCACATATGCGTAATTTCAAAATGCTCTGGTCACATTAATACTATTTTAGCTAGGATTAATGCATTTATACTTCTTTATGGCTTATGGGTATTAGTCTTCTACCTTTCTTTAGGCAATGACTTGAGGTGGGAATGTATTGTATGTTTAGCACAGGTGCAGCTACTGAAGGGCCCATCACTACCTGATGTTCAAATAAAACACATAAAGCTTTTGATCAATAGCCAACTTGTTGATTCTACATCAGGTTTGTTTTCCATTCTTAGGGGCGGCAGGTTATCACAAAGTAATTGGAGAGGTGGACATTATAGTATTTGTGTTTTTGAATTTGGGGAAATGAAATTATGAAAAATTTCAAATAATGGGAGGTGGCTCCGCTGCTGTTTGTGTTTGACAAAGGTGCAAGACGTACTTCCACGTAGAATTTTTGTGGCGTACAGAAGCTTACAAAGATTTAGTAAACAAACAAGTCACTAACGCAGAATAAAGAGTGAAAATAGGTGCCGAAAGCATTCATTTTCAGTCTTTTAAATGTATTTCTCTGCCTGCACTTCATATTTGAATGCTTCTTCTTATGGTTTGAACTTCTTATGTTTCCCCAGCTTTGTTTGGCTTAAATTTCATGTCTTGTTAGTGACATTTCGTACAATGATCGAAGCAATGAAGAAAATGGGTAGAAAAACACATATGCCTCTCGAGCGCACCAGTATAAACAAACTAAATGGCCCAAAAGCACAAGTGAGCTCACCTTTGTTTTCATCCTCAAAATTTGCCTGTTCCTCAATGGCAAACAAGACATACGACCCTCCAATTCAATTTTGTCCTTATTCTCATCATTAGCCACTTTTCATGCATCATTTATTCTGTCCATTCCAAATTCTGCATTTTTCTCGTTACCCACCTTGGTGATGCTTAATCACAGTGGTGTCTATACACATCATGTAATAGGTTGTTTGATGATGATATATATACAAGCTTAAAAATTTCTTAGAAAACAAATTTTTTTATCCAAATTTTTACAAATTCAAATGTGCATATTGGGCTTGGTAAAGTTTAAAACATTTTGATGTTTCCCCCACCACCAAAACTTACAAATCCTTTTCTTCCATCAATTTGTTCTGGCAAGTTAAATTACGCAACAGACCAGAAGATGCATGACCACTAAAAGACACTACAATATTTGCAAGTCTGCACGATATATAGTTGACAAACATCTCAATGCGTACAAGAATGCGTCCATATTCAAATTAGATCATTGATCACCCAAAGATCGTGCGTGCCTCTTGTGTTATACATTGAGTTAGTGGTACACAACTGACTAACATACCTCCCAAGTGGATATTATTTAATTGATTATTATGCATTATTAAGAGAAGAAACGTAATCAAAGTGTTACACTATATAATTGGGTTCAGAAGCCTCTCTTTTCATCATAATCTCTACAAACAACAACTTGTTAGGTATTCTTTCTTTCTTCCTTGCCTTCACCACTCAATCAACATGGCAAGGATCTCAGCATGTCTGGTTCATGCTTTAACCTTATTTGTTCTAATCAGTGTTGCACTAGCTGAATACGAGCCTTATACGACCAACTACAAGGAAACTCCATACAAGAAACCAGTTGTAGAGGTTACTGCTGATGTATATCTTCCAGATGTTACTCCTAAATATGTCTACTCATCTCCACCACCACCGGCTTACGTCGCTCCCAAATACGAAGCACCAAAGTATACTCCTAAATACGTCTACGCATCTCCACCACCACCAGCTTATGTCGCCCCCAAATACGAAGCACCAAAGTATACTCCTAAATACGTATACGCATCTCCACCACCACCGGCTTACGTCGCCCCCAAATATGAAGCACCGAAGTACACTCCTAAATACGTCTACGCTTCTCCACCACCACCGGCTTACGTCGCCCCCAAATACGAAGCACCCAAGTACGAAGCACCAAAGTATACTCCTAAATACGAAGCACCAAAGTATACTCCTAAATACGTATACGCATCTCCACCACCACCATCTTACGTCGCCCCCAAATATGAAGCACCGAAGTATACTCCTAAATACGTCTACGCTTCTCCACCACCACCGGCTTACGTCGCCCCCAAATACGAAGCACCAAAGTATACTCCTAAATACGAAGCACCAAAGTATACCCCTAAATACGAAGCACCCAAGTACGAAACACCAGTGTACACCCCTAAGTACGTCTACGCATCTCCACCACCACCGGCTTACGTCGCTCCCAAGTACGAAGCACCAGTGTACACCCCAAAGTACGTCTACGCATCTCCACCACCACCGGCTTACGTCGCTCCCAAGTACGAAGCACCAAAGTACACCCCTAAGTACGTCTACGCATCTCCACCACCACCGGCTTACGTCGCTCCCAAGTACGAGGAACCAGTGTACACCCCTAAGTACGTCTACGCATCTCCACCACCACCGGCTTATGTCGCTCCCAAGTACGAAGCACCAAAGTACACCCCTAAATACGTCTACGCATCTCCACCACCACCAGCTTACGTCGCTCCCAAATACGAAGCACCAAAGTATACTCCTAAATATGCCTACCCATCTCCACCACCACCATCTTACGTCGCTCCTTATTACTAAAAATCTTAGTGCTTATCTAAAAGATTTTTCTACTGTCCCCTCTAAAAACACCATGTTCCTGGCTAACAAAATTCATTCAGTGTTACACCGTTTGTAACGTATGTACCTGACATCCCCTCATTCACGAAACTGTTATTTGATTTTTATTGTGAGTTTCAATTACGTTTATTTCTGCAATTCACAGCCGAACGCAATTTTTATAGGTTGCAGATACATGTTCACTAATGTAATTTCATTCCCTTTTTGTTTTTCCTTTTCTACGTTATGATGCAATACAAATCCGATATATGTGGTTGTACATTATTGGGGTCTTCAGTGTAATAAATTTGTTTGCTGTCTTTTAAATTATAATACATTTGCATTCTAATATCTCCAACTACCTTACTCATCACATATTTTCTTTGGTGTGATTCCATATTCAGTGCGCTATTGCTGCAGTCCATCAACGAATACCCATCATTGGCTAAACTCGTATCGCCTACCTCTGATGAAATGCAACAATGTAGGAAAAATCTTTTTGCTTGGAAAACTTAGCTCTAACGAGCATGTAATCGGTTTTACTTTCTAATTAATATATTTCCCCTTTTATCCAAAACAAATAAATAAAAATAATCCAAAAATATTAACTAAAGAAACCCTCGCGGGATGGGCTAACAATGGAATAAGTAGATGAGCAAAATGGATATGCAAACTCTTGGATTTAACAATTTGCCCATCCCATCTAAAGTTGAGTCGGCTTAATTTGGGACAAGCGATTGGTTAGAACGACCTAAACTTCCCAAATAAACTTATTTTATATTTAAGAAAGTTAGTTTAGTGAGTTAGGTTAGTTATTTAATCGTATTGTACTTATTTATATTTTCCTTTTAGAAAATGATCCTATTGTTGAAGGGTCCATGCCCATGGATGTGCGGTCCAAAAACAGAAATCTTTTGGTTTTCCTTTCTCCATGTATATAGAGGATATAATATCTATGTAACGATATAACTTTTATCAATAGAATTCATCTCTTTCTCTGCCTCTTTCCTTTCCCTATTATTCTACTGCAAAACATTATCATGCACGATGCTATACCGCAGAGCTAGATTGGATTGGTAGATTTTTTTTTCTACATGGACGATTTACATCAACGAAGTTTTGTAATTAACATCAAGCTAATGTTAAAATCGCTGGAATCAAATCAGATAAGTTGGATCTGTTTTGTCCCATATATATATTTTTTTTTTTTCCTCCTTTTCCTTATTTTTGATTTTATTTTTTGAATCTGCCCTGTTTTGTGATTTCAATGTTGGGCATATTAAATCTGCGGTGAAAATTGATTTAATCAGGAATTAGGGATTCTTTTGATTAAAAATTTGTAATCAATAGTTATTTTGATGATTATTATTTTCGTATCGTACTGTGTATGTAGTAATCCGGAATTACGGTGATTAAACTTAATCGTATGTTATATGGGAGGTGCTTGCTGATCTAGATTTAGAAGATCGACGGAAAATGTTGGGAAGAAAACTTGTCTGTTCGCTTTCTTCTGTGATAGAAATCTTATGTCGATCCAACCCGAACCGGTCCGGCCGACCCGGTCTGGTCCGATCCAACTCCAACCGACCCGGTGCAGCTCGGTGCATCTCATTTTTGTCCTGTTCAGTTCAGTTTTGGTTTCGGGACGTGCGCGACTAAGTCTGTACCGGTTCTGCTTATATACGGTGGGAACCAAAAATGTGAGGTATGTAACTAAAGACCGAACAATCGTTGGGTTTATTTTATTTTTTTTAAAACATGCCTAGTTTTATTTTTCTTTGTCTTAAGATAAATCCATATCATATAAACAGTCAATTTAGATTATGATTGTTGATCTTGCTCATTAAGAATTTTGGTCTTGTTATTTTGTTCTCTTGAATATGATATTAGCTATAGTTGAATGGTGTCTCTTGTTCAATTGATTGTACAAACTCGATTCCAATGTATTTATTTGAATGTTCTGTGGGATATAATCCACTTGCTCGACTATTAAAGAGTCGGTAGTTTCAAAAGATACGTTGCAAATAAAGTCACATGTATCCCAATTTTTGTGGAAGAACCCACAAAAAGTGATATGAGTCAGAAAATTCCTATTTTTCTACTTCATCCATGATACTAGCGAACCAGCATATGTTGAAGTATAACAACAAGAGAACTATCTTTAGTAATCTTTTCAACCTAAAGTAAGTGGTTGACATGTGTAGTGAGATTCTCTTGGCCTGTTGAGATAAAGAAATTTCTCAAATTAAGCTAAATGTAGCAAAAAAATGAAAATGGAAAAAACCCCGAAGTAATGAGGGTTAGATGTACTGACTCATGTGAAGCATGTGAAAATGGACATATATATATAGTAATGACACCAAAGTACAGGTATCAACCGAACATTGGATCAAGCTAAGATGTAATTCTAGCTTGCATCAAAATAAAAGAGTTGGGAATGAATCTTGTTACTGGTATTGGTACAAGCAATGTAATGCAGGTCCCATAGTAACAATAGATTCCGTAGGAATATTTTAGACGTCAACTTTATTGGCAAGAAGAACTTAGCATAGCCATTTGATTTAAGTTGAACTAGACCCATTTTTTAGCATTTATGAAAAGTACATCATTATATATCACTAGACGGAAAAAATTCTTTACAACACTTGAGATATATCTGGATGAAAAGTATATTATCCCCCTTGAAATGTAACATATATTCACTCTAAAGTACTTGAGTTGAATCCCATTTTTGTTGCGTAATAAGGACACACCACTTATTAAATCTCCCAAGACTTACTGATAGTAGTTTTTCTCCCACTAGTTTAAGGAATGTACACTAGTTGTTGAAACTATTTCCTTATAATGTAACTATGAGAAATGGATCATCGAGCACAACACTGCTCAAAAATTTGTTTTTAAGATAGAACAAAGACGTCACATAATCTCTACATGTACCGAGAGATAATCACACCTTGTTAAATTCCAACCAAACCCATGCAAATGGATATCATGTGGAACCTCACAGTGGTGAGAATGTAATTGATTGCGTCATTATAGTCTCTAATATATTTGGAAGAAAATATATTTTAGAGAAACTAATGAGTCAACTAGTGAAATGTAAATTACTATAGTATTTGGATAATTGAATCCATATTGATTCCGACGATGAAATGTTGGGAATTGACTCATACAGGCTTTGACATAACCATAAAGGAACGTTCGTTGTGACTTGTTGTTTCTTTTTGACAGGACTCATACGTACATCACTGTGTTTGAGTGGACGAGACAACGGGAAAAATATTGACAGAATGCGAAGTAATGACATATCTCTCAATAAAATAACTGTTTTCTAAAGTACTAGATGCACAATCCCCCTTCACATTATACTTTTAAGTAAGAAAGCATATCACTCATTGTACAAAGTCTTAAGTAAAACAGGATCGAGACCGTCCTAAGATGCAAATGGTAAACAATCCATATTACAAACAAAACGAGGTGATATTTAGAAAAATATCCATGCAGAATACGTACCATTAAAGTGACTTATGGCTCTCGTGGATTTTTGACATTTTGGACTAGTTATAGTTCCCAAGTAATGTTGCGTTTGAAAAACTACTAGCACATATTATACATGTAAGGACTCACCACCCCTTGTAAATGCTAGAGAGTATACATCAAAAGGAATTGATGGTTATTGCATGTTTAATAGGATCAATGTAGAGCATCCTATACCCCATGGTGTCGCAAAGGCTATTATCTAAGGTTACAGATGGTGCCTAAGGCATGGTTATGCGTACAAACCTACCTTTAATTGCTTGGGGGAATATGCAGTATTACACGCATCCTCACTTATTCGTTTTAGACCCACAATTGGTCAACCATTCTTTGTGTACCAGTTGGTAACTGGATATAAGCCTGACATTTTGTGTTCTTACGTATTTTTGGTTGCACTATATATGTGCCATTACGAGTCCACATCATACTATGATGGGTAATGAAAACGATTAAGTAGTTATGTTGGATATTTACTCTTAACAATTATCCGCGTTTTAAAACCTTTGGCAGGAGATCTCATACCGCTAAATTTACGAGTTATCACTTTAATGAGACGGTCTTCCCGTCGTTACGGGGAGATAAGAAAAAGTATTTTCTAAGGGAACGACAAGAATTGTCGTGGTGTGTTCCCACTGTGTCTCATATTGATTCTTGTACTCCACAAATGTAAATGTGAAGTGACAAAAAATAATCGATTTTCATAATGTACACTGATGTTGCTAAAGTGATGAGATCACACATACCAGCTGCAAACCTACCTGCAAGGTTACAAATCCTCAATAAGGGATATACACCATAGACTAAGGTGTTGCAACTACACTCAGTGGAAGTGTGGTTGATGCCGTGGCTCCATAAAAGAAGTTGGAGAGGCCACTTGGTTCAATCAATCCTCACCTAGAAAGGAAGTAGGTGAGTAAGGCACAACTTACATATATCATTAATGAAATCATCTCATTTGATTGTCTCTGACTATGTCCATGAATCAATACTGGAGGACGCTCCAAAGTTTTAAATGATTCTAGAGAACAATGAAATCCTGACGGATTATGAGAATGCACACGAGTCAATGGAAGGATCATGCGTGCACAGTGATGATATAATCCATAAATAGTTTCTCCAGAAGTAGAGAACAATGAGATCGAACCATGCTTTATTTTGATTAATTTCAAATAAATAGCATATTTGGCCTACGCAATCCAGGTAGAACTTAGTTCTTTGACAAATATACGGGTATTTGGTGTGGTAGTTCTAACCAACCTAGTGTAAATCCTGTGGGACATATGTGGTTATTTTTCACAAAGTGTAGTGAGAAGAATGAGGTCTTAAAGTATAAAGAATCACCTTGTGGCGCGAGGTTTCTCATAAACCCCTGGATCGCATACTCTTTTGAACATCATAATGTAGTTTGTTTGGTAATTTCCAAAGAACTTGAAACATAGTATATGTGGTTATATATCTGGAGAATTAGACTCAAAGATATTTGCAAAAGTGCATGATGGCCATTTGATTCCCAATTCGAATGACTCCAAACCACAGAGTGTGTTTGCAGTTACACTGGAACACTCATTTATTTATCTAAACAATCAGGCGGATGTGGTATACCCGTCTAAGTGACCAGTTGATTGGGAAGGGATAAACAAGTACGGTTTTATGCAATGCATATTAAATAAGTTCCTGATTCAGAATTATAGCTATCTATGTCGACGGTATGGACATGATAAGTACTCTTAATAGAATAAGAGATCTTACAAGTTATTTAAAATTTGAATTTGAGATGAAAATCCTGGGAAATCTCGATCTTATCTATGTTCTGAAGTAGATGACCGAGCTTGTGGTATATTATTCCACCAGTTTGCATATGTCCATTGTCATGCAATTTAACAAGGACATGCATCCTGCTAGCACTCCCAAGATTAGTCGAGTTTCAAATGTACATAAATGACCAATTCGTCTAAAGGAAGATGACAAAGTTGTGTTGGGAGATGAACTTTCCTTTTCTAAATATAATAGACGCATTATTGTACTTAGCATAATATACTCGACCAAATGTTACATCCTCAGTGGACTTGTTAGCTAGATATAGCTCAGCGCCAACGCAACGTCATTGGAATGGTATAGTGAATGTAATCATGTACTTAAAAGTAACATTGACATAAAATTGTATTATCCCTGCAAAGACATAAAAAGGAATGCTAACAAAAGTGCAATCCAAAGGTTGTTGATTATGAAAGAACAATAATCTCTTCTCCAACGAAAGTAATCAGGGGGAGATATGGTAGACTATTTTCTAAGTCATTACCGATATTCAGTTCGAAAAGTACATGACAAAAGGAACTGTATGGAACAATTTTGAAAGTAATCAGGGGGAGATGCCGACATCAGGGGGAGGATCCAAAGATATGATGTCGACATATTTTACTACGAAATTTAAGTTGTGTTGTACTCTTTTCCCTCGATCGAGAATAGTTTTTCCCAAAGGGTTTTGTTACTCGACAAGGTTTTTAGCGAGACAATACTAAAACATCAAGTATGTTGAACGTTGAAGACATAAAGATCGCGTTGATATTACTGAAAATATCTAAATCAAAGAAATGAAACGCGATAGTCTATTAAGCAACGTAACTTCCAGAATCAACAACATGGTCTTATAAGCTTTCAAGTCACCAAGGTAAAGTGTGATAAACTACTTTTGACTGCATTAGACTAATGAAAATTGTCTGACATCAGGGGGGGCATCTAATGGTGTGTTGAACTATTTTCCTCCACCGAGGTTACTTTTTTCCTATAGGGTTTTGTTACTCGGTAAGGTTTATAATGAGACAACAACAAACACCGGGAAATGTAATTTCCCAGCTAAGG